>MU182918.1:27454-72781 GCA_016904865.1 Pissodes strobi
ATAATAATAATAATAATAATAATAATAATAATAATAATAATAATAATCTCATTGCTAAAGATACCAAAATGCTAATACATATTTATTGCATTTACCCCTTTCTGTATGGCAGGCCATTATACTATTTATTTCACGTTAAAATAACTTGCATGCTTTTCATTTTCATGTTGGTTCAAAATGTTGGGTAATTTTTTATAGTATAATTTTTTTTTAAATAGAAGAAATTGCGTAAGAAATGTCAACTGATTATTCAAATTAAGGCAATCTATTTTAAATTAAAAAATTATTGAGAATATCATATAAATGTCAATCGATCTTCCTGACCTTACTCATTTATTACAAGGAGAGGAATAATTTTGTCATTGTTTTTTTTTCCTTAGCAATATTAGTTTTAATTAAGATTATGTGCATATTTTTTTAGATATGTATATATAAATTTAAATTATCTTTCATTCAAATGATTTTATTTTATAGACCATTTTAGCAATATGTAGATCGTTATGTGGTTAGGAAAATTATGCCTATTTTTATGTTACATTTAAAAAAGTTATTTATTAAAATAAAAAATGCAACGTTCTTGAAATCAAGACATAATGAATCGAGACATACTTTATAGTCATATAAATAGACGTAAAAGTAAAAAATGTTTGATAAGATCTGACAAATAAATCTCGTAAATTTCAATTTTTTATTTAAAAATTATAAAATGTTTAAAATCACATCTAAAATAAAATTAGTTCTACATTTTCATATTAAACAGTTGTTCTTCTGTTATAAAAGATAGATCGATAATCCACCCTTAGGAAAAGAGATTCTGGTTGCTTGAATAGAAAAAAAGACAATAATTTATGTTTTCCTCAAAAATTATTTTTTTCAACGTGAAAATATGTTTATCTATTAATATTTTTATTTTTTTGGTTTATTTAAGGCAGGTACTATTAAACATTTAGTTTTTTTTGTATTCTAAAGTGTTTTTCATATTTTTTGTACCGTGTAAAAAGATTTCCAAACTAACATAAAAATCCAAAAATATTGAAGATATGATATTCTAATTGAATAAGAAGTTCATCAGCTTTCCATCTACGTATTAAAATTCAGAAAACTATTTCCATTTGTAAATAGACCTTTGGATGATATTTTCTGCCGCGACTACTAGATTTTCTTAGATTCCCCTTTGCATTGCCCCCATAGCATAGGTGTCTATGTTTCATTTCAATTATTGCATGATTCACCATTATGACGTATTCAAAGCCAGTTTTCCACAGATATTTAAAAAATATATATTAATGAATATTTCGCAAATTAGAATTAGGATCACTTTAGTGTTGAATCTATTCCGGCAAATAATTACATTTATTTCATTGCAGCATGCTACGAGTCACGAATAGGCTGGGACCTGTTTTATATATTCGTGAGGACGCAGTATTTTTTTTTTAGCTGCAAGCAAACAAACCTCCTTTATAATTAATATAATACACTATTTAGCTTTGGGGCAACTTAGACACAAAATCATCGTTTAATTCATGGAAGCGCCATAAACTTTTCTTTTTCTTTTGATCTGCGATATGTTTTCTTTATATCTACGGTTTGGTCGGTTTTGTCTTAAATAATTTATAATATATTAAAAATATGACTCGCTTAATAGTTGATATTGCAATAACGAGCCTTTCCTTTCCCTAATCGCTTTTCTACTGTCATTTTTGGGATTGCAAAACTCGCCTAACATTGTGTTCCAAGACATAATGTAACCGCGGGGCAAAATTAAGCTACTAATTTAATTTAATTTTTTCAGAAATTTTCTTATTCAATGTACTTCATACTTTTAAAAATATTCTACAAATATTATTTGGAGAAAGGGATTTTAATGAATCTTAAAAACGTTGAAGAAATGTTAATTCACTCATAACCGTTACTAATGATGGCAGAATTGCAAAGACAATTTTATGTAAAACCACAAATGGTTTATATAATTTTATACAGTATAGTAGATAATAATGTAAATTGTGAAGAGTGTTCTAACTTATTGTTTGAGGTGATGGTCTAATTCAGCACAAGGAATTGCAACACGTAATGCGGGCTTGCATGGACGAGAATGGAATGCAATTCAGCGAAGAACAAATCGAAGATCTAACAGTTGCCATGTTCGAGGATGCCGATACGAACAACAGGGGTGCCATTACTTACGAGGCTTTAAAGAGTCAGCTGGAGAAACATGGAGGGTTATTAGAGAACTTGTCGATCAGGTAATTTGCACTATATTTATACTAATTTTATATCATGTTAAATAATATATATTATAGTTGTATTGGAACAGGTGGTACCCGGACACGGCATACACTTCTTTTCACTTTAGATTTAAATATAGATTTGAAATTGGATCATTTGAGTAGATATTTTTTTATATTAATGACGCTATTAATATTTGTAATGTTACTTTCTCATTTGTTCCATGGCCTTTCAGTTTAGGGATTAGTAGAAGTGGTAAAAACTATTATTGTCGGGTGATGTTGAGAATGGAAATTATCTTTCTATATAAAATTAGGCCCATTTTTAAGACCAACTATATTTCAAATAACTTGTCCTTAATAAGAGGATGTATAATCTGTTTTTATGTCACTATGCATATTTTATTTATCTTATTTATTAATCAAAAATAAATCAGTTACAGCAGTAGTTCATGCAGAAATTTTCAGAACTCAAATGGGTGTAGATTTTGTCTCACCCCTTTAAAATCAATACAATTAAAACTAAATTAATCTACATTTTTTTGAATATATGTAAATTTTACCCTATCAATATTAATAATAATAATAATAATAATAATAATAATAATAATAATAATATCAATAATAATAATAAGATGTTTTATTGTTAAAAAAATATATATATAAAGTTAACCCTATCAAGATGTAGTATCTTCTTTCTTCTTATTCTTAATATTATATATGTGATCAATCTGAGAATTCCCAAAGAGATCATTAATGTGTATGACAAACACTATGCATTCACAGACAGTAGTATCTTGAACTGTTATTTGTTTTATTTCCAAACTTGTTCTTAAACACCTTTTCTGGAGTATGAGTATTCTATTACCTTCCACCGAGTTTTCTCAGAATATAATACCATATCTCACTTAAGACTGCACAAAGGCATGATATGCCGACAAGGCTGCTTATATACCAGTGTTGTTCGTTATTATGGATAGAGCGTAGCAATATGCAAAGAAATCTTTCTAGTCCCGCCTCTTGTCTATATACACTCACAAGCCAGATATTTTGCAGATTCCATCCCATCATTTTTGAATTAAATACTGATATTTTGATCTTCTCTTATTCAAGTATAATAAAAGCTTGGTCTTTTAAAATATTTGTTCGCAGAAAGCCATTCACTGAAACTATTTGGCACCTGTTCAATGTTGTCTTTACGTTCATTCAGGCTTTCATTAGTATGCAGTCTGTTCTGGGGTGTCACCTGCAAAAATACAACCCTATTACTTATTACTTGTCACTTCCACAACATCGTTTATATAAATTGAGTATAAGTGGGCTCAGCATTGCATAAAATTTCTTTCAGATATTTTTTTTTATGTTCGGCTCACACACAATAGGAAAATCCTATACGACTCAACGTGCGGTGCGTGTGCGGAGAAGGCGGTGGACGTTGAACTTGAAGCGATGTAGGTTGTAGTTTTTGGGAAAGACGTTACTTGGAAGTGTAGTCCAGAGCGAAGCAGTCTTCCGTCCTTGGTGTTTGCAACTGAATCGTAGCTTGTGTCTGACGGGTGTTTCTGTTTGGCATAACTCTGGGCGGAATCATAAGTGCCAGGTTATTCGAACACCTCCGTGGTAGTATCGAGAGTAAAGAGGTAAGTCCGCCAATTTTCTTCGAAGTTCAAGGCTTTCAAGGTCTTTAGTCAACTCCGGGTCATCCGCAAGACGGACTACATTCCCCTGTATGGAATCTAATATCTTGAGCAAGTGTTTGGGTGGCGAGCTCTACACATGGGAGCAGTATTCCAGACATGGACATAGACTTATCTAGGCGTTATAGAGCAGTAAGAGCTGATGAGGTGTATAGATCCTTTTTGCACTATGGAGTTCTCCTAGCTTTTGTGCTGGTGCCTTGGCGACGTGCATACGCCAAGACCTGTTATTTGCTACGTTGGTGCCCAGCAAACTTATGGATGAGGCCAGAGTCAGTATTTGTCCTGTTTGTTACAGGTCAGGTCCTGCAATGTTTGCTGTTTTGAGAAGACAGCTGCTTGAGTCTTTCTGCGTTAAACTGGACCTCATACAACGATGACGTTGATATGCTCATTGATGGCAGCAATCTGATTTTCTCGCATGCGTTAGGAACGAGCAGCGGTCATGGGAGTCCACGACATGAATGGGGATATAAGAGTGCTGTCGTCTGCAGAGCTGTAAATAGAAATGCTTGTCCTGTCTAATAGATCATTGATATAGAGCAGGAACAGTGTGGGAGATAATATACACTCTTGAGGAACTCCGGCATTGATTTTAAATTCCTCCGAGAGATGTCCATCAATACCAACTCGGATGTTTCGATCTCTTAAGAAATTGGAAAGCCATAGACGTAGGGTTGGCGGTAGTCCGTATGCGGTCAATTTGCTTAACAATCCTCCATACCACAGCCTATCAAATGCTTTGGATATAATGAGAGCCACTGCGCGTGATTCGCCGTAGCTCTAGATGGCTTTGGTCCACAGGTAGATCATAAGTCCGGAAATCTCCGGTTGATCTCTGCTTATGGAAGCCATACTGGCGATCGCTTATGATGGCTTCCGATTCAAGATATTTTAAGAAATGTTCGTTGATTAGTTTCTTAATGACTTTGAACATGGTAGGAAGACAATTGGACTGTAATTATTTATTATTTTCATACCTCTTTCATTGAAATCAATCACCGTGCGAGTTTTTCCGCCAGATAGTGCTTGAAAAGCTACAGGGACACACCCCTTAATACATCTATTAATTTTATTCAATAATATTTTATGATCGCCATTGTCAAAAGCCCTGGAGAAATTGAAATACAAAATTGCAGTGATATCCTTATTGTTTAGTAATTCGGCTATAAATTTAAAAGCCTCATATATTGCTGCCTTTGTTGACTTGCCTTTTCAAAAGTCATTTTGTTGGTCATTCAAAATATTATTTATTTCAAGAAAGTGAACAGGCGATCTAATAGCAGTCCCTCAATTATTTTATTGATATTTGGCAGCCTAGAAATTTCTATAAAACAATGCTTGCATTCTTTTGTGTATAAGTCTCACCCAGGCCTCCTTTAAGCGCGTCTGGATAAACTGTATTTGATATAGCTAGATTTATTATGTGAGTTAAGGAAGCTGTTATCATCTTATATCTGATATTTCATCGTACTAAATGTTAGTTAATGGTAATTGTTGAGTTTTTGTGTTAACTGTTTAGTTTTCTGACATTTTTGATTTTCTGAAAAAGGTTGAGAAAGTCTGGAATTGATTAATTGTAAATTGATAGAGTTTATAAAAACATTTCCATTGACATTTTGGGGCTTTGAACCTGAACATAGGTATGTCCGTCTTTTTCTTTGGTGTAGCAATCCCAAAGTACTTTCCATTTCTTCGGCAATCCTGTAATAAAAAGAAATAGGAATCGTTTATATGAACATTTTTCATATTATGAGGAATGCCTTGGAAGGAGTCAAGCAATGTGGTTAATTCGTTCACTTGGTCCATTTTTGAAGCGCTTTGCACTACAAGAACAAGAATTATATCAAGCACAAATTCCATTTCAATTAGGGTATGGTAAAGTTCTTGTTTTAGTATGGGGTAAAGCACTTCATGCATTGTGAGAGAAATTGTTGCCTATTTCTCCACCTCAGTTTTACTGACAATTTCTGTTTAGCGCCGCGTTGGCTCTGGCCCCATGGTGTAAATTATACTAATGTGCTAATTTAATGGCCCTAAATTAGCACTGGTGCATTCTACTTTATGAGGCCAGAGCCGAACCGGCTCTATACAGAAATTCTCAATAAAATTGAGGTGCAGAGATAGGCAACAATTTGCCTCACTAATATGAACCCTCCACAACAATTTAAATTATATTTACACTGCATGCATTGCTCTTTGCTCGCTCCGGAAATGAAAACTGACTAAAACTAACCCTAAGCATGCCCAATATACAGAATAAACATTTAAAAATGCTTACATTCACGGACTTAAGGCAAGAGCACAAGAGCAAATAAACTATGTATCTGAAATTTTATGGGGATTGACCCTTTTGGTCCGAAATTTGGATATTATTTTTACCTACGTAATGATTTGACCCGCAGGTAATTTTTGTCACCAAGATTGAATGGAAATTCTAGTTCAATTAATAACAATGATACATTCTCGTTTTGTTAAGATAGCTTCGCATAAAATAAACAAAGAAAAAACAGTTCAGTTCTTCAACATAAAATACAAATCAACGCTGACATTCAATATTGAGAGCGACCTAGTGATACTAAAATGAATATTTATTGGTGGCAAAAAATTTCTGAACTTTAAACATAATTAATTTCACTGTGTGAAATATCAAGAATACCACCGATTTTCGAATGATCTTAGTGAACCATCAGACCATTCAACTCCAACTCAAGCTTCAACAGTTAAACGAGCCTAAAATTTGAGATCTTGTATACATTCAGTGTGAATCTCAAACTTATGAACAATATTCTAGACTATTTCACAAATATTATTTCGAACACTATCCGTTAACTGTTTTCCATGATCATAGTTATTTTTCTTAATTATTACTGTAACTCATACTAAAAAAACGCATATGGAACAATGTAAAAATACGAGATATATTAGCCCAAGCGCCTACTGTTGTCTTGACAACAATTTGATAATATAATGTGGAATATATTACCAGAACATTATTTCATTTTTAACTATTTTATGAATAGTTTTTTCCATTAACTTCTAATTATCTTGCTATGTTGAAAATTAATTTGAAAAATATTAAATATAAATTTATTGTAAAGTAAAGAAGGAATCCAATATTTAGGGATAGGTCCTAAACTTTACATAAGATTTCCTATGACAAAGCTGGCGATGCTCCATCCATTTTATAATTATTGGTGCCATGGTTCTCGTTGGGACAAAATTAATCATATTTTTAATATATTCCTCTTTGAATCACATGTCGGAATAACGCAAAATCTCATCATACCAGGATTACTATCTATTTAAGAACTTCAGTTTGTGGTAGCCATTATCGCCAACACCAATGTTCTACTGCGAATTTTGATATAACCTGATTATTGCAAAATGTTTTTTTGTGTGTGCGGATCTTAAAGAAAATCAGGTCACCTCTTTAGTTCTACTGTACTAGTGAAATTAATTATTATTAAATTTTAAAATGAAAAACTTGTTTTACTTTCAGTATCGACCGATGGCTGGTACCGCCACCTACTACAACTCCAAAGTCAAAAACACTTATCAGGAGCGTATTGTCATATAGACCATATTATTTTACAATGCCATATCTTAGGAACAATTTCGTCTACCTTATATTTTTATTTGGTTTTTTATTGGTCAACTTGGCTTTGTTCGTGTCCAGATCGATAGAATATAGAAGCGCAAACTGGTTCACAATTTTTGCAAGAGCATGTGGTAAGTTAATAGTTAAGAAAGTTGCATAAGATATGTTGTTTATCTGCTTTACACGCAACCTTTGAAAGAGTTATTTGGGAACTTCGAAAATAATCGGTGTTTTCTATTTAATCTCTGCCTAGGATAAACGGGTTAGTGTAATAAAATCCTAATGCAATAACACTGCACAAACCAATCATTCTTTCTTGAATGATATCTCCCCTTGAGTTTTGATCAGATGATTTGGCTGTGGAAAGGTCTGCCACGTCTGCCCAAAATGTTGTAGACTGCTGAAGAACACGGTTATCACTGTTATCATTCAAAGCTCATTTGTAATAAATGAAGCACTTGCAATACTAGGTAAGATATTAAAGTGGGAATATTAATATACGTCACTTTCTCAAGGATGGCCATTAGTATAGAAATCTCAGATTCCCTCGCCATGAAGCAATTTTGCTCGCTTTTTACAAGCTTCTCTATGTGTATGACACAGACTTTCTTGGATCTGGTCGGACATATTCCCATTAATGCATGCTCAGAATTGTAATTTGTAGATTGCTTGCATTTCCACTACACACAGCAATTATTGGTGTCTCGATTGTTTGTTATGAGCTATACTGAGATTTAGATTTTTTTTTAATTAATACGTTGCCTTATCTATCTTGAATAAGCCAGGAGACTATGGTTAAGTTTTCCGATGAGTAGGTTTCATTGATTATATGACACTCCATGGCTGAGATTGCTAATTTATAAGCCACGGCATTCTGGTTCACATTGGCTGATATTAAGATATTTAACTGGTCTTTAAAATATATTACCTAAGGATATTATACAGGCACCGTTGTGTTTGAGGTTCGTCCTGACATTAGATCGGATGAAGGTTTCCGAAAAATGAGTAATGGTATTGATACCTATTGAAGCACTCTTGATATTCGAATCTCCATCCATATCTACCGTTAACGCAGGCGAAATTTAAAATATTTTTATTGGATTGGAGCTACGCGATTTAATTATATATTTTCTGTACCCTTTCTGTAGAACTATCGGCTAGATTTTTGTAAAGACTTGATATCCGCTGATTACCAGTTTTCTAGGCCTAATCGCAGTTCTCGGACTGCAATGGAAAAAAAGTAAATCAAAGATTATCGGGCTGATTTTCAAAAGTTCTTGTAAGGCCGCAATCACCTCTAGAGGCAAATCGAACATGCACTTAAACTGTCAAAGGTTATTAATTTATTGATGTACTGCTAGATCTTCTTAACGCAATAATACAATAAGATAGAGTGGATATCCACTGTTTCACCAGTTTTCCAGGACTAATCGCAGTTCTCGGACTGCAATGGAAAAAAAGTAAATCAAAGTTTATCGGGCTGATTTTGAAAAGTTGTTGTAAGGTCGTAATCACCTCTAGAAGAAAGTCGAACATGCACTTAAACTGCCAAAGCTTATACTAATTTATTGATGTACTATTAGATCTTCTTAACGCAGTAATACAATGGCCAAAGCATATCAAAAAATAAATGGTGCTTTATTATGCATTTATAGCAGCTTGAAAAAGAGCAAAAGCATAAAAGTCCAACGAATATCATACTATGTGCATGTGCATCTCCATATCTCAACAAATAAGGTTATTTTTGTAAATAATACATATCATCAGAACCTATAGAAAGTTGGAAAAATAAGTGACATATAAAATAGGAAAGTATTTAAAACTAAAGAAGCTATGTTAAGATTAAGTGATTTGGCAAAACGATGTCTAGGCATGAGTAAAAAGTATACGCTAGTTTCATCGATTTTGAGAAGGTATTTGATAAAGCCAAAGCACCGAATGATGAAATTTTAAGGGCTAAGAATGTGGATGGTAAAGATATACGGATATTCTCCAATTTATAATGGAATCAGATGACAAAAGTGGAGATCCGAAATGAATTGCCGATTCCGGAGGAACTAGGAATACGTCAGGGACTACATCATAGATGCATAATGTTTCCCATTTTATTAAATCTGTACAGTCCGTTCATTTTCCAGAAAGCTCTCGAGGATACATGAAAAGGACTAATAATAATTATTGGTGAAATACTAAACAATATAAGATATGCTGACGACATTGTATTGGTAGTGGAAACTTTGGGAGAACTACAACAAACTAACTAAAACTATGGTCTTAACCTAAATCTAAGAAACCAAATTTATTATAATAGAATACACACAAGAATGAAAGAGTTCTGAGCGCTGATAATGAAATAATTAAAGAAGTGATATATTATAAATATGACAATGAATTTACATTAAATCAAACCAGTTTCCTCATAGATAAAGGATTCAATAAAAAATTCTAATTATGCTATTGTAATAAGTATATATGTATTTATTCTGTTTTTAAATAAAAATATGTAAAATATTTTAATAGTTACTTACCTACTAAATTTTTTATATTGCGTCATTTTTCCTGAGAGATCACCAAATATTCTGGGGTGCGGGAGGGGGGGGGGGGGCATCACATGCTGGCTACGCCAATGGCCAAACCTCACCACAATTACACAAATAAGTTATTTTCTTATATTTTCAAATGTAATAGAAAATAATACACTAACGTAAAAAAATATATTGTTATTACTGAATTAAATTACTTAAAATACACGATATAATTAAATCCATTCTTCGTTCTTTTTTTTTGTTAGCAAATTTGTCCATTACTTTGCTATTAAAGTCCTATTAAATTGTTTCTCCGCAGATAACATACATAGAGCACTAAGTCGTTCCGCTTTCATTGTTTCAGTTTTGTCAACGAGGTTATGTACTGTTGTTTGTTTATATTTTTCTCCGATTTATTTTACCTAAAAGTATTGTAAAGTGCGCTTTTTAAAATTTGTGTCTTATGTGATCCTGTTCTACAGAGTCTGTTGTGCAAGTGAGAGTGTTTGTGATAGCCTACCTTCTGTATTTTGTAAATTACACTGCATACAAAATGCCACTGGCTACATAAACCCACGTGTCACCTAGTTTTGTTCTTGTTTACGTTCGGTTTGACCACGAACGTTATAGTTCCAACTGGACTGCCAATCTCTCTTTCTCTCTCTTTGGATTGTTGGCCCATCTGGCAGGATTGTTGAAATAAGGATTTCCAATTTAAAAATATGGCGAACTGCTTTAAGTGTAATCAGGAATGTGTTCTCAAGAAAGATTAGTCACAATTATTTGGATTTCCGTGCGACATTTGCCAGAGGGTAATATGTGAAGTCCGTGTTTTGGTTCTGAAAGCCAGGTCGCTTCTACACGTCTATCCTGACTGCATTTACTCTACCTTTAGGAATGCTGCCGGGGTGGGTCAAAGGCTTTCAACTTGTGAGAGTGATTGAAAAAATATCGCGCCAAACTGGAGGATATGAATAAGCTAGTTAAAGCTACCAAAGAAGAGGTAAATACCATCAAGGAAGCTAAGATTGAACCTCAAATTTTGAATCTAGAGACTAAAATTGCAGGCATTGAGGAAAAATGTATGTCTACAACTCCCCTAACACAGGATGAAGATAACCTAAAACTGTTTGAATTTTCGATCACTAAAAGTTTTACTGGGGTCATGCAGAAACAGACCAACGAGATGGCTATCCAATTTGGATATATTGTGCATAGTATCAATAAACAACAGGGCTTGGAACTGCAAAATTGTTTCATGGAGAAATTTAACGAGCTATCTTCAGAAAATAACAGTTCTCAGCCAGATTCTTCAAAAAAGAACTTGCATAAGGAGTCCGTAACTGCACAAAAGGTCAATCATGCTGTAACGCAAGTAGCCACGCAACAAACACTGGATAAATATATCAATCTGGTTCATGATAATAATGGAAACGCAAGCAATACTTCTGTCAAGACTCACAAACAGAAAAACAGAAATTCTATTTTCGGAGAAAAACAATCTCCCAGTCGTCTAATAGCCTCCGCACCACTGACTAAGTGTTAAGTCCAGTGAATACAAGACATTTAAAGTTATGGCTCGTAAAGATCTGGAGGAATCATTGCTGCAGCCCCAAAACTGGCCACAAGGTATAGCTGTGAAAAAATGTACCTTTTTTCGAGCCCATAACCAAAGATCCGGAACTAATGCCTACAACTCCAGAAAATACTTTCTGCGGGGAGGAAGAGGCAATTAGACGCATGGAGGACGTAAGGATTGTCAACTTAAATGCTAGGAGCATCCGACTTAAGTCTGCAGAGATGGAACTTTTTTTGCAATCTAAGAGCTTCCCGGAAATACTGTGTATCTCAGAAACATGGCTGACAGATGATGAAATGAACTATTTTAGACTTAATAACTACAATATAGGATCATACTTTTGCAGAGATGCGCATGCTGGTGGCGTTGCTGTTTTCATAAGAACTGACTTTGGTAGTAGTTATAAAAGTTATGAAAATAAAAACTTGTCACTACCAAATCACTTTGAATGTACTGCGGCATTAGTAAAAACTAAAAACCATGTAAATATTTTGGCTTGCCAAATTGCCATTTTTTAACTTTTAATTTTTGTACTGAGAAATTGCTGAAGTATTTATGTAAACCTAATTATTTAATATTTTTCTGTGGTGATTTTAATTCTTATTTTAAATGTGAATGTAAGGAGGCAGGGTACACTCTTAATGCTTTTAACGCTTATGGCCTGAAACAAGGATTCTGTGAATACTCTAGAATTCAGGGCCCCTCCTGCACCTTAATTGATAATGTGTTTACTAATGCTTCTCTCTCAAGCACAGAAACCTTGGATGTAACTTTTTCAGATCATAGAGCACAGATTCTTGCTGTTGACCTGAATATTCAACTAAAAAGAGTTCTGTGGTATGCTCCTCTGTGTTCTCAAGATCATTTTCTAGTGAAAATATCAATTACTTGAACTTTTTACTGTCCAAGGAAGATTGGTTTTCTGCTATGGAGATTCTTGATTTTGAAGATAAATTTACGTATTTTTTTGATACTTTCCAGAGTTTGTTCAACATGAGTTTTCCCTATATAACTAAGCGCAAAAATAGTAAAAAAAAAGCCAAATTTATGGGTGACTCCCGCAATTGTAAATGAGGGTGAACAGTTACGGCTTCTTCTTTTCCCAAATCAGATGTGGTGGTAGTGTTGAACTCTTAACTTCTTACAGAGCCACAGGAGGAATATTGCTGCTGCAAAGAAGAGGTATAATTCTGAAAAAATATCAACTTCCACCAATATAACCCGAACTTCATGGGACGTGATTAGGTCAACTTCACACTTCTTGCATCATAAATCAAAAAGGGTTCCAGAGTTAATTTCTGTTGGTGGTCATGAAGTCGCTGGTCCCCAGAATGTTGCAAATTCATTTAATAAATTTTTATTGACTCGGTATCGATGCACACAGAGAACTTTAAGGTTCCAATTACCATTGAGACGCCATGCACCAGTTTTCCATCCATTTTCTTACTTCCTCTTAATCAGCATGAAACTCTTCAAATTATTAAATCTGTATCAATGAAAAGGTCTTGTGGCGCAGATGAGATCCCCTGTAATTTGTTACTTGAGTGTTCCGCCGGAATTGTCTCTGTGTTGACTCATCTCATAAATCTATCGTTCCAATTTGTCTACTTTCCAAAAGAACTCAGAACTGCTATTGTGGTACCTCTTCTCAAAAAAGGTGACATATCACTTGTTGAGAATTACAGGCCTGTTGCCCTACTGTCCGTGTTTTCGAAGATTTTTGAAAAAGCTTATAAAAAAAAACTTGTCAACTTTCTAGATGCATTTAATGTATTGTCGTGTCATCAGTTTGGATTTCGCGCGGGACTCTCCGTATCGGATGCAATAATGTCCTTCTATGACACAATTTTAAATAATTTTGAATTAAAATTGAAATCTGTGGGTATATTTTTTGATTTCACTAGGGCGTTCGATACTATTAACCACACCTTGCTTTTGAGAAAACTTTTGCATTATGGAATAAGAGGCCCAGCTTTTGAATGGATTAAGACATACTTGTCGGATAGGACACAGGCTGTCAGACTTAAAGTTGAAAATGGAATATCTATGTCTAATTGGTTGTCAGTTGTAACTGGGGTTCTCCAGGGCAGTGTTCTTGGGCCATTACTATTTTTGCTATTTATAAATGACATGCCTTTCCTGGTTGATGACTGATATTTGTCTCTTTTTGCTGACGATACATCAGCTATTGTTGCTGGAAATGACTATCAAGAGCTTCATTTGCGGGCTAGCAAGTGTATACAAGATATCGCAGGATGGTGCCAGAGAAATGGTCTTTGCCTAAATAGCTCAAAAACAAACTTTATGATTTTTACTCCAATTCGTGCCATTCAAGATAGGAGTATATTGCTGAGAGAGGGTTTAACTCATCTTATTCAGCAGGAATCCGCTAAATTTTTTGGAATCATGGTTGATAGACATTTATCTTGGGATGACCAGGTTGAGTCAGTATGCAGAAAGATCACAGAGCAACTATGCTATTCTGCAACTGAGGGATTTCGTGGATGGCTTTACTCTTAAAACTTTTTACTATGCAGCAGTGCATTCTGCTTTAGCCTATGGCTTGTATATATGGGGAAACTCCTCCAGTATAGAAAGGGTGTTAATCTGTCAAAAGATAATTATTCGAACTATGTTTAGACTTCCGTTTAGAGAATCTTGTCGTCAGATTAAAATGCAAAGAATCCCAACAGTGATAAATGTTTATATCCTTCAATGTGCATGTCAAGTGTTTAAAAATTCTGATACCTATAAAAAGGTTGGAGATGTTAATTTATATAATACACGTAATGCTAACAAATTCTTTATTCCTATGACTCGGTTATCTCGGGTGCAGGATGGTCCGGTGATTGTATCTTTAAAAATATTTAATCATCTTCCAGAACGTATTAAGGGTGAAAAAACCCACTCACGTTTTAAGAGCTCTTTAAAAACCATACTAGCTGACCTTCCCTTTTATTCTTTGACTGAGTTTTTAAACATAATTTTGACTTAGATATAGGATTTTTTTAATGATATTTTGAGTTTTTTTTTGTATTTGACAATTCCGATGCATAATTATATTTATGTCTATGGAAATAAACTATTTGTATTTGTATTCCTAAGAAGAGTTTTTATTCTTTTTAACATTGAAAAACATTTTTCTGCTTCCGATGTCGTCAGAGGTATTGTAGCCAGAGCACTCAATAATTTTATTGTCTTTTCAAATGTATATTTTAAGCAGTCCTCGCTTAGTAACACTAAAAGTGGCACAGCTCTAGATCCTGAAATTGAATTTAATTTCTCCTGCTGTCGCGACTTACCGAAAATAAAGAGCATCGAAACATTTGAGTTATAGTGCGATCTGCGTTTTCTACGTATATCATTAACAGTTAAGGTAACAAATTCTAAAGTACTTCAAGGGGTAAATAAGGAATACAAAGTACTGACAACAATAAAAAGATAAATGATTTAATATTTAGGGCATATAACGGGTGGGGAAAAGTATTCACTGTTGAGAAACATCATGCAAGGCAAAATAAAAAAAATAGAAATATACGCTGAAGAAACATATCTCAGTAGTTAAACTTACTCGAATCGTGCAGATTATAGAATCAGTGAGCTTTTTTTGAAGAGCAGCTAATAAAGCCATATCAGCCTTGATGATATCCAATACCCGCTATAGTAGCAGCACTCGAAAAATTAGAATGAATTCGTGCTTTTTAAAAACTTCTTCTTACAGTTTATGAAATTAGTGTCCGTGAACCTTATTTGAGCTAGCAATCATGAGACTTTCATCTTGTAATAAGCGACTGGATTGCGCAATTGTAGCGTTCTTCCTTTTAAACTTCAATGGTTTGTTGGCGTAAACTCTAGCGTCCGCGATAGCCTTTCTTAAAGGCGGCTGTTCTTATTGCTAGTAATAGAATGAAAGATATTGCAAATCTGTCAGACATCGCTGGCACTGTTTTTAAATCTGCGAGCATCAATATAACTTAAGTCTAGAACAACAAAGAAATAAGAATTCCAGGCTTTTGACTAAACCCGTATAATTAAAAAATTTGGGAAAATGCAAGAATTATTTAAAACTTAATGTTCAGTACCGATAAGAAATAATAAACAACTTAATGGAGATGTGTTATAATGATGAAGATTTTATCAAAGGATACTCTTACTGGCGAGGTAAAAAGGTACACTTGCCGATATTGGACCTTTGACAATAAAATTATTCATGCTTGGCTCCCAATATAACTCTCAATTTTCTCATGGGCCGGGATACCAAATTGATAAATAACGATATTATTGAACAAGATTAAGAAGCTTTCCAAATACGAGGCTTTTTAACAAGCATGTAGGTATTTGATTAACTTGTGACCTGAAGTTTGCAAAATTTTTAGGGCAGTGTCTTAATTTTGATTGCGTCTTTATTTTGGTTTTGATGCTACGACGATGTATCACATTTTTAAGGACACGTGGATATGGAAGCATTTTACCATTGGACCAACATATTTATTTCCACAAAATAACTGGCTGGTTAATTTTCGGATTCAGCTTTTGGCATTCTGTGATGCATACATTCAATTTTAGTAAGTAAACATATCATCGAATATAATATTTTGCATATATATTTGGAATAAGCCTGTTTACATCTTTAACTGTGGCGTGTGATTAAAAATTGTATACTGAAGATTGTGTGAAATGACTAAGTTACAATAAACTTAATTTTTTATGTTTAATTTATTAACGAGTAAAATTTTGCAGCTGGGTGCTAAATATAGATTTATAGTAGTAATACTTTAACCAGTGACATGTTAAAGCACGCCATTGACTAAAGCACTATTTAGTTTTCATTCATGGATATCTAAAAATCGGGTAAGATAAGGTTATATGTGTAATTACAGGAGAACTTTCTAAAGTTAAGAGGCAATTTTAGTCAAGCCTAAATGCATGTTGTTTTACTTAAAAAAAAGCGGTGTGTGTGCTTGAAACCACACGTCAGCCGTTAAATCATCAACAAGACGAGATTAATATTACGAAACACACATATACTTGTGTTTTCTATATTCACAAAGTAGATTTTTCAAACGGAAAATAAAAAATTCAGCAATTCGGCATTTTCAACTGAATCGATTCGATTTTTTGCCATGATATACTGATAGCCTCTCTCATTAATGTGCGAAAGTTTAATGCTGCGGCCACTCGGTTTTTCAGTAATAAAATATTATGTAGTGACATGTGTCAAAACTGAAAATGGTGAAAAGTTTAAATTCAGCTAGCTCATCCTATATGAAAGACATTATGATGTGTAAAGTGGCCTCTTGTAGGTACTGTTTTTGGCGTAGATTCTCGTTAAGTGATCAGCTTTAGCATAGAAAAATTATTTTCTGGGAAAAAAATTAAAGCTACTTTTCTTACTTAGAAATCGATGTTTTTAAATTTTCCTCCAAAAGTCCATTTTCCCAACATTTTCGAAACAGAAAAGACTTTAGAGGATTTTTCTCCGAGAAATTTTCTATCGAACTGCTATTTAATTTTTTTTCAAACCTAGAGGCTTTTCTGTGCTAGAATGATCCAAAGTGACAAAAAATACACAGGCCCCAAAAATATTCGTCATTATCTGATTCTCTCCAATTTCAATAGGGTTCGGAAGTCCCTCAAAAGGAATGAATTCAGAAAATTTCATCGAAATTAATTAATTTTCTCGACAGTTATCGTGTATCGAAGCAAAATTTTGAAAATAACATATTTGACGTAATAACTCGGAAACGGAAAAGCGGATCACTAAAAACAATTATTGACCGTCGGTCGACTGCCCGCAAGTGTTTTCTAAAAGCCTGCCAGATTCGAAAACTCCACCGTAACTGTTTTCGAACCAAATGGTAAATATCTAAAGATTACGTGAATGAGCGTTAAATAGCTGAATGTAGAAAATAGTATATTATTTTATATGGAGGAAAAGTGATACTTTTCATGGCGCGCTCGTGTTTAATAGAGAGCAAGCCATGAAAAGTAACTTTTCCTCCAAATAAAATATGCTGTTTTTTCTTCAAATGTCGACAAATTAATGCAAAAACATCTCTTTTTAATAGTAATAATATCTAATTATTATTAAAGATAAATGGGTTCGCAAGGCGGCTTAGACCACGGTCGTAGGTGGCCTTGCTTAGACCGGTGTCGGTGAATATAAGGTCTGTTCTAGCAGCGATTTCAAACGGTTTCAAACCGTCCGGAGTTTGCGCATAACGATATAAGCGTCGCTTATATGGCTATGCGCAAACTCCGTACGGTTTGAAACCGTTTGAAATCGCTGCTAGAACAAACCTAATATGTAACATAAAGCTGTCAGTGGACACTGTCAACAATAATTATTTTTTTAAGATTGCGTTTTAATTCCGTATTGATAAGCAGTTATCGAGTAAGTTCGATTAAATAATAACCAATTTGTTCCTAAATTAGTGATTTTTAGAAATGCAGTCACAAATTGAGTGATAAATACAAATTTTAGTTTAAAAACTCTTGAGTTGTTGACGCTTATTTTGATGTTTGTTTGTATTGTATCTATGTAGCTATGACAACACTTTTACCTCCGCCGGCGGAAAAGTGAAAAGTAAAGCTCCGGCGGAGGAAAAACGAAACTTCACGGCCGCCTACACAGTCGAGTAATGACGGATTTACTGACGTTTGAAGAAAAACAATGTTAACTAGTTCAACTTTAACTGCGCAGTGCGATTTGAATTAAAGGTTTTGAAATCCTTTACACATACTATATACGGAATCAATGTTAACAATCAGGATATTTTTTTATTACAATTGATTTACCTATGAACGTAATAATATATTATGCCCTATTGTAAACTTTTTGTATTTTGGAATATCCTAAAATACTTCCATTTATATTTTTAAAATGGTTTGGTGTTCAGTTTACAACAAATAATTTATGCCCAACGGCCTCATTTGCATGCGCTATCTTTTCTTGTTATGTGAGTCTTTGTACTAATAATGTACATTTTTTAGCTTTAATAGTAGTCAATGATCCAGTGATAAACAGTGGTAATTTTACTACCAACGAATGGCTGTTCACAACAAAACCTGGTTTATTTGGATTAATTGCTGGTTGGGCTAACCCAACCGGCATAGCACTGCTTGTGATCCTCCTGGTCATGTTCCTTTGCTCACAGTCATTTGTACGACGAGGTGGATGTTTCGAGGTAAGAATTAAATCAACCAGGCAATAAATATTGTTACTCGAAGCTAATTTAGTTATGGTGCTACATCCAAAGCTATTATCATCTGGCCTCGGCGCTTTCTGTGCATTTATTAATTAACACCTTGAGCACTGAGTGCCCCTGGGCGGGCATTTTGTATAAAGCCTCTTAGCTAGACCGCGTGCGCGTGCCCGTTGATGGGCACTGCGTGTTTTATGATTTAGCGTTGCGTGACCAAACATCACCTTCTAAACAAGAAGGCCTGGTATCTCAATCTAAGATGGCGTCGCGAGTTGGGAGCCGGCGCTGGCAATGCAAAACGTATTAATTAATATACTAACTACTTTTGTTACTTTTTACTTAAAAAAAATACATACCTAAATTATTTTTAATAGTTAATTGCATGTCATTTACCAAAAAAAATTGTTTGTATGTCATACCCATCACAGAAAGGAACATAATAATTATTATAATAAGTAGTTTAACAATTATAATAATATGCTATAATGTAAAAAAAAAACGGACTATGACTATTAATTTTTAAATATTCAGTGGTTTTTTAAAAATATATCTCGAAGTTTATATAAACTAAAACTAGAAAACATAGCTACTTAGATATAAGACTGTTTAAATAAGATAATGTAATGTGGAAAAATTAATATTTACTTTTGAATAGTTTTTTGATTTGACACAATTGTTTCTGTTTTGTCTTGAATCGACGTTTGTACTGTTGAGTGATAAAATTTTTGAAACTTGTGGTAATTATTGTAAATACAAAAAAATAGTGTGTGCATAAAGATATTAAAATATCACTTATAATATTTAAATGGCATTCTACAGAATGCTGTTAGGTGTGTTGTTTTAGAAAATAAGCAGCTTCAATAAGAACTACAGTATTAACATCATGTAGGTACTTCAAGAGGTAAGTTGGTTTGGGTTTTGTCTTGACATACAATTTTGTTGACAGCAGCATCCATTTGCTCTATAGAAATAAATACCATAAAGTTCAAGTGAGCTTGAGGAGCTTCGTCAACATTAATAAAACATATATTCACTTGGCCTAAAGTGGATTTCACACACCTAAAATATATATTTACTCTAATTGCCTGCGTTAGGCCATGACCTGGGTCATGACAGTCATTGAATACAATACCGCCACTCTTGGGGTAAAGTAAGCAATGCATAAAACATAGAAAAATCACACAATTAAATAATATCATATGTTGTGCACGTAATGTAAGGCACAGCCTCTAAACGTACAGTCACTGAACATTAACTATACGATAAGAAGGTTCACTCTTCGCGGCGGCACGTCAACGGTATGCCTCCTTCCCTGTGCGAAAACTAGCAGGATATTGGCAGGCGTTCTTTGACCCGGCGCACACTGGTCGAATTTCTAGGAAAGCTGGCCATAATAAGGTTTACCAGAAGACATAAAAGTTATTAAGTTTTACAGGTTTTAAATATCGTGTTTTAGACAAAGAATTGTTGAATTTTTGGCTCATCATCTATATTTATATGTAGAGTGTATCAATTATCACTAACGATAAATATCATGTATAAAAATCATTTGTATGTTTTTAAATCGTTTTAAAAAATAATTTTGAAAATTAAGGGTTCCTTCGTTGTAAAAAAAGGGGTTTAAATTTTTCATTTGATGATCCAAATTTTGTTTTTTTTTGCAACGGTTAGTTCAGGAGTCTCACGAGCAAAATGAATGTTAATTGAACGACAGGAACGCGTTGATGGGGGCCTGCAATTTTGCCACACAAGTATTTCAGAGTTAACGCTATTTTTAAAAATGAATCTAATATGGACCAAACTAGTAAAAAATATAGAAGCATCAGTGCAGCTGTTGTTCAAAAACACTTGCTTATATTCTGACTGTCCCAAGGTAATATCAAAGTCATATTTACAAATTAAAACTAAATTATAAATTTTATCTGCTGATTCAGCCAAAGTACTTATTACCTCTTTTTGTTACATCAGTCTTGCACCAGTATGGTGCAATAATGAATCTACCGAAATTTCAGCTTCAGTTTCATTTACTACAATATTATGGGTTTAGGAGTGGGCAAAAATAATCGATTATTTGACTAATCGATTAATATTTCAGAAAATATCGATTAATCGATTATATTTACTTTTCCTTCATTATTAAAATTAAAAATCGCAGTCGTCACAATCATTAAAATTAAAAATCACCGTAATCTCCTGGACTATCGTGTTAAAAAAACAATTAATTTTTAAGTAAATTAGGTAATTTTTCAGAAATGTTTACGAATTTATGCAGTTATAAAATAAGTATTTTAATAAATATACAGTAAAAATATTGTGCGAAACCTTTTAATTTTAAAATCACCCAAAACCCCAAAATTTAATTAAAAATAAAAAGATGGGGCAAATTTGAGCAAGATTTTCTTCTTGATTTCTTTTGTCAGAATCGTAATGTAGATATTACAGGATATTTGTTGTCGAAAATATCGTGAAATTATTAAGAAAAAATCAAAATCTTTCAAATATTAGTTATTACACACCTTGAGTATTGTTATCAGTCACTAATTAAAAACGTAAGTTTGACAAGGCGCTGCAAACAATTTAAAACATATCAATTGTGTTTTTCCAAAGCCAACTAGAGTACTAGAGTGCCATAAATAATTTCGTCATAAATTTGATTAAAAATACCGCAAACAAAATATCGTTTATGGCCAGCTTTTATTGAAATTCAACCTGTGTGCGGCAGAGTACGCCAATCGCTACCAGGCAACCAAGAAATAAAACTATGATTCCTTTGTAGCGCTCGCTAAACACGTACATCAAAGCTGCCGCAGCTTAGTGAACCTTCTTATCGTATAGTTAATGTTCGGTGGTCCAGTGTGTATGGCTAATCACTGCCTATAAAAATAGAGAAACAAAACTTACCCAAGTATTCATGGTTGTAACAAATGATTTTTCCCTATTAATTAAATTTACCCAATGTGGCCTTATTTCACCTTTTTTTGTATACAACACGTACCTAAAACCACCCTACAGCCCTTAGTCAATATTCAATATTGCTATAGGAGGTATCCTAAGTAAAACTGAGGTATTAAATTCAAACCTCTGATGTTGTCAGGTCCTAGCCTAAAAAATATCTGCGGATAACTAAAACTTATTATGTGTAAGGCAGTCAAAGTGAATAGGTAAGGAGGAACTATTATTATAAAGCCGCAAAAAAAACTTAATAATTAAGAAGTGTATAGCGTAGTATAGTAGGGCTAAGAGCCTATTTTCACGAGCACAACGCAATGTCCTTGGCAATAACACAATAAATTACTTGCTTTATATAAATTGTTCAATGCAAATGCCCAAATTTCACAATTTTAAACATATTTTATATTAAACATATTGGCTACAGTTTTTCTAAGCTTCCGGGTCTTGTACTACAGATGGTGTTGGGCCGAATATGAGCACGTTCTATATGAATTTTAGGTGTTCTGGGAGCCACTAGAAACATACGGCTATACTATACTTTGGTCGAGCACATTGAAGTTTTTAATAGTTATACACGATATAAGCATTTATTTGTAAAATAATGCGTATTCAAAATCAAACAAGATTTTACTAAAAACATTTAAAAAAGAAAAACAGAGTAGATTCATTAAAAACTAAAGCAATTACATGAAAAACCATTTTTTTAAATGTTCATTCTTATACCTATCTAAATAAAGTTTCAAAAAAATTGTGATAAATAAAATGATATTACAAAATAAACTAGAATTTTGCTGTTGTAGGTATATATTTACGAGCATCTCAAAACTAGGAAAAAAAATCAGAAAATACACACGTAGCGATGTGAAAACATTCCAAACACATTGCACGTTGACACATATTGCAGATTGTATTTATTTCCTTGAATTTTTTTCTAGCGTATGGAACTCTTTGTAACAACGCAAAAAATAGCTGCTGTCCATTGGTGGTCATTCGGTCCCACGAAGTTAATTTCATTACTAGGACTGCCTGACAGCTTGTAGTCATCGAAAAAAATATGATAATAAGAGGAGTCAAAAATGGCAAAGTACAACAAAATATAGCCCCATTACTACCTAAAAAAAGGCAACAAAATTATTATGTTTGCGGTTCCCTCTGATTGATAATTTGCAGTAGCCGGCACCTTGGATTTATATGCTCTATATTAGTGATTTATGTAATACACTTAGTGACACATGGTTATATATTGCATTTAAAAGGCACTATTTGAACAAATAACATTCCTTCATTCAATCCCACTGAATTATAGTTTAAGTTTATAATGTTGCAGGTGTTCTACTGGACGCATCTTATGTATATTCCATTCTGGATACTCCTGTTGCTGCATGGGCCTAATTTCTGGAAATGGTTCTTAATCCCTGGTTTAGCTTACTTAATAGAACGAATATCCAGAATAGATACAATGTCCAGCAAAGGAAAAACTTATATCAGTTCTGGTCTTTTACTGCCATCAACAGTGACTCATTTGGTCATTAAGCGACCATATCAATTCGACTTTCATCCCGGCGACTACATATTTGTAAATATTCCTGCCATTGCAAAATATGAGTGGCATCCGTTTACTATTAGCAGTTGTCCTGAACAAGAAGGTAATATTTTTATATAACATAATGTAGCAAAAATATTAGGAAATTTTAGCGACTATGTTCTTATGCAATAACAACATATTAAGCAGTTAATTTGGGTTAGCAATAATTACTGAAGCGCCCATTATAAGAACTTGTAACAGGTAACCATGTTCATTATTAAAATCCGTCTTGAAATTGAGAGAGTACTATTTTAAATTAAATATGTACCTATTTTAGCAAATATTTCGAATTGCGCGAATTCACTTGCTCCACGCATGTTTTGAGCGTAGATCTTATTTAGGATTAGTAATAATGAAAAACTTTAAAAGCCCCTCCTCTGGTCTACAACTGAGGCTCCAGTAGATATTTCCGTTTCACCTTCTCCAAGTATAATAGACTATTTTTTTAACTTTCCTTTTTATATGCTTTTGTTAGTTTTTCCCATTTTACTATTAGAGTCGAGCAGTAATTGTCGGTACTGATGCTACTGTTGTACGTTGTCATCCTTGGGCAAATGAACGATAGCGATTAGATTTGAATAGTTTAAATAGAATCCAACACGGCTTAACTGACATCATGAATTAGCTTCACAGGATTTAAAATAAATTAGCTGAGTGCTACAGTGGTTACCTTCAATAATTAAATGGATTAACACGATGGAAATACTCCAGATATTTACGAGGGGTTAAAGTGTATCTTTAAGTATATCACCTTCGGTTTTTTTGGTACCTATGATCTATTTTAACAAAATATAATTTTTGTACATCTGCAAGGTCTCCACGGTGACCTAAGTAAACTTTAATAATCTCTCTTGTTGAGCACTATTTTGCACAGAAATACTGTTCCTGTCTCAAGAGCATATTGGTTTACGTCGTAGTCGATAAATTTATGGTTTGCCATTGTTATTTAGGTTAAGCATCCTTGTTAATTGACCACACAGCCGATGCAATTAGGATATATAAAATATTCTAATCAATTTTGAGAAAACCCGTTTATTTTGTGTTTTAGCTCTGGACAGTGATACCTGGACCCACGATTGAGGTGGCAAGTCCATTTCTGAATTCTTTGTTAATGTCACAGATTCCTTCTGATCTGGATTTGTCTTTCGTTTATCTGCTTAAGAGTTACAGCCCAAAATATAAATTACTGGGTACCTCTTTTGGACCCCATACCTCCGTTATGGGGCTTCTTAAGAACTGAAAGTATAACAAATACTAGGATTATTTTATTCGTCCCCTGTATACAACCCAAATTTTGACACATAATTAATTACTGGACACACTGTATAATATAAGCTCTGCTCTCAGACACATTATCATTAAATGTAAATTTATTTAATTATTATATTTTTACAAGATAGGTAGTAGATACTGTATTGATTGATACCATAGTAATTATCATAGATGAATCATAAGTAAGTACTTTAAATCCACGGTGAATGGATACACCAGGTATCAAACATTAAATTCTTAGACATCCGTCTGGATAATAAGCTTTGCTGGGTCACACATGTTGATCAACCTTGCAAGAAGCTTACGACAGCATTGTATGCCAGGCTAGGTTGCCATTATATCAATGTACACAGTCAGGGTGGAAATTAGGAGCGATTCTGCGGAGGTGAGGCTGGCCAGGGCTGATCTCAAGGGGAAGTTTTATCGTCCCTCTTTGGTGTTTGGTGGTGTACAAATAATCTGATCCTCATTGTTGATGACGGGGATATCGGTTACACGGAGGAACTCGTGCAGCAAGCACTTCAGCTGGTAGAGGGGTGGTACCAGCGGACGAGGGTCAGACAAGGCCGAATTAGTACTTTTTACAAGGAAACGTGGCGGCTATGTTGGATTTTGGAACCTTCGGCAAAATGCACTAAAACGTAGTTTTATCCACAATACCGATACAGAATTATTGCACTCGACGCGATTTTCGCTAACCATGTGAGCATCATCAGGAGATGATTAGAACTAGTCAGTTTTAATCATCTCCTGATGATGCTAACATGGTTAGCGAAACGCGCGTCGAGTGCAATAATTCTGTATCGCTATTGTAGATAAAACTCCGTTTTAGTTTTTAAGGAAACGTGGGTTGTGAGAAATTATTCAGCTTGTTCAGCCAATGATTGGACTATAAAGGGTCAGCTAAATATCTTGGCGTCATACTGGACTTTTAAGTTGACCTGGAAGGAGCTGGTTAGTAGTCGCATCATGAGAGCGAATAATACTGTATGGGCTTGTTTGTAAACCTCCTTGTTGTGCTTGTTGCACCTCCATCGCATGGTCCTGGTACTCAAACGGCCGTATATATGGCTCAGTTGGATAGAGTCCAGAGACTGGCTTGCGTGGGAATTACTGAGGCTAGCACCCGCCTTGGTTAAGAGACTAACTGATTCGTTGCCCCTCCACCTATTCCTGGAATAGGAGGCCTCGAGGTCTGCATATAAACAGAAAGGTCTCTATCATCTAACGAATAATAATAATGATCTGGAGAGTGGCGGATATTTAATGTCCGGGACTCTTAACTGTTCACCTTCAAATCAAGAAGACCCTCAGATTTTACATACCCGTTAGGGATGCGTGTTCAGGAGCGGATCGCGGCATCAGTACGATTAATTGGATCGTTTAGTACATGGGCAGCTTTAGAATGGATGGTGGTACTGGGGCGTATGGAAAAACCATACGACCAAGACTTACTTTACCTTTTGGAATTTATGCAACCCTGTTCCAGATCGAGTTGTACGCGATCATCAAATGCGAGTATGAAAATCTGTCAAAAGCATTCAGAGAGAAGCACGTCTATCTGCAAAGAGAGCTGAGTGGCTTTGACAGCTCTCGTGTCTGACAGGATCAATCATGCGCAAGTATGTAAATGTAGGGATCTCTTAAGGGCCTTGACCGAGCATAATAGGGTTGATAGGGTTGATCGTCTGGTACGAAGTTTCCCGCAATGCGTCCAATGGGACCCGAGTAGGTATATCTTACAGTACGACCGCCGCCATCCTGAGAAACGGAGTGATTGTGCCGCTTAAGGATCTATGGCGGATCACTTCAGGAATGAGGTAAGCTGGACTACCATTTGGTGACCCAGCGCCGTGTAGGGTAAGGGCTTTTCTGGCTCTCAAGAGGGGAGACATGAGGCATGAGATGGGACTCCTCACGGGGCAATGTCGCTTGAACAGCGTGGAAGATCCGGAATGTAGGTTGTGCTTGAAGAACCGCGAATCGTCCACTCTTGCTCTTGCTGAGTGCCCGTCGTTGACTAATATAAACGAGGTGCAGTTTGAGAGCTGTGTGCTGATTCCGCAGGACATATGAAGAATCCAGCAGAGGAAGATGTGTGTCTTTGTTAGGGAGACTGCCTGATTTAGTGTATGCGTGGACGCAAACTGGGCCCAGACTGGTGGCCTACGTGCAAGGGAATCTCGCCCGTCATTTAAATTCATCATCATCAAATACATCAAGGCAAATATAGGTACTCTTTTGATTAATGCAATGGTATTTGTCATACATGAATCATACCTACTTAAAATGGACTGTGTATCGGTACACCAGGTATCAAACATTAAATTCTTAGGCATCCATCTGCATAATATGCTTTTCTGGAACACACATATTGATGCTATTTTCAAGAAATTTACGAGAGTGTCGTATGCTACACACAGGTTAAAATAAATAGCAACAAACGATATTCTTTACTTTTATTAATATGCTCAGTCTTGCGGGAAGATATAATATGGTTTAATTTTTAAAGAAACTCGCCCCTTTTATTTTGGAAATTCAAAAACATACCTGGAGTGTGTGGACAAACTACATTGAGGCCTTTATTTAGGAAGTATAAGATCATGACGCTATTTACACTAGAGGTAGAGATATTTCCTTTTCTTAGAAACATCTTTAAAAAATGTCAACATAATATTACTTTTCATAATTCTGAATCTCGTGGCTATTTTGATCTTGGGTTCCTATACATTCACTCCAAGTAACAGAAAAACATAAACTAATATTTTTTCTTTGGTTGTAAGATCTATAATAAATTACTAGATCGGTTTGAGATTGCAATACTTAGGCCATAACATTTTTAAAAAACTGCTAAGGATTTTTAATAACTAAGAGCTTCTAGAGGATACGGCCTAAAAAACTGAGTTGAGTTCTCTTCTCACTTTGTTATTATTTTTTTTGATATTAAAGTTTTTCTTTTCTTTTTTTTTCTGTCTGCCTTTCCTTTATACACGTGACTACTGATAAAATGCCTTCTAGTTAAATTTAATATATTTATATATAGATATTGCCATTGTTTTAAAAGAATGGTCATGCTTTGTCTTGATCCATATATGTACACCTAGTACTTTCCAAATGATTTGATATAGTTATTTATGTACCAAGGGTATTAAGTAGATGTTTATGCCCTGAGTGCGACACTGTTTCAAACCCGAGGGCCTCTGGCCAAAGGGTTTATAAGTCGCCCGAGGGCGTACACATCTATTAATACCCGTGGTGCATACAAACTTTTATGTCATACTAGTTCGTTATTGCATTCACAATATGTAAATATTTAAAAAAATACGAATTCAATTCAATTATTTGAGTACATAAATTGTACTTTATGCCCGCACGGGCCATAAAGTGGACTTTATGCCCGCACGGGCATAAAGTACTCCATTATGTAAATTGTATCTAAGGTATAAAAACACAATAATGTACTGGTATGACATAAAATATATTATTGATGACTATTTTTATGTTATTTATGGTAGATTCAGTTAGCATCTCAAATGTTCAAAAAAATGGTAAATTATGGAGATAAATTATTAAATCAAATAGACGTGATTCGCCCTTTTTAAAAATAGCAAACCCCTAAGTCTAAAATCAACCTGTAAGCCAAGCTTTCTATATTAAGCGGTTTGAGAGTTTGAGCTGAGTCGTGATGAGTACATGAGTGAGTAAATCACTTAAGTATTTTATTTTAGTATTAGTGCAGTTATATTTCTTTCGCTAAATATTGGCTTATAATTTCAGACTACATGTGGCTTCATATCCGAAGCGTTGGACAGTGGACAAATCGCCTTTACGAATATTTTGAAAGAGAACAGGAGAAGCTTCATAGCGGAGAAATAAACCCAACACAATCTTGTTCCACTAAACAAGCTAATAATAATCCCGAAAACAACAGCCAAAATACTTTAACCCAAATCAAAGCATCAATAACCAGAACTTTATCAAGAAAAGACAAGGATTCAAATGGCAATAAAAAAACTGGTATTCAACTTGTGGGATTTTCCAACGAAAATTTTGAAAATACTGAGGAGCCCAAATCGCCTCAAAGTGATGTTGGTTTAACAGTTAGATCAGTGAATAGTCCCTCAGGTAGTAATCTCATATAAAAAATCTGAAAAGAGGATTAACGGAAAATTCGTTTGTAACTTTAAAGCTTATTAGTGTATTTTAAAGAACAAAACGGATTCATAATGTGTAGTTAATGAACTCTTGAATGAGTAATACGAAAAGGTGAAATAATCCTGAAAACGGGATTTTTTTATATCTTCACTGATCTGGAACGAAACAATTTATTTATTAAACAGAATATAAACTCGTAATTCATTGAAGAAAATATATGAAATTTAGTACTAAAAGATTATTTTAAGTGACTATATTCACAATCTCAGCTAAAAAGGGTGCACGAAATGGTGTACTTTATGAATTAGTGTATCTAATTTTTAAAGAACTACTGCAGAAATAATTTTTGTCATTCTTCGTGGCTTCCATCAGAACGCTTTTAGTGTTTTTCCAATTGCTAAATTGGTTTTTGAAAACCTAATTTTTTTTATTGAAATTAGTAATTAAAAAAATAATTTTCAGCGGAATTGACAAATACTACAAATTAATTAATAACGCTTTCGAACAAATACCTTTTGAAATACCAATAGCAAGGTTATTATGATTGAGGTTAATAAGATAACAAAGTTAGATATCTTCGTTACGAATCAAAACGGAAAACGTTCTTTTTATCTATATTATAGAGCATTTTAAGGGTTGAATTCTAAAATAAATTTCAACCTTAAAACGTGCTTCTAAAAGTTACAGAGACAATAATGGGAGTTTCCAGGGGAATTTTGTTCAATAAAACCTATTTGTAGAATGTTAAAATCTTATTATCCGAATATTAATTTACACTTGAAAATTAATAATTCACGCACTAAGAAAAGTCTGCTAGTTTTTCGTTAAGACTAACATTAATATATTTTCTGATTGTTTAGATTTTTCCAATCGACCTAGAAGAATGTCACCTGAAAATCGTCTTCAGCGCCTAATATTTGCAAAAAGAGCGCCGTTGGAAAAATCCTTATCACTTCCTGATGTTCAGAATAACGCAAAGAGAAGAGAAAGAATGTTAGCGTAAGTAGTCTTTCACTTTCACGACACAAACCTGAGCGCAAATATTGATTCAGCATAAAAATTCCCTAAAATACCTTAATGCACCCTAAATCATCAAAAAATAATTCATGGGCGAAACAAACCTTCATATGTGTATGGCTGAATTTGTAAAGGGATTAAGTAAGTATGTAAGTTTATTTCTCGACTTCTTTTGAAGGGTGTTTCAGTGATATTTAGTGCAGGGTTTCCTGTAACTCCTGTAAGGAAAACAAAAAGCTTTAAATAAAAAAATTATAATGTTCATGCCGATGAAAAATATTAAAAGGCACACATAAGGCGACATGAAAAAAATGGCAACTTCTGGACTTTTTAAATGAAACACCTTGTATAGTTTTTATTTTCAGGAACGATCTTTTTCTTTTGATTTTAAAGATATACACCAAGTTTGCATCAATTATTTTGGATTAATTATTGCAGCGAGTTAAAATAAAACTAGATGCTTTTATGCTTAAACTCTGTATCCTGACTATTTATATACTCACTAAAATTTTAAACCTATGAGGAGCTAAAGAAACTAGACAAACAATAATTGCTAAGATGGGCACCACTAGAAAGGAAGAGTAAACCAATGGCGACGTGGATAGACAAAGAGCAATGTCTGAACATGATGTAGCGCCGAGACACTGGGAAGATAGTAGAAGTTGGAAATATATAGTTTGCAAATATAGGTTTATTTAGCATCTTGCAATATAAATCAGACACAGAAACACTAAGTGATGAAAAAGAGATAATTTACTAAAATAATATTGAACACCGAAAACCGTGAGACAAAAAAAAGTACCTAGAAAAACGCGTCAAATAATAAAAAATATAAAGTCTAATTTTAGTCAAGTAGAAGATCAAATGAGAATTTTTTAAAATAATTGTTTTTTTAATTATCCTAATAATCGAAATTTTTTTTAGACTGAGAGAATATATGCGTTCCGAATCAGAAAAGAGTTTCGATCAGTGTCAAATGAGACGAGCCAGAATGAAGTCGCTAGGTCTCGCTTACTTAAGTCCACAAAATAAGAGTTTAGCTCAGAGTTTCAGATACATGAGAAACAAACCGACCATTATAGCTTTCAAAACTCCTAGTCTGGAAAACTGCGATAAGAAGGAATCGAGCAATTCATTTGCATCCACTGTGGGTATGTATTTTTATCGTATTTCTAAAATTAAAAACAATTAATTTGGATGGATTTATTTTAGTTTTTAATATATCTATATAAAAACTATACACAGCAGCGTAACTAGAATGTTTTGGACGCATAGACAAAGTTAGCGTGCCCGGAAAGCTTCATAAAAGGTTTTATTATATAGCTGAAAAGTTGTACGGAGATAGAAAAAACAAATCACAAATATTAGGTAGGACATACAAAATACGAATCCTAGTACGTACGCAAAGTGTCCTTTCTGCACTCAAAACTTATTCTAACTCCGTTCGCGTCATTCGTCTAACTGGTTTTGCGTGCAAGAACGTATTACTTTTTAAGAAAATAACTGTTTCACCACATTCTATGAATCGTTTACAAGCGGCGTGTGGTGTGTGTGCAAGGATGTTGATTGACACGGTTCTTGACTAGTTGTAGGTTGTAATTAGGGGGAAACAGATCTCCTGAAAGTGAGTTTCACAGTGATGCAGTGCGCCAGATAAAGGAATAATTACAAAGCAATATTCTAGGTGTTTCCAGTTGTACGACGAATAGCTGCGCTCTTGCCGTCGGTCGTGACTGCTTGACAGGCGCTGTTGGAGGCGGGATGAGGCAGGCCAAATCCTGGGAATATCTGCCGTGAAATTATCTGTAAACAGGGATATCTCGGCCACATGTCTGCGGTGTTCCAGACTATCCAGATCCCGGATCAACTCCGGGTCGCCAGCGAGATGCACAGCTCTCTTCTGAATGGAATCCAGCAGCTTTAGGGTGTGCTTAGGTGCGGCACCCCAGATGTGTGAGCAATATTCTAAGTACGGTCTTATTCGCGCTTTGTAGAACGGTGTATACGGTTTTTTTTATTGCGAAATAGCGCACCAAGTATTGCGCCCTGAGGCACTCCCGAATTAATGATGAATGTGTCTGGGATGCGTCTATCAACTGCAGCGTTGCAACACGTTTTTCTGATTGAAGCTAAAATGAAAGTAAATATTTTTTTTCAATTAAAAAGAAAACCTAGCCCCGGAGAGTCGTGTTACAATTGCCCGGCCCCAGTAGGGGGGTCGTTAGAGCGCCACCAGTTCTATCCAACTAAACTGAAAAAGCTCTGCTGGTGTTGTGCAGGGTGGCTAGGCCGGCTTATTAAATCAAAAGCTACTTAATTTCAAACTAACAAGAAAACGAGAATATAGCCTGGCTTATTAAATCAATAATGGACCAATTATCTTAACTTAACAAGAAAACACAATCTAAAATTTAAGGAACTATATATTTGCTACTAGGTTCTTTTTTTTTAAAACACAGCAACAATCTCTTTGGAGTAAAATGGCACGTTAAATGGAGATGTTGTGAGTTAAAGACAAAAGAATGTCAAATGACTATTAAACTTAACTACTAATATGTACAATATGGTGATTGTACGGATACCAATTCTGGTGTTAATATTCGGTTCTGTATGCCTTACAACTAAATGCACTAAATACTACTAACCGAAGTGACCACTTTGATGTTAACTAAGCTAATTACAACTAGGTATGCGTGCGCTAATAGCTGCACTGATTTTAAATGTAGCAATAATAATAATATGTATCAATGAACAGCCACAAAAAATTAAATCAAATGACTCGATAAATTAATAAAAATAATAAAATTAGAATAAAACTATTGAAAGCGTGGCTGTCGATGTTTGGTTCATATTATAAAGAGAGAAAATTCAGAGCGGTTATTTTACTCGATAAATGAATGAAAAGAATAAAATTATTGAGCCAACGCTTGACTTATATTAAAAAGAGAGAAAATTCAGAGCAATCAGATTAACTGGTCCGATAAACCAGTGAATAAATGAAAATAAAATTAATGAGCTATCTCAGAGCTTGACGGTCAATGTTTGAGTTATAATAAAAAAGGAAAACTAAGAGCGATTATATTTAACAGATAAACAAACGAATCAATGGAAGATAAAGCTTCTGTATAATACCCCAAATCCGATCGTCGAACTCTGGTGGAGGCGCCGGGCACCAGTAGTAAAATCCCGATAAATCGGCCGTGTCAAAGCACAAACAGAAACAACACAATAAATCCCCTAGGAAAAGGGTCGTATTATATCACAATACTAAATGTGGAGTCTCTATACGACTGCACTTGTAAACCTTCTTCTCGCCTTGAAAGGGAATCTCCGAAGAACTCTCGATTGGTTTCCGTCAATTTGCCTACGAGATTAAATGCTACGTCAAATCAGCAAGTAGTGATGTGCTGAAACATGCCCAGTGATTTCGATACAGGGAATAATCCTAAGATAATAAATGCCTTAGTTGTGAGCTAGTGAGCTAGTAGTGAGCTAAAATTACATTTTTCAAGAAATGCCAGAAATTACTTCTACGAAAATGATAAACCTTTAAAAATCTAAATCGAGAGCGACAATTACGGATGGATAGCCCCTTCCTATTAACGGAACGAACCTTACAAAAACTACAGCCTGCCGTGTGAATATATTTAAAAGCAGATGTCCCAAAACGAAATGACAGCCGGCGATTGGAGTTCAGCAACCAAGGGGTTCCCAAAAGGTTATGAAATATGCCAACCAAAATTGAAAATATGGATCAACGAGTCAAATGCAGCGTATTTGGAGGCTTTACTAACAGAATTCTTAAAAATATAAATCGGTTCGTTGACCGTTCTACGGTAATGTAATATAAATCAAGCCAAGCTATCTTAATAATAATGTACTACGCTTGTCAACTAAAATAAATATAGTCACAACGTAGTAGTTATTTTACATTAAGAAAAGCTGCATTTTCGCTGCAGAGATCGGTTCTTAAGGAAACTGGTAAGCCAGCTGCAGAGAAAGGTTGACAGTCCGAAGGACGGCAGTTTGTTGAGCAATCCGTCATGTCAAACTCTGTCAAATGCCTTCGAAATATTCAACGCAATCGCTCGAGATTTCCCGTGGTTCTGAATTGCCCTACTCCATATATGAGTGACATAGGCCAATATATCTCCTGTCGATCTCTATTTGCGGAGGCCGTATTTGTTATACCTAATTATTTTGATGGTCACGAGGTTCTTGAATAGTTGCTTATTCACAACACGTTCCGTGACTTTCGAGATTGTTGGAAGCAAGGTAATTGGGCGATAGTTTGAGGGCGTGGTTTTCTTGCCTTTTTTCGAAACAGGTTGCACTCGAGCGACTTTCCAAGAAAGTGGGTAAATCCCTTTTCGGTAAGACAGAGGAAAATGTCTGAAAAAATGGGTAGTAGTTCGTTGGCGCAGTTCTTTAACATGATGGCAAGTATTCCATCCTGTCCCGATGCCTTTTGCGTATCTAGCTCTTTGAGGATTTTACGACTGTCACGATGGTTAGACTTAACTTCTGTCATGGTGTGTTGATGTTGGATATGGTGGGGGCCTTGGGGGACGTTTAAGGTAGAGTGCGATGAAAATATTTCGGCGAGCATGTTTGCTTCTTCCTTAGCTGTAGTCGCCCTGATACGGTGTTCCTCTGTCAAAGGTGTGAGAGACGTTTTTGGCTCTAAAATCTTCATCACAATTTTTTTCTATAATTTTTCACAAAAAATAAATACACAAAATACCGCAATCCAAAATAATGTAACAGTCGGATTTGGCCAGTGTAAAATATTTTTAAATTTCATTTTATATGCTGCATTTAGCTAAAAAAAAGATGCTGTATTTTGCGGTAAGAATTACTGAAAAAAGGTCAATGCTCTTCGGATAGTTCATTTTAATTTATTGATTCGATTTGCTGTCAATAAGCTTAAAGGTTGCCGCATTTATTAATGTAAATTAATTTTATTCTAAATATAGGTTAACGAAATATTTGTATAACATTGTTGTGGCAGGGAGTTGCTATTTTGATCATCGCTTTTTCTTATGTAGCCCTCAGGCGCTTTGTGACTATATTTATTTTAGTTGATAAGCGAACCACAGATCGCTTAGGTTTGATCAAATCACTAAAATTGGATATTATGTTTTTAGTATAACTTTGCTTAATTTATATTACATTACCGTAGAACGGCCAGCAAACCGTTCTATATTTTTAAGAACTGTGTTAATAAAACCTGCTTTTAAGCTTCATATTAGATCCGTCAAATTCATATTTTATTTTCGGTTTAAATATTTCATAACTTTTGACAACTTCTAATAAGACTTTTTGGGACCTCTGGCTCTGGCTGGTTTCAGATATTTATATTTATTTTTCCACGCGTCCTGCTGCAATATTAGCGATATTCGGTTGGTACTATTGGTGGCACTGGGTAGTAGGAATGTGCTATTTCCCATAATTGCTGCTGTCGATTTAGATTTTTAAAAGTTTATCATTTCGTTTGGGAACATTTTCTTGTATTTCTTGAACAATTTAATTTCAGCTCATTAATTGTGGCTCCCGCCGTCGTTTTACAACCATAATATACGAGAAAAAAGTCGTTTATTATCTTAGAATTAATCCTCGCTCTATCACTTCTTGCTGATCTAACGTCAGTTTTTTAATCTCGTGGAAGTGGGAAGGCAAATTGACTAAACCGATGATCTTGTGCTTCTAGAAATACACCTCGAGGTGAAAAGAAGGTTTGCTTTAGTGCAGTCATAGTGACTCAGCATTTAGTATTGTATTTTACTCTACCCTTTTTGGGGATATTGTGTTGGTTTCTAGTTTGTGTTTTGACACGACCGATTTATCGTGATTTAGACTAGACTAGAGGCTTTCGAGCTCATCTTACAAAACCGTGGCCGTCGACTCTCTAGCCACCCTCCGTCAAAAGCGAGGGTCCTATCTCCGTGCCAATCCTATCTTTGGGCCAATTTTATTGCCGAGTCCTCTGCTAGTTCTAACCTCGGGGCCAGTGCCATAGCAGTACCAACAGGTGCCCGGAGCCTCCACCAGAGCTCGACGACCGGATCTAAAGGGTATCGTACAGAAGCTTAAGTTTATTTATTCATTTATTTTTCTAACCGATTGATATAATCGGTCTTGTTCTTTTAATATAAATCAAGCATTGACCGCCAAGCTCTCATTAATTTTATTCTTCATTTATTCATTTGTATATCTGGTCGATTGATACAATTATTGTGGTCATTTATCAATACATATTATTATCGGTATCGCTCGGTATAATTGGTGCAGCTACCAGCGCACGCATACGTATATATAATAAGCTTAGGTAAACCAAAGTGATCACTTCGGATTGTAGTGTTTAGAGCGTTTAGTTGTAAGGCATACAGTACCGAGTAACAACAGAATTGGTCTCCGTACAATCATCATATTGTACCCTATTTATCAATTACTTTAATAGTCATTTGACATTCCTTTGTCTTTAAATTGCAAATTCTCACTGTAGTATTGTTGCTGTTTAAAAAAAAAACTTAGTAGCAAATAGATTGATCCTTCAATTTTAGATTACGTTTTCTTATTAAGTTAAGATTGAGTTGCTTTGCTTGATAAGCGTGCCTAGCAACCAGCGGAGCTTTTCCAGTTTAGTTAAGAAGAACTGGTGGCGCTCTACGACTCCACTACCGGAGCCGGGCTTTGCTAACACGACTCTCCGGTGCTAGGTTTGTTTTTAAATAAAATCTTTACTTGCCAACTTTAATAGGAAAAACGAATGTTGTCAAACGTTATGTGTTCTGTTCTTCATGACTCTAAAATGTCAGTTGTGAAAGATAGTGTGTCCAATTCGTGCACGAAACTCCTTTGGTGTTCTCAGATAATTGGTTGAGTCCAAAGTACTGTTTCGCGCACTCGGCAGATGAGGATGATGCCATAAATACATTTCAACACTAGTATTGAAAAGCTGATTACAATACGCGTGTGAGAAGAATCCTTTAGTAAGAATCTAAAGGGTGCTTTACCTTTAAGCCGTATTTGACATCTTCGTGAGACCTAACCAAATTGACTCTCAGAACAATTTATTTGGAGGGATCATAAAATTCAAATCCTTAGAAGTAGCGACTGCATTAATTAAAGTGGCACTTCATATAAAACCAATTTTACAAAACCGGTATAGAAAGAATATTAATAAAGCAAAAAAGCGTTATTTTTGTAACATAATACGTTATAAATTATTTCCCTTTGACACACTTTTTTAATCCATCCGTTATTATCGTTTATTTGATTTAGTGACAATATTTTAGGAAGTCAGGGAAGTCCGTTCAGATATTATAGCTCAGAAAGGCAAGCTGAAGAAGGCCACGTTTTCCAACTTCGCGATATTACTGCAGCTGATCCCAGGTTGAAACACATCAATTATCCTGTGGGTAAGCCATTAGAGGTAGGTTAGCAAATTTATTTTCGGTATTTCAGCTATAGATTTGTGTTTTTTTTTTAACTTCTTTTCATCGTCTTGACAATAATTTCAGCGTACACAACAGAGCAAAGTTAAACATTATTAAAATGCTCTTCTCGTTCTTCAACTTCAACTGTTATAACTTGCCATTTGATCTAAAAGGTCTATTGACCTTTCAGCTTTGATGTAATCTAATGCAACTAGTGGTTATTCTACATATCCAAATCATTTTTTACTGCGACAGTTTCAAGGGTATGTTTAGCTGACAGCATCAGAACATCCCGGTTGTCCTTCCACTTGAGAATGAAAGTGCTTCGATTATTTTTTGCTTTGCTTTCTCCGGTTTTAAGTTTTTTGATTGATACTTCCTTGGGATTTCCTCTTCGATTTGCCCTTAGGGTGTTTTGTTATCTAAAAGCTTATTGGCCAATTCTAAGCTAAAACAATAATAGCTTTTGTGAGAGCTGAATCACTATTAGAACGAATAGAAGCTCCATTGTCACTGTTTTCCATAACATAACTTGATATTGTATGTAAAACCAATGCTTGAACAAAGTTAAGCTATTTAGCTTAACGCTATATTTCCATATTTTTTGCAGGATATACTCTTTCATAACGAGTCTTCGACGAAATGGCACTAAACTTTCGCCTATGCAAAAGTTTTCTGAGGATGTGCAGCTTTATGGAAATTTTCGACCCTCGGGACATAACTCATTGTCACTAATGGCAGTTATTCAACGCATGCTCGAAACGTTTCCGCTCATAATCTGACCGACTGTGCTATTTTGATATATTATTTTTCTTTTACTCCAATAGATTTCTAGTCTACACACTATACCGATAAATTTTTTTATTTCTTCCTTGTTCTTAGGTGTAGCATGTAGGCCACTATTTTCGGAAACATCAGTATTGTATTATTCACTAGTTTTTGTGTAACGAAGAAATTATCTGTAAAATTTCACCGTTTCAAAAAGAGTGAACCAACCGCCAACCAAGGCAGCTGCAACCTCGGAGTTTATGCCAGTATTGGTTAGGTCAAATGTAAATTGTTTGTATCCCACTGGATCCCACCATTCCATACTGATTGATTGATTGATTGTCCTTCAAAATATTGTCAATGGGTGGTGATAGATTTAGTTTAAACGACACAGACTATGTTTTTTTGGAAGTAGCTTGATCTGACTGACGAAAACTGCAACCTGCGAAAGTTGCGGCGACTGCGATACAGGTTCGTCAATACCATATTCGTCGTTCTCATTTTCATTTTCGCTCTCCCGCTCTACACGTTTAGATAATAATGACTGCTAAGCTTTAATAAGATATGCACTGTAAGACGATCGCTAACAAAATGATGATTCAAAAATCATGAACATAAACTGAAGTGCCAAATGGACCGCTCGCGGGACCGCTCTGGCTTGCATGACAATTTATTCCTGCAAAGCCACGGCGCGGCGCGGCGGTTCCTGCGGACTGGGAAAATAAAATGTCGTAAAGACATTAATAAACAAAAATTTTCAATATATCAAAAACGCATGTGTATTATTTTCATATTCTAAAATATTATAATACAAATTCTCAACTTGGCCTGGAACAAAATTTTTCATTTAGATAATATGGCGTTCCGTGCTTAAAACACAGAGCGGTTCCTGGGGTCCGATGAGACGATGTAGACACTCTGTATAATGAAGTGTGCTGTAAGCTGTTCGAAGCGCGAACTCTATAACATTTACCTCTGTTTTGTGGAACGCCCTGTAGTTACTTTTGGGTCATTGGAGAAAAATTGTTTTTAGCACAAACTATAATACTCGAATATGTAGCTTAATACCAGGAAATCAACTGATATGAAGAATAAAGTGTTAATGGTTTTTAGAAGTTAATCATAAGTATCTACCATCTACTTGTAATTTGATTTAAATTTTTTTATAAAAGTTCAAAATTTCATATTAAAAACATCATGAAAATGATTTAGTTCAAATGTACAATATATGGATATAATTTTGTATAGGTTTCGTACATTGGAAGTTGCTTGCGAGGTTTTCCAAGTGAAGAAAAATTGGCAAACGATATTAAAGTAAAGTATTCAGATCAAATGGGTACTGAGGTGAATATAACACGTTGGAATAATATTGAATGTTCTGTGTGTTCTGTCATTCTGTTCTTAATATGCTTTGTATACTAAACAGCTTTTGTTAATGTAATGAGACTTATTAATTAAATCATGTTGCACACTTTTTTACTTATAGGGAAAGTTTGGGTAAAATCGCATACTTTTTATAAAAAATAAATACGTCAACAAGTGAGAATGTGATTTGTATCCAATGCTTTCGCTTACACAAAAGCAAGTTTAATGTATGCTTGCAGTAACCATAATTCGTTTTCTATTAAATGTTTCATTCATATTAGCAAATTCGTCATTTAGGGCGGATACTTGGGGCAAAATGACATACCCAAACAAAATTCGAATTCTGCCAAGCAATTATACAGTTGGATTTCTACATATTATGTCACATATGTTACAAGATTGGCAATAGGCTCGCATTTATTTTGGTTTGGACTGACAAAAAAATACACAATACAACTTCATCATCATCAGTGGCAAAAGGATTTCAGTTTTACTGCCATAATTATCAATCATCAAATTTTTAGTGTCACTTTTTGGCTTTTCGGGTAACGTTCTCGATTTTCACCATTTTGATTATTTTGAGATTGTTTTATTTACTCCATATTCGAAAGAAGATGTTACAACTATGGGTTATTTTGAATTAGTTTGGGTTAGCCCAAACCCTTGGCCCTTGGCTTTTAAGTTGCTTTTTCTATCCCATGTTTTGCTTTTGATAGTGGCAATATTTCCTTCAGTGCTACGCTATTGTTACTACATTCTGCAATACTCACTTTACCTGTAGTTTGACCGAGACTAAAACTATTTTGGGGCGATGTTGTATGAGTTGGCCTGAATTCTCAGTGGCTGGTGGTGGAATCTTTCCTCATCGCAGCAGGAGAAAACATACAATCGGGAAAAATTTCACTGTTGAGATAAAGGGATAAACTCTGTCACTGGTAATGACTGCCAGAACTTCATGTTTTTCTTAGAATCTAGATGAAATTTTCACTCGAAAAGCTTGCAGACCGCTATATACTATATAATTTTTATGTAATTCAATACATATGTATTTTTAGCGTAAATATTGCAATATGGCTCCTAAAGACATACTTTTCAAATTCGGCCATTTTGTTGGCATTCCTTTGATTACCATTTTTTTCTTGATTTATGATCAGCAAACTGATAGCAGCTGGAAAAATTTTGAAGAAATCACAGAGCGTAATGGAAGATACTACGAAAAGACACTTTGAGCGATGAGTTTCAAGAAATATCAAAACTATACTTCAGAGTTCTTGTAATGTAGCACAAAATATGTTCGCAATATCCACAATATGAATATTTTGCTTATGCAATAATTACGCACTTTGTGATTAATGTATTCGATGTGCCAGCTATTATTATTATTATCTAATAACTACTTTGTCTTTTAGATTTATTTAGATGGTCCGTATGGAGCACCATCAAGTCACATATTCAGAGCTCAACATGCCGTCTTAATAGCAACGGGAATTGGTGTTACTCCTTTTGCTTCGATCTTGCAATCAATTATGCACAGGTATTGGAAAGCAAGACATACCTGCCCAAAATGCAAGTTCTCATGGGCCTGTGACATTCCCGCATCCGTAATGAATTTGAGAAAGGTATACAATTTTTTGTCTCTGCAATAGATACAACCTCTGCATTTTATTTTATTACTTTTTAGTCTTTTTAAAATTTCCTAATATCCAGAAAAAGGCCCATGTTTGGGCCAAGAATATTTAGATATGTATCACTTTTAAGTCTTGTGGAAATACCAAATAAGGCTATGTTACAATAGCCATCGTAAACCTAAACCATTTACCGGGTCAAAGCAGAATGTTTGCAAACAAAAAATTAAACTTGTTCTGTATTTATTTATAGTTATTTATTCTACACTTTGGTATTAATTAAATGCATAATCAATGTTCACAGAAGAAAATTGACAAAAAAATATTTCTGTGCGAAAAACTAATGTGTGGACAGTGTTAAGTAAATACCTCGTTAAATACATCAACAAATACAATCTGCTTCAACTTAAAAGCTGCTGACATCACGTTCCATGGGCCAACGCAATAGCTTCTCTATCTTGAGTGGGTACTGCATCTGCGCTGCGTATATGCCATCTCATACATTGGAGTTTTGATGGATTTTGTAAGGGTTGTAAGGTTTAATTTCATTTATTTTTACAAAAGGTATGGGTTTATGTTGACTATTTAAAAACTCCTTTTGAAAATAATAAATTATTAATTTTTATGCAGATTTATATTGTTTTTATTTAATAAATATTTAATTATTATTAACTATGTTCGAACCTTTCCCCTTGCACACCAAGCAAATTATTTGTTTTTTGGTGATAGTCTTTCCAAGTTTGAATAACTTTATTCCTAGATTATTTACTATGGCTGCACTGATATTACCAATCATCATGAATAGTAAATATTTATATACAAGCCAAGTGCCGTTGGCCAATACCGACTCAATGACAAGGCCTTAGTGCTTGTCGTGTGACGTCGTGCTATCAAAATTTTAGATCGTGGCGTGTTGCATTTGGGCCTTTGCTATTTGGAGCGAAGATGTCGGAGGGTGACTCGCGCGCGGTAGGAAAATCACGATCGAGACGCAAGTGGTGCAACGATGCCAGATACTAGGATAGTAGCGAATATTAGGATGCCTGTATATAAATAATGTATCCCTTACATTACATTTTCTTCAGTATTGTAAAAAAAACATATTTGCATACGGTGTTCTTTCCTCTTTCTATAATGAGGTATTTCGTAATTTATTTATTTAATTATCTAATACTACTGCCCTGTTCGTGCACTTTTCTAAAATAATGGGATCAAGTAAATAAGTACAGGGTTATCCAACGAGGACTAGACAAGGCGATTTTTCGACTTTCCCTGTACTTTTATAAAAAAAACTGAAATTGCCATCTTATGTAATTTTCTCCCGCGAATTCGGATATGCTCAGCAAGAAACAATTGAACATCAAATAAAAGTGCTAGGGGTCACTTTGTTATTTTTTTTAAAATATAACACCCTGTATATTATTACATTTTTGGACTCTCTAGAAAAATCTAAACACATTTTGTGTATAATATCCTATACCTATCTTAAGCTGTTTAGCAAATATTGACAGTTGAAAGTCGGGTATTTTGACACTTTGATATGCACTAAAATCTAAACCGCACAAGATCAAAGAAAACGGTTTGCACATTCCTATCTTAAGTTTTCGTAAACTATCGAATGACAGTATCTTCGAATTTAACCTGCGGATAAAATTAACCGGAACTTTTAAACCTCCGGTTAAATTCAAAGTTACTATCATTCGATAGCTTATGAAAACCCAAGATAGGAATGTGCAAACCGTTTTCTTTGATCTCGTACGGTTTAGATTTTAGAGCCTGTCAAAGTGTCAAAATGCCCGACTTTCAACTGTCAATATTTGGTAAACAGCTAAAGATAGGTATAGGATATTATACACAAAACGTGTTTAGATTTTTCTAGAGAGTCCAAAAATGTAGTAATATACAGGGTATCCCATTTAAAAAATAACAAAGTGACCCCTAGCACTTTTATTTGATGTTCAATTGTTCAACATATTCGAATTCGCGTGAGAAAATTACATCAGATGGCTATTTTAGTTTTTTTTATAAAAGTACAGGGAAAGTCAAAGAATCGCCTCGTTGGGTAACCCTGTACCTACGTTTTAAATTTCGTGCATTATTACTCACCATCTCTCTAAATACATACATAAAAATATATGTATTAGATACATTATTCATATTATAAATCTATATACATATAAAATATACACAGACACCTTGCTTTTACATACATACTTAAAATTATACGCGTCAATTACTATCGATACTCTACTGCAATTTCCTTATAGTGCCGGCAACCGTGCAAACAAAACAAACTAGATTAGTTTGCGATCTACCAAAATTAATGACGAATTCTGCAATTACTGTTATATTGTTGCATTTTTGTGAATTCGGAACTATTATGTGTTTTTAAGTGTGTGAAAGTTGTAGCTAATATTTCGTTGTATATATACTATTTATATTGTTAAGCGTATTTTTAAATACGTAAAACCATATATTTCGAACTTAAAGCCCTGTTGCTTGTGTGCTGGTCGGCCGCTTTATTTACAGGACAGTGTATAAGTTTTTGTTCATGTTTAATTGTATATTTTTATCTTTTTTTCCGGTACTTTTGTGGTAACTTAGTGTAAGTAATTATGCCTCAGAAATTTTGCATACCTGGCTGTAATAGGACGTAGAAAAATGGGCATACAATTCATTTTTCTGTTTTCCCAAGGACGTAAGTTTACGACAAAAATGGCTAAAAGCTATCCCTCGAGATATGTTTCAGGCCACAAAGAACACGAAATTATGTGAAGCTCATTTTCCTGAAGGTAGAATAATAAAAAGTACAATATTTCAAGATTCAAAGATAGGTAAGTTTTTACAATAGATTTAGTAGAACCACCGCTAAAAGAAGGTTGTATGACATCTTGTTTTAAGCTGCCCTAGTCATATATCAAAAAATGTCAAAATACGGTTAGTGTATGTATCCAATACGCACTCAATAACAAGGCCTTAGTGCTTGTCGTGTGACGTCGTCTATGTTGGCCGTGTAATTTTAATCATATAAGGGGATACATACACTAATATTTATGAAAACTATCAATAGTTAACTTATTTTAAAGAACACTAGCTATATGGCAGATTTCTTGAAAAATCCGAAAAGTTATGTTTGAGTTTTGGTTTGATACTAGGTGTAGGTGTAGTATTAAATGCAGGCTCTTAACTCCCTTATACCCGCCAAAATCTATCAAGGGTCCACTGTATTATTTTAGTGCACATACAAGGTCGTAGTAATGGTAATTAAATAAATAAATTACTAAATACCACATTATAGAAAGAGGAAAGAACACCTTATGAAAATATGTTTTTTACAATATTGGAAAAATTGTAATGTAGGAGATAAATTCTTTATATCCGGGCATCGTCGTATTCGCTACTATCGCAGAAGTCTGGCAACGTTGCAAAAAATTGCGCAATAGGAAAGGCCTACATGCAATACGTAACGAGCTAAAATTTTGTGAGCACTTATTCCTTTTGTAGAGGTGTTGTTGGCCGATGTCGCACTAATGAGAACTGAGGTTTTAAATCGTTGATTTGCACATTTCACCTCTATAACTGTCACAGGTATAATCCACGTAATACGATTTGAAACTCTTTAGTGTCTGCAACTTGATCTGCGAACACGGAGTGATTAATGATTTTGTGAAAATATACACTCTATGCCATCTCAGCCGCCATGACGTCTCAGACTACCTTTCCCCTCTATATTTATTTAGAGGCGATAAATTAATAGTTTGTAGAAGTATCACTTATTAACATTGCAGAATTAGCGACCAGCTTAAAATAAAAACAAAACATCAAATAATATATGTTATTTTCATTCACTTTCAATTTCAGGTCGACTTTTTCTGGATTAACCGAAACCAACGGTCCTTTGAATGGTTTGTAAATCTCTTATCGCAACTTGAGATTGAACAAGCAGAACTTGGCGGTGCAATGGAGAGATTTCTGGAAATGCACATGTATATTACTAGTGCTCTACAGAAAACAGACATGAAAGCAGTTGGTCTTCAATTGGCTTTAGATTTGTTACACGAGAAAGTAAGAAAGTATTTGAAACTACTTATATGAAAAGTATAATTCCCAGTATGAAATATTACTTCCAAAATTACTAATATAACTCTCCTAGCCAACTAAAATAACGTCGGCGTATGAAAATGTTTATCCTTAATCACCTTATTTTATATCAGCGATGTTTTTCAATATAACTCGAAGCAATTAGATAAATAATTTATATCCTAGGATTCTAAAGGTAAAAATAATCCAACAAGATTATTTCTTTCCCGTTCACAA
>MU182918.1:87055-129174 GCA_016904865.1 Pissodes strobi
ACGTTCACACACGTCATACTTTATAATTAGTCTCAAATTAAGTTTCACAATAACGTAAACATCGTCAGTGTTGCCTGTGACTGCAATAAACTTTAGCATTGAAATAATGACAATTTAATTAAATTACTTCTAATAAACTCAATAATCAAAATAGCCATACAAATAAAGCTATGATATAATTTAAATATGTATTTTAATCATTACTAAAGAATTTTTTTTAAGTTCATCATGTTATAATTAAAAAGGCAATTTTTGTTAAAATTAAGCAGGTTTCTAAACCGGAAGTGGCCATTTTGCTTTTATTTGGGTTTGAGCATTTATGAATATCTAATACTTAGATTCGAATAATAATAGTGTAATGGCAACAAAAGTTGCATAATATTAGAGAACTGCAAAAACTTGAAATTGTGTTTTCTGGGGAAGAGAACTTTTACTGTTTACAATATTTGGTTGGATATAATGTAAATAGATTGATTTCTTTAACTTGCCTTATTATTATATTCTGTTATTAATTATTTCTCTATATGTACAGGGTGTTCCAACGAGGACTGAACAGGGCCTTATTTTTGACCTTCTCTGTATTTGTAAAACAAACCAAAATAGCCATTCGATGTATTTTTTTCTGCTAAATTCAAAAGTTTAACCAAAAAAACATTTGAACCAAAAACAAAAGATTTACGCCATGGATGAACTGTTTCTTAAATGCAACACCCTGTATATTACCACATTTTTGAACTCTCTAGAGAAATCTAAACACATTTCGTGTATAATAACCTATTCCTATCTTTAGCTGTTTACGAAGTATTGACAGTTGAAAGTCGGGCATTTTGACACTGACAGGCTCTAAAATCTAAACCGCGTGAGATCAAAGACAACGATTTGCACATTCCTATCTTAGGTTTTCATAAGCTATCGAATGACACTAACTCCGAATTTAACCCGGGGTAAAAATTAACCGGAACTTTTAAACCTCCGGTTAAATTCAAAGTTACTGTCATTCGGTAGCTTATGAAAACCAAAGTGTCAATATACTCGACATTCAACTGTCAATATTTCGTAAACAGCTAAGGATAGGTATGGAATATTATACACGAAATGTGTTTATATTTCTCTAGAGAGTCCAAAAATGTGGTAATATACAGGGTGTTCCGTTTAAAAAACAGGTCATCCATGGCGTAAGTCTTTTGTTTTTAGTTCAAATGTTTTTTTGATTCAATTTTTCAATTTAGCAGAAAAAAATTCATCGAATGGCTATTTTGGTTTTTTTTCAAAAATACAGGGAAGTTAAAAAATAAGCCCCTGTTCAGTCCTCGTTGGAACACCCTGTACTTATTTAAAACGGATCGAGTATGCTTGTTCCTCCTAAACTATTTAGCTTTTTTTACTTCTTTATAGCAAATATTCTTCAAACTTGCGTTGATAAATGAATGAATGAATTCGTTTTCCAATTTTCTAACTACTTCTCATTCCGAAAAACTGGTACGGGTAGACATCACTTTGATGCTATCTCCTAATATAAATTAGGGCCCTATGAATAGTTGCAGTTTCTATGGACTGAGAAGGACTAGTACAGCCTTGAAGAATTTGGTGATATTTTCCCTCCTTTAAAAAAAACTCGTCCTTTTGATTCGATTCCACTGAGATTTGCTGATTCATGTTTTTTACCCATGAAAATATAGTTTTTTTTCATGAGTAGGTTTATACATTTAAATAAAGAGAATTTTGCTTTATTTGACAAGTATACCAGTACACTTCATTTTATAACAAATTTTAAAATTTTTATGTTTATAATATTAAGTACATTCAAATCACAAATTATTACACAATTAAGTACAATATGCCCAAACTTTTTTCTCGAATGAAAAGGGGGAAATAGAGAAAATGTTCAACTGTGAGTGCTTGTCAAGAATAGCATATCCCTCAACAAGGGTGAGTAAGATCCATAATTAGTCCTATAAAAATCTATGTGAAATAGTTTGAACGACCTCAAATCTTTCTGAGGCACGTTCAGTCCAACCGCTGAGAACAGAGTTGGACATTCTATCAAATTCTCCATGACTTTATACAAAAAATGTTTATCTGACACCACTCTCCTATCTGCAAGAGGGTTCAAACTCCGGGGGTGTCTAAAACAGCATAATCATGATCTGCTGCTAGTCTTACATCTATTCTATAATCGCAAAGACCTGTTTTGAACTTTCTAAAGACTATATTTGTGCACCTCATGTGTTGGTGAACAGACTGCTGACGAGTATTCCAAAACAGACAAATCACCAAAGCTCCTCTCTACAGAACCTAAGAGCTTGCTTGCTTTATGTAATGTTGTCACATAAATAAAGATGATAATCAAAGATCACTTCTAACTTTATCTACTCTAATCAACATTATCCTTTTAATAACATTCTTACTGTCTGCCTCTGAAGAAGCTAATAGAATTACACTCAGTCACATTTAATTCCAGACTATTCGTGCTAGTCAAATTCACAAGTCTGTTTAAATATTCCTGCAAAGAATATGCATCCATTGCATCTAAAACATCTTTAAATATTTTCAAATCATCGGTAAATATGAGAAATTCAGACTTTTGAATAAAATTACCAATGTCGTTAATAATTAAATTTAAAAAAATGCAGAAAAATGCGCACTTTGGGGTACTCCCGATATGGCCATAAAACTTTTCGAGACCGCATTACCTATCTTGGCCATGTATTGACGACCTTCTAAATAACTTCAACTTTTTCACTAAAAGGTCGTCGAACCCAAGGTACTTAGTTTAGTCAGCAGTGAAAGTACATGCCTGCATCACCAAATCAACTGTTTTTGAATCAAATAATCCATTAATTTAGGGACTGGATTGTTTACATACGCTATGGTAGATTTAATATTATTTTTATCCCCATACACGGGCCTAAGGGAAAAATCTACAAACCACGAAGTTGTCCCGCCCTCAAGGACTTCTTGAACAAACATGCAAAAGCCGCCCAATACCTCAACAAATAGTTCGGTAATTGGTCTGGGCCTGTAGATAGTTTATCGGGCAACTGACAAAATCCAGTAATTCCGAAACTGATGTTCCCTGAAAGACAATCTGTGTTTCCCTATTACTTACATAGGTTAGAAAAATATATCTAAAGTGCCATTGCCATCCAGAATCATAATGAATGGAACATTGAATGCTTTACGCTCATTGTTCACAAAACACCAAAATAAGCTCTGGAGATTTTTCTTTATAGTATTATTTAGTTTCTCAATGTAACCCGCATAGCATTCACTAAGCAGAGTTTTAAACCTTGTTCTTAATGTCGTAAATTTTAAATATTATTGATTATTGATATTTTTTTATGAAATGCCTTTTTATCAAATATGCATGATTTTAACTCCCGTGAAGACTAGACCGAAAAGGTTGTAGAAACAAAACGCTTGCGAGGGACACACATTCTATGATTTAAGGCAGAATATAAAAATCAGTTGTCTGATCAACATTGATAGACATCTATATTCCTGCACCCAGTCCACCCACGCAAAATAATCATTTTAATGGGACATGATGGGTAATGTTTAGCTAAAGTCAATTGGAACGCGCCCAAAAACGGTCGGGTCGGCCGGAAAAATCGAAGAGATTACGGCATAGGTGTCACATATTTCATATTTCTAATAAAGATTTGAACTAATAAATTAATGCTTTACTACTTACTAAAGTATAATTATTATTATCGTCTCTAACTCCGGATCAATATAGGGCTCGTGAGTTTTTAAAGTTAAATATGAACGTTACTGGATAAACTGTTTCGTATGTCAATATTACTAACAAAAACATATAGGTATTTCTTTCCTTCATTATTTATTGTTTAAAAAGGAAATGAGCTATTGGTACTTACCGAGTACACAGACTAAGCAAATCATGTAGGTATGTCACATTTTGCGACTTCAGAAAACATTTTCAACAAATAATATCGGAGACCTTTTTCAATTTTTCAAACATTACCCACCACTTAACTCAATCTTGCACTAGTATGGACGGATAAAAAGTTCTATATATATTATGTTATGGTTCATGTAGAATTGTAGTCGTCATCAGAGGTAGAGTCAATCGCGTTACAGGTGGAAGAATGAGATTAATCTTCTTTTTGTATAACATGAGTTCGGCAATTTTGAATGAACAATTAAAAATACAGTAATAAGGTGGTAATCGTAAAAGAGTATCCCCTTTTGGTTTACATATCTTGTCAAAGAAAATTTAAATGATTTTATGGTTTTGATTTTTTTTGGGAATTTTATTTGAGTATATTTATGTTTTTATTTTTCATCTCTTTTTTTGTTACACATTTGTTATACAATTTGTGCTATAATACAAGTTATACGATTTATGCAACACTATGGAATTTGTCAGTTGCCTGATAAACTAGCATCGGCCCAGATCGAATACCAAACTATTTGTTGAAGCATTGCGTTTGCACATTGACGGGGGTTTGTGTAGGTTTGTTTAATAAATCGTTGGGGCGGAGGAATTTCTTTCGAGGTTTGTAGAATGTTTCCTTACTCCAATCCACAAGTCTGGGTATAAAAATAATGTTAAAAACTACCCCGTAGTATGTGTGATCCAGTATTTATAAATTAGCGTTTTTTTTTTTAATTTATAAACAGATGTTTTGGTCATGTAGACATGCAGTTTCACATCGGCAGCATGATTTCTCAGCAAGTAAATCAACCGGCACGAATCTTGTTTGGGTTTTGATGACCTTTTAGTAAATGGTTGAAGAGCTATTTAGAAGGAAGAAAGAAAGTTCTCTACCTGTTTGCCGATGATTTGAAAATGTGTAGATGTTTTAGATGTAAATGGACTGGACTACCATGAATGGTCTAGAACTAAATTTGACTGAGTGTAATTCATTTAGCTTTTTCAGAGGTCATAGGAAATAATTACGTTATTAATGGGATAGAGTTGAATAGAGTAGATCAAGGGGTGATCTTTGTTTATCGTCTTTATTTCTATAGTCACATTACGTGTATTATTAATAAAGCAGGCAAGTTCTTAGGTTTTGTACAGAGGAACTTTGGTGGTCTGTCAGTTGAGACATTACGGATTTTATAATATTGTACGTTGGTAATAGCTTATTTGTACTAGTTAATCTGGTCACGAATATATGATTTGCCCAGGTATAGTCTTGAGAAAGTACAAAATGGGGTTTTGCGATTGTGTACCTATAGGATGAATGTACGCATAATATATCATTACTATGTTGTTACTAGACATCTCTCGAGCTCGTATAAAGTTTTGAACGGTTTGATAGAATGTCCAACTGGTCTATTGTCAACAGTTGGACTGAATGTGCCTCAAAGAGATTTGAGGCAGCTCGAACTAATTCATATAGATTTTCATAGGACTAACTATGGCTCTCATTCACCTTTGTTGTTGGTTATGCGGTTCTTGGAGATAATTGGACATATCCTCTAGTCCCCCTCTTACTTTTAGAAAGGAATTTTGGCATATTATAATTGTTAATCATTTATGTTTGAATGTATTTACTATGTTTTCTTTTTTGCAAAACAATATTATTTCTTCTAAAATGAGGAGTACCTGTATATTCCAAATAAATAAATAAATATAATACCGTTTTCCTGAAATAACAAAATCGTTGTTAAAAAGTAGTTATGATCCTTTAAACGATAATTATAGAGTAATTCGCTTCTTTTAGGGGTCTATCTTGCTAGTTCGTGCACCGTCTCTGAAAAAAAAAGCTGTAGTGGTAATGAAAGCCAGAGGGTTGTTAAATAATAAAGTTAGCTACCTGGAAAATATGAAGCAAAACAGGCATCATTGAGCAGCAGACGTATCACGCCAGGGGGCCAATATCAAATAGTTCATTTTTGCAAAACATTTTCACTGTTCACAAATCTATCGAATCGAAACCAGTGACCGTTACTTTTTAAAAGCGAATGGCCGCGCGTCCCTCTGCGCTATATTTCCACGGCACAATAAAACATTAAAGCAGTTCTTATTATAATAATATTTGCTTTGATATCAGCCTTGTACTTACGTGTTCTATCCAATATCATCATACCCTTGCTGATTTTCTAACTCGGCTCTTCTATGTGAGCTCTCGCACGGAAATCGTCATTACCTCACTAGTGATGTAATGGTTTATTCCATAACTCATTTTTTAGTAATTCATTTGATAACATACATAATTAGAATGATTAATATGTTGAAATTTTTTAATTTAATTATATATTTAAATGATTGTAGATAAAATGTATATTACACGTGCGCTATGACATACTCAACACTCGTGGAATTACCGCGACTCTGTCTACGACCTTGTCGTGGCAATGTTTCCCACTCGTGACTAATAACGCTTATACCGCACGTAAAACGTAAATAATGGTTATATAACTAGTGTTATACATAATTTTATTATAATACAGACAAGTTTTCTATGCACATAGAGTTTTCAGGTACACAGAAACTTTAAGGATAATATAAAATGTCATTATTCATGTTTCATAAACAATTAAGAATAATGCTAATTAAATAAAAATATTTACTGATTAGAGATATTGATGATACTGTTTTGATTTTTAGAGTATTTTTACATAAAGATTGGAGAGGTGTTCGTGATGAAGAGCTAAGTAACATTGCAAACATCAAAGATTGTATATTTTGTCATGCCTCCGGCTTCATTGGTGGTAATAAAACGAAAGAAGGTGCTATAGAAATGGCTGTAAGAAGCTTAAAGGCTGCTCAAGTAGATAAAGATTAAGATTTAGTGTGTGTAATGTAAGTAACAAAATTAATTGAAATTTTACACTATAAGGCAAATGTGAAAAATATGCTGAACCGAATTGTGAAATGTAATAAATTGTCTCTTTTTACTGTTGAAAATTCCCAACTAACTAAATAAAATATAATTATTTTAGTTAAAATTTATGTAATTTTTAATGGAATCAAAATAAATCTTATTATTTCTTCAAATTTAGCTAAACTCAAAGTGGTGTCTCGAAAAGCATTTATTTTCTAGTGATAATTTACATACAATAACTTCCCTCAAGGTGTTCATATTATGTTTAATCTCATCTTGCTTAACTTCCTCTTGTAGATGATATTATTTAAGTAACAATATATATTAGGGATTTATTGTGGAAAAATGGGGACCAGCTGCAATAAAATTGATTCTCTTTATTTATGTCTCTAAGAAAATATATTAATTTTGCTCGTTCTGTCGGGCCCGGAATAGCCTGAAAAACATCTTTTTTTTCTATATGCGCCGATGATGTAAAAATAAGGTAATGCACGCATTCTAGATTGAACAAATTGCTGTACTATGATCATCATATTGAAATATTCGACCCTCATTTTAGCTAGTTCGGCTATTATATCTATCCGTTCAAGGGAAGCTTATCTGTCAAGTTGATAGATAACGCAAACTTTATTATTCCAAATGTTGAAATTATGTATTAAACATTTTCATTTTTAGATTTCCTTCTTTTGAGAATGGCGGTAGATTTGCCTGCGAATATCAGAAGTGAAACTTTTTAAACTTAAACGCCCTAGCCTTGGATTTGGTTAAAAAGTAGTTTTTTTAAAATATATCACTCAATTAACAAAAAGGGAGGCCTAAATGAAAAAAACTATTCTTCATAAAAGTTTCGCTTATGTCTTGACAAGGTAATAGAGCAAACGCCATATTTTTATCTTGTAAACTAACAAAGATATCACAATAATTAAACGCCCTAGCCTTATACATATCTTAACGGATTTGTTTAAAAAGTAGTTTTTTTTAATATATCACTCAATTAACAAAGAGAAGGCCTAAATGAAAAAAGGCTATTCTTCATAAAAGTTTCGCTTATGTATTGACAAGGTAATATAGCAAGTCCCATATTTTTATCTTGTAAACTAACAAAGATATCACAATAAACGTCCCTGACCGTTTTTCGTGACCGCTCGTCGTGTCGCCGGTTTTTCGGGACATCTCGCCGTGTCGCGACCTTCAAATTTTACTCCCGGCGCGCGTTAAGAAGTTTCACTTCAAAAATATATTTGCGAAAATCCATAAAAAAGCTATTTTGGCTTGTTTTTTCCCTCTCAAAATGGGCTGGATAGATCGTGCTTAATTTCGCACTTTTAGAGGCCCAAATAAACAGATTACAATTTATTGCAGTTTCTCATTTTTCTCCACAATCGCCTTTCTAGGACGACTTACCAACTGGCCTAGTACTGGATGGTTAGGTTTGCTGTACATTTTTTTTAGTAATCACGTTATTTAATCCAAATATTGGTAAAATGTCGAATGTAAAATTTGTCTTATATATGTAGTAGATTAGTTAATTTTAAATCAATTGTAACTGTTGGGTGTTTTCTTCATTAATAACTTAATACCCTTCCTAATTTTTAATGCTAAATAGGTTTATAAGATATAATATGCAGACATGTCAGTTATCAAAACAGTAACTATCTGGGTTTGTGAATCTGCTGGTCGCGCTATAAAAGAATTGTACTAAGTGGACATATATTATTATTAGTTTTATACAAACTCTTTACGTTGAAATAATAAATAAACGAAGGGCGAGCGTCTCGTTTGTCAATTCTCGAGGATCACTCTGGTGACGCTTTTCAAAAAGCCAGATCCTGGAACTGGCCGACGCCGTGAATTCTTAATTCTCTTTGAAATACTGACTACTAGTTAAAGAAATATGTCATATGTTTGTCATAATACAATAAAATATCCCTAGATTTAATACCAAGAGTTGTGGGCAAAAAGGGGTAATTCGTTCATTTGTCTAGAAGAAAGCTGCAAAGTTCTGTTCTTTTGTAGTTTTTTTTTGCAATTTTGTGCTGATTTTTCATCAAGTAGTCGATTTTTTATGACTAAAACTGTTGATTTTTTAAGTGACAAGCCATATTGATTAGTCATTGGTAAGAGTACCACCTAAATATTCTTACATATTTTCTTATGCTTAAAATATGCAGCAAAATATTTTTAGGAAATAGACTTTTTTAGTCTTCTTTTGTAGGCCCGTTGGCATTCCGGTAACTAATGCGTGGGTTGTTTCGCTAGTACATATTCTTCTGCCTGGGCCACCATTCTTGGTCCATATCATCAGGCCAAAAAGTATCACTTCAGTAAGTGCCAGGCGATTCTAATCAGTATTCAGTTTGGTTGACACGAATGTATAGTATATTGCCTTTGGGATCCATCACTTTTTATTGTAGAGCATCTACCTAATGTGAAGCAATTTGTAAGACTACCTTTTTAATATCGCTGCGGACCATTTTATTTTATTTCCAGCGGACCTGTATAAAGTTGAATTCTTGTGACATTTTTGATTTGCTAATTGTGTAACTAAGTTATCCTGAAAGTAGGAGCGAGTAACTTCGCAGAAATTATAACTTGTATATTTCCATTTTCATACTTCTTACCTAACCAACTAAACTTATTCTTAAGACATAAATATTGATTATTTCATCAAATCAACGCTCGATCGGGGCAACGTAATTTAACCTTTTAACTAGTAGCTTAGCGAATGTAAGATAATTATAATTAGTTATTTTCTGGATTGTCGAAATAAAAACATTAGTTATGTTGTAGCCACCTATTTTATTGAATACAAAGCTACGTCATTTGTCGCAAAGTCGCAAACCTACAAATGTTATTGCGGCACAAGTGCTAGTTTAGTGACCCTAACGAAGCTGAAAAACCCAAAAGAAAACTGGAAAACGGTCAGATTGTTCGTCGAAACGTCGACGGTTTTCCAGTTTTCTTTTAGGTTTTTCAGCTTCGTTAGGGGCACTAAACTAGCACTTGTGCCGTTTACACCCTAGAGCCAGAGCTGAAGAGGCTCTACTTTCAGAAACATTGTAAATAGAAGTGGAGTATATTGTAACGTAAACATGAATCCTCCACAGCAATATAGAACATATCTACATCAAAAGTACCTATCTCGTCAATGTTTTGCCTTCCTCGAATTTTCAAATGAACTTTGTAGTTAAAATACCGGTATGTAATTTAATTATAAAATGAAATTGAACATAAAGCAAATATTTGGAGCAGTGATATAGAAAACTAATAAATAAATGTATGCATTGGATGACTTCGTTAAGGAGTCTCAAGAGATAGAACATCGATAATAAATGTCTGTTCTCATTGCTGATTTGCCTGAGTTTGTTCAATTGTTCAACGCACGAAAACTATTCTTTTTCACACTACCGTATTCTTATTCACACCGTCCGTCATGGAGTTAGAATTTTCGGCGCATTTTTGAAGTGAAACTTCTTTAGGACACCAAGCTGGTGAACGTGTTATAATTTTTTTATAAAATATGTGACGTTATAAGTTGTATGATTTGCAGGGAGTAGTTTTTGTCATAATTCTTTTTTGTTAGTCGCTATTAAATCCAAGCCGACCCCCTAAAGAATAAAATTAAATTAAATATAAGTGTTGTTAGGTTTTATGAGGGGTAGTTTCTGTTACGTGTAGAAAGTAAATAATAATTAATGTCTTTTTGTTGCCCACCGACTCCCCTAAAATTAAATTAAATAAAAGTTCATTTTGCGGGGATCGAACCCACACTATAATGATAATAAGGGACACCAAGCCACATACCAACGTGCTACGGAGCCTCCGGCCTAGATCATATGTACTATCGTGGATGACTCGACCCATTAGAATTTCACATATTTTTTACGTCTCTGTTACCACATGTACAACGTGCCTTTTTCTCTTTATCGCCTTTCGTAGCAAGGCGTTCCCAATAACTTTATTTTCCTTGTGTGTCCCAAACTACGCAAGCGATGAACTAAGTTGAGACTCAAATTCTGTTCCCGATAGGGCTGTCAGATTGTAATTAAAATTAAACGAAAGTTAAGTATTAGGTATTTTTATTCTTAGTATTGTTTGGTATAATATTAGCATAAATCGCTGATCATTTAAACACAATTCAATTTGAGATAATTATTAATTATTATTTTATTTAGGTATGAGTTCGAAAAAAAAAATTATACGTACTATTATTATATAGAGGGCAAGGAGTACAAGGAGGTAATTTTTAACGAGATAGAATTTGTCATAGGTATTTATAATTCTTGGTTTGTGTTTATTTACATAGAATTTTGACTTAAAACATGGCTAAAAACCCTAGATAATGATCTAGGCTAAAAACTAACAATTATTTTCCAAGAAAATGAAACTTATCGATTTGGCAGCTCTGATAGTGCCGGACGAGGACGCTACACAGGGACTGGGATTAGCTTTATTTGATCATATATCACAACAATAATTCTAGGCGTTCTCCATTGGGGGTTGGGGGGGGGGGGGGGGGGGGGGGGGGGGGGGGGGGGAGGAAGAGGGGGGGGGGGGAAAGTAAAAAAGCCCAGGGGGGCCGCCGGGGGAAACAATATTTGGGGGCCAGGGGGGGGGGAGGGGGTCAAACCCTCCCCCCCTTATCTACGGCCCTGACGACAGCCCAAATGTTAAATCGTTAACGGCAGTGAATGCACAATGGTAAAAATAAATGGCAAAAAATGGTTGTGCGCATAGCCCTCCGCCCACTTTGCTCGCTCCATCCAAGCAAAACTGACCCAAGGCATGCCCAAACCAAGAAGAAACATTTGCATTTTTAACATTTGGGCTGTAGCTAGCCGTAAATAAGATTTGAAGAATGTTAAGTTTCACATGTCAGTAATTCGAAGTTTTAATGAGGGGTAAGGTATGTTGTTTTGTATTTTATATAACTGCAGTGCTATTCACGTTTTCTATACTCACAGTGTTCACATAATATAATTCCCTCTCACAGACAGTTTAAGGAAAATGTAAAACCCCGGCATTACTCAATTTAACCTCGATTTTCTCGTATTTTCCGATCTCATACGGAAACTTGCTATTGAACTTCTTTATAGAAGCGATCATGATGTTTACGGATCAGAGTTTATTTCCTGAAAATGCGTTTGCTGGTACGTACGCTTAAAGTAGATTTTTGACACTGAAAATGTTTTGTTCATATCTTCCCATGTACGAAAATTTGTTTGCTATGCATTATTCGGTTTTCCAGTAATAAATTATTAAGTGGTGTTGATCTCGAAATGGCGGAATGATCATTTTCAACCAGCTCACCATATGTAAAAGGCATCATTATTTTAAAAGTGTCTATACAGTTTTTGGAGTAGATTATCGTCAATTTTTTTTTATGTGTGTGTCCCACAGGCCACGAAATGCTAAGGCCTTTCCGTACCCGTGAGGATACCGTGACCAGTTTTATGGCTTATACCGTAAACGTTGCCCATGTATCGAAACATGCACACTTGATGCACTTCACGACCCTTTTAGACAATGCAGTAGTACTTCCACGGTCGTTGATCGGCCTTGGATAAACAAATAAAACCTTCATTTAAGATCGGAGAGGTGTTTGTGGTGAAGAACTAACTAATTAACATTGCAATCGTCAATAATGCCTGTTGTGAAAACTAATAAAATTTGGACGAAATACATTATTTCCCAAGTGCATTGGGCTTTCAACCACATCACACGCGGATCTGTAGCTACGGCTTTGCTATCATTACACTCGCGTGTCTATTAACTTGACCAATCCATCTTCAGTAATCAAACACTGCTAGCATTGACGTCATGTGGCAGTCAATAGGTCATCTCTAATTGGGCCAATTTTAAAGTTTTATTCGACTAGTGATCTAGAAATATTTTAAATGAAGAGTGAAAACAGTATATTTTCCACTCAAACAATGTTCTTTTCACTTGAGCCACGGTAACACTGAAATAATAAATTTTTTACAACGGCATTTTATTGTGCATACAAGTATATTTACATATACACTTTCTTAAACATATATTTGGAAATTTTTGGACAGAATTTAACAACAAATATTTATAGATCAACAAAAACAATTATTATTATAATGCAAATCGGAAAACAATCACTTAAACACTAATATAAAACCAACAAGTAAAGTACTAGGGATTTTTATATTGCATTTATAATGAACCTGATAAATTGAGAATCAATTTTCTTGAATCAGTTTGTAAATGTGACCCAAACTGACCTGTAAGTCAAAATACAATCCTGGTCATTTTTAACTTGCATTACACACTTTTTTTTAAGAAAATACATTCATTCTAAATGCAATATATATTTTTTCATATTTGAACACACTCTGACACCAAACATGTCTTTTTAGTCCTAAAGATTGTAAGAATTTTGTATAAAAAACAAAAATAGAAAGTTGAGCTACATTCATATTGACATTTATTGAAAGATTTAAGTACATATTACTTTTGATATAAAATGAGCACATTTTCTTATTGAGACATTTAATCCACAAATGTTTCCTATGTAAACCACAAATATTTCCTAAGTTACTAAATAACAGGTTTTTCTTGAGGAAAATAGTTTTAATGAAATAATATTACTTAACTAAAAATTGTTTGAACGTCAGGTACAGATGGGCAACGGTTTTCTAATATTGTAATACAATATGTTAGGCGACATTCATTTTAGAAACAACCATAGTATTTCATTTTACAATAGGAATGACGCTGTTTTTTTTTTTAAATTTGAAACATGTAAAAACCAGTCATATCGTCTGTTGAATTTTAATTCATTTATTTTTAATTTTCTCAGAACTATTTTCACTTATCTTAATAGTCTTTGGTATGCAATCAAATAAAATTGATAGGTGATAACGATAAGAAGGCTATATAATCTGGAAACGTTGATTTATTTTTGATATTCCTAATATCTCTTTTAAGCTTAGCATGATCTCGGTTCACGCTGCCAAAATTCATTATAATTCAGAAGCAACTATGTGCTTAATGTAAATTTGGCAGAGATATGTCCGGATTGACAGATTTTGGAAACATGGAAAGTGCCCCTCTGAGAAATGTAGGTATACTTAGGTAATTAATTGAAGATCCGTTGTAGTAAATTGTGAGTTTTCAGTTGATGGCCAAATTATATTTGTTACATTCTGAAATATTAAGGGAAAAAATAAAATAATTGTGCATTTTGGATATTTTATTTCGATATCCACTCTGTTTAATTTCGCAGAGGACCTCACTTGCAAGCACTTTATGTAAAAGTATTTTTTGAACTTTGAAGCTGAATGATTCAAATCAAAATATATCAAGATTAGTTGACATTGCTGCAGAGTGCTGGTCTTTAAAATGTTCAAATAAATACGCTCTTTTTATTTGACGCGAGTGCAGGTATGCTACTGGTTTTTACAGGCCTTGTTATTGATTAAAGGATCTACGAGCATTAAAAAATAGTTCGCTATTTTGACATTAATCGTCCCCTTTTAGCAACATCAATATTTGGCAGCGGTATGGCAAGGTCTTAAAATTAGAATGGAGATAGCCGAACTAACTTTAATAAAATTAATCTGTAAATTATTTTTCTAATAAATAATATTTTACTAAATGTTTAACAAGAACATTAATATTAGCCTATATACAAATGTACAAAGCAATGAATATACTATAAATATGTTACATGACACTATTGGTTATAAGCTCCACTCTTCAGGGTTTGGCACATTAGGATATAGGTTAAAAATGATTCTGATCTTGAACGATAATTATGTGCTTATTTGACTTGAACAGTCCCAAACCTTTTAAGGGAAGACATATTCATTGTCTTTTATAGTGGTTTAGTATGAATTGTTTACAATATTGATTACATTAACTGTTTCATTGAATGTTGTATAATGTGCAAGTATAAGGAAATTTATTAAAACCAAGTCAGTGACTAGATATCATTGCTTGTTTAATGTGGGTACAAGAATAAGTTTTACTGTATTATAGTTGATTATTTCTTAGTTTTTTTTCCCGAATGAGTTACAAACGAAAACATAGAAATATATATTATTTTTGATGTAAACATTATTTCTGAGAATAAAAATGACACATTATCAAACCCTTTCCCTGTAGGTTAAAAATACCAACCCACCAAAACATCTTGTTAGACTAAAGTCACGTCCCTTAACACTTAATTATTGTTCTCTATGAATGTTGATAGTGTTAATTTAAATGACTTGAAATTCGAACGTTTAATATGCGTTCAGTAATATGACATTTGGAGATATTTGTTTGTCAATAAATAATATTGTTAATATCCCATAAGGGTACACACATATACGAACATTTTTAGTAATGTAAATTAAATATTTAAATTGCTCTCAACATTTTCTTGTTTCTACATCAGTTGAACTCAAAATTATATGCTGGATAATGCTGGTCTAATTTTAAAATCCCTGATACTTATTGAATAATTAGCACTTGTAATTCTTCTACGCATGCTTAATAAATATGTTTCTAATATGAATGAGACCACAGTAAAAGGCGTAATTGTCCACCCTTGGAAGTTTGAACATTTGCCCTATAATGATTGATTTAAATTCTGATGCTTAGAAGTAACACCTTTCCCCTTATCCATTAAATATACCCAGTACATATCTTAACTACAGCAGATATTTGCAGTTTTAGTTGTTACCTCCAAGAGCAAATTCTACATTTGGCACTGGTGCAAACTACTCGACCTAAATTCAAGTAAATATTCTAATATCGAGGGGCATATCACAAACAAAAGTAATATGTGCATATTTTTATACATTATAGTGCCAAGTGACATACAATAACCCAAAGTTTAAATAATTAGCTATAGAATCTGACGGACATTTTCATATATTTATATATTTTATCACATTTATACTAGACATGATTCGTGCTTCATTAGATTTATCCTTAGGCCGTTTAGAAACCTCGTTAAAAAATAGTACTTGATTGAAATGATAACGGCACTATTAGTACTATGTATAAATCAATATATTTAAAATTTTTATTTACAAATATATTATTTTTAATATAGAAAACCTTAACATTTTAGTTAAAAGTCGCCATGTACTCTCTTCAATTAAATTCTGTTCATTGTACGGGATTGGACGAATACGTATTTTTCCTAGTAACTCTCATATGAAATGATATGAATTATATGATTTGGAAGTTTGAGGCGGCTCTTCAGGATTAACTACATTATTTTTACCCTATATCTTTATTTTTCGTTCCATAATTATTATTAGTTCATGATGTAAATTTTTAATTTTTAATTTGCCAGTGGTTTTAATAATAAATTTGTGAATTAATCTTCAGGTTTTAAGCAACCGAGTTAAGTTACTTAAATCGCTAAATTTACTTTTTTTTTAGTAAGAGTAATGCGAACAAATGCTGTTTAAAATCTTGTTTTAACCGTAGCGCGTAAGTTTAAAACGTAATATTTCTTGCAAATAGGGTAATATCTAATTATTATTTTATAGACAGTGTTAAAAAAGATTAATATCATTTTCTGAATATATAAACAAATTCTATGTTTTGTATGCAGATTATTGACAACTAATTGCTTGTTTATTATAAAATGTCCGCAATATTTTCTCTCTTTGATTAACTGGCGAAAACTTACATCTTAACAGTACCTATCATAAAACAACCCATAAAATATACAGTAATTAATTCGTTATTTTAATTTTTCGTTTGTGGTGTATAAGATCATTCGCACTGCTTTTTGTTTAAATAAGAGCAATTTTTCGTTTACCAATATAGAAATACGAGGAACAAAATGGCCGTCAGTTCTCAGAGGTACATTGATTAACAACAATTAATTGATAGGTCTGAGCACCTGATAACCTATGACTACTATCGTTTGGCTCAGTCTGGCGGCCTACGTTAATCCTAAGTAAAGGTCAAGCAACATCAATTTTACACAAAAAATGGAATAACCAATGGGCTTTTTCAGGGAAGTAAAAGAGAAATCAATTATTTGGCCTTTCGAAAGCAAATTAGGTCGTTATCAATTTAAATCTTCTTGTGCGTTTTTTAACCATCATGTGTTGAAATGACTCTTTTAAAAAAAAGTATATAAAAAGTAGGTAAAAATACACAAGAGGAAGTTCTTGAAAACAAGTGCAAGTAAACCAAAGGTTGCCGGACCATATTAGGGATTCAGTCCCACCTAAGGTAAGGCTTTTGCCAATGAAAAGGTCTAGAATGATAAACCTTTAGTTCTTGTTTTCGAATTTTACATGTCATTAATGAACGCCTTATGTGTATCGACCAGGTCTTGACATGTTTGAAAGTTTGTAGTGTTAGAAAAGAATATCCCATTAGTTATCTCATTGTACACTGCAGACAAAAGGGTATAATTCTACAAATACAGTTTGGCACATTTTTCGTAGCAGTACATTTTTCTGTTATATCACGTGTATTAGAAATTCGGCCGAACTTGATGTTTTCTCAAAACACTCATTTTCTGCCACAAAAAGTTAAAATTTAGGTCTGTATGATTTACTTTGTCTATATTTTTTAAAACCTGAAAGCTTTATGTTAAAATTTGTGGAGAAAGCTCGAGATCTCGTGAAAAAGGAACAATAACGGCATAGTTAATGCAAAAATTAAAATATATGATTTTCCATCTTCTTTAAAAACAATTTAGAAACAAATACCATTCAGATTGGTTTTGCTCAAATTTCAATGCTTAAGGAATTTATTAGCTTCTGTGTTATTTAACCAGTAATTCCCTTCTAAACATTTGGGGAATAGTATCTGTCTATCACTGATTAGCAGCGGCTTTATGATTGCGTATTCAAAGACGTGCAGCATATTGGAACACTTAATCAATAAAGACATGCAGCTATAAAGCCGCAGTTAATCAGAGATCGATAGATATTATTCGGCATATTTAGTTCTCCAATCTTAAAAGCGTGTTAGTGCTTGATTGACAAGGTGATGTAAACAACATAATGTTTGTTTGACTTCTGAATTCCTACGTTTCAATTTAATCAGGGTGCAAAGATTCTGGTCGCTTGGGGCTTAATTTTTAATTTTATTAGGTTCGTACATCTTTTCTTCTCTATGGAAATGATGTAGATGTTAAAGAGTTCTTAAATACATTTTTGTATCAATAAATATAACTAATCACTATTCAGTAGCAGCTCTACAATCTTGGATATGTGGTCGCAGACGCCTTCATTTCTGTTGGTTCTCTGTCATTTCAGTGTTGTGTAGATTGTGTATATAAAGTACAAAAGATATTGTCCAATCAATGTCGGCTTTTTAATATAACTGGAATATCTGAACTGAAGTAAGAAATTTTGAATTCCCACTTTCTAATTTTCCATCTAATAATATACACCGAAACTATTTCAAATATTTTTTCGCTGAATAGTTCGCTAACAATGCAGCCATCTCGAATTTGTATGGTTAACAGGGATGGGGGAGAAAGGACTTCATGTTTGCACAGTATACTTATGTATACTTCTCAAGTTTAGGGGTATTCTGAGAGGCATTTTGTCAGCTCAGGATTTTTCACCTAAACCTCCCTCTAAACCCGAAGTGTTAAATTCTCAACATTTCTCCAACATCATTCAAACTGTGAATATTTGATGTGTGATAGACTTTGTATCTGTGATAGATTTCGCCCACTACATCAAATTCGATGGTTCGACCAACAGTCTTGAAAACCATTTCCTGTTCATCATCAAGTTCTTACTTCCAGAATTATGAAATATATATTAATTTAATATTTTTTTTTTTATGAAATAGACCTGCAGTCAGTTTGAGTTGCACACTAGAACGATTTTTTAAATAATAGTTATTTGTTTTACTAGGCAGCAAAGTAGTAGATTGACTGCCGCGGCTGATAGTTCATAGCCGAGCGTAGCGAGGCTAGGAATTCAGCTAAGGCAGTCAATCTACTTTGCTGCCGAGTTGAACATATAATTTTTTCTCCGATTGTTTATAATGATATATGTATATTGTATATTTGCAAATTATTACAATTCCCACAATCTTTTTATTTTTCCTGTAGTGATAAATTAAGACAAAATTTGATAGAAATCGCAATTGTTGGAACGGTTGGTTGCTATGGAAATGTATATGTCGATAATAATTATAGTTTGACAACTTATGTCAGACGTTTTATTCCCATGGAGACTAATCACTTTGCTGCCTAGGCAGCAAAGTACTTACTTTGCTGCCTGGACAGAAAAAGTAATACTTTGCTGATTGATATGGGTCTGCAAAATTAATATTTGCTGTCAATCGGAGAAAAATTTATTTCCATTCAGGTTGCACCTATCTTTATTTCTCATATTATAGACATGCTTTTTGTTTAAGGATCATACAGGAAAAATAGACACCAAAAGATTGAAAGATGTATATATTTTGGCACTTATTCGTGGACCTCGATTTTCTGCATTCGAAATTTTACCAGCATATTCCTCTGAACTGATTTTTCCGAGGATTTTTCCGAAAGGATCCATTTCGCATTTAAAAGGACTAAGTTGTATATGATGGATAAACCGACTGTCATTGGAATGATTGAAGGAATTTTCGTGTCATATGTTATTCATAATAGTATAGAAATACTGATTAAAGCTTTGAATTTTACACTGTAATGACGTGCTAATATTTCAGGGTTTGATTTGCTTAGGGCATTTTACGAAAAAAAGGCTATTGATTCTTTGTTTTTATTTTAATATCTCCGAAAGTACTATTTTTAAATTTGGGTACGCATTAATAGGATATAAAACCACATATTTTAGTAGGAAAGTTATTCTATTGCTCCACCAGTGCCGTCCCTGCAGACAGGTCCTCTGATATTTTTTACAAAAAAAGTGATACGCCATTGACATTTTTCTATATGGTTAGCTTTTCCGATTAGCCTGGTCAATTTTTCATAAAAATAGTTTCGTGCGTTTTTCTCGTAAGACGTATCGCTCTTGACTGAAGACAATAAAATTAAATTAAAATTACTTCATTTAGAGACAAGGCACATAAAAATAAGAAATAAATTAAAAACTTACAATTTATTTAAAGGTAAAGTTCATTCTTCTTACTTCTAAATAAATGGTAAGTTTTAAATTATTTGTGCCCTCCCTCTGAAGAAACCCCCGAGCCGCAACTGATCACTTTCAATGTTAATAAAAATTAATAAATAAACCGTTGAATGTTCACATGAACTTTCATTCGTAAAATTACACCCTCAAATGTTAGTACTTGCGTCATTAAGGAATATGTCTGTACTGCTAAATAGCAGGGTGGGAAAAATAGTATATTATTTTATATGGAGGAAAAGTGATACTTTTCATGGCGCGCTTGTGTTTAACAGCCGAACGGAGTGAGGCTGGTAATAGAGAGCAAGCCATGAAAAGTAACTTTTCCTCCAAATAAAATATGCTGTTTTTTCTTCAGATGTCGACAAATTAATGCAAAAACATCTCTTTTTAATAGTAATAATAATTATTATTAAAGATGTGGGTTCGCAAGGCAGCTTAGACCGGTGTCGGTGAATAGGCACAGGTGGTTGCTATAGTAATGTAACATAAAGCTGTCAGTGGACACTGTCAACAATAATTATTGTTTTAAAATTGCGTCTCCGATTGCGTTTTAATTCCGTATTGATAAGCAGTTATTGAGTAAGTTCGATTAAATAATAACCAATTTGTTCCTAAATTAGTGATTTTTAGAAATGCAGTGGACAAATTGAGTGATAAATACAAATTTTAGTTTAATAAGTATCTATGTTGCTATGACAACACTTTTACCTCCGCCGGCGGAAAAGTGAAAAGTAAAGCTCCGGCGGAGGAAAAACGAAACTTCACGGCCGCCTACACAGTCGAGTAATGACGGATTTACTGACGTTTGAAGAAAAACATGTTTTTTTTAATATGTAATCGGCAACTAAAAACGTGTTTTAAACAAAACATACGTATGCTTTAAAACACGTTTTAAACAAGAGTGAAATCAACTATGCGCCAGAAGAGCTGAAGAGTTCCTCTAGTGTTCCAGGTTCCTACACGACTGCTATCAAAGATAAGTCTTAGTCTTAGTATACATCAGAAATTCTGAATTAAACTTTTACTTTTTTATCAGCATTATTTTTAATTTTTATGTTTAAAATATGTCTAGTTAGGCTGTTGAGTTCAATGTTCGTTTTTTCTTCCTCGTCTTAGAATTATTAGTTTTTTTTTGACCCTACAATATTTATTATTAATTATTAAAGCTTACTTTCATTTTGTTCGAAGCTATTAGTCGTGTTATATGTTTAAGTTTATGTGATCAATTTATCAATAATAAATTATATTCGACTTATTTTTGTATTTTTTTTTACTGGTACGAGGAAATGAAAGTGAACGTGATCAGAATAATAGATTTGGTATTTTTTGCTTGAGTTGAAAATTTGATTGAAATTGGTGTGTTGTATCCAGCATATGTGAATGCGAATCTTTGACATCTACTACAGTGAGATAAAAAGAAAAAAAAAAAACAGTATATTTTAGTAAACATTTTAAACACCTTTTATGCAGTTTTAAACGCCTGATTTAAAACACAGTTTAAAACAACTAACAAAACACCGGGTCGTGTTTAAAACATTTTGTTTTATTGTTGTGTAGTATAAAATATGCCGAATTGCTTGTTGAAAATACTTGTACGTTAAAAAATATATGTGTGCAGATTATGTTTATGAATAAAACATTCTCGAAGAAAATATGTATGAACTTTTTCCTTAAATTATTTCATATTTGTAGAATTATCAAATAGTGTGGTATCGTGGGGTATACACACATACATAAAACATGTAACGATATTTTATCTACATTAAGCCGATTATACCATAGTAATATATTTAACGTCTCTAAGACCGTACAATGGGAACACCGATAATACAGCTATTAATGCAGAATTATTATGTTAACGTAGATTGTCATTTTGGAAATGGAAAGTTCAGTGATTCCCTTACTTGTTGATAACGTAGGCCTCTATATAAATAATCTAATATCATACATACAATAATAACATATACAAATATTTTAATCAGTAAGTATTAATATAGATATAGATTCATAGTAATAGACTTTAAAAAGATCACAACACAGAGTTAAAGTGGTACCAAGCCTTTTGGGGTGGCACCTTCTTGAGTAAAAAATGTACGAACTGATCACTTGCCTTAAATTATCTATGTTGTGGCACATAAGTCATACTTCTACACTCATTCGCTAGTCATATATACAGCTGCCTAAGTTTTTATAGTCTGGTTGCAACGAGTTTTCACCTTTCTTAATAAAATAACTCAATTTGGGGTGGCGCCCTTCGTGTTTGATCTGTGCCAGTGTCGAATACAACATGAGTCCAAAATATTGTACTACCATATTATACCACTTGACCACAACATTTATCATTTGTACAAAAATCGGTAACCCATTCGGTCGTTGACGATACCCATCAGGCCAATACAGTCACAGACGCTCGTACAGTGTCATCTAACGATGCCGAAGTTAAAACAAAATTTAATGTTGACTTTTTATAGACAATTAAATTTTTTTTATAAAGTAATTCTTAGCAGAGTTGGAAAAGAGTTGTTGTAGATGATATATTTTTAATAACACCTTTATGAACATATATAAGTCTGTAGGATGCATCATTATATTACTGTTACTAGTAATAATAATCATAATAATAATTATAACATTGTTAGAGTTGTGAAATAAAATTAGGTTTTATGATAGAAAAGTAAAAATCGCTTACAAAAATACTTTACATATATTATGTCCTATATTATTTATATGGATTTATTTTTCCTGCCTGCATATTGTAAAACCTTATGCATATTTTTTTGTGAATTTCTATTAGGCGAAACTCGGTTTTATGTTAGTTCATTATTTTGAATCATGATCTATTTAAGAGACTAGTTCAGTTGAAACACTGGCACTGGTCACTACCAAAATGGCTTAATCTACTTTTTAATTTATCATTAATCAAATCATAACTAAGAAATCCCAACTGAGAAAAAACGTCAAATGTGCAACCAAACTATAAACTTAAGTATTAGGTCTAGGGTAATAAACATACAGAATAGTTAGTACCGTTTTCTTATTAAAATACGTCCTTATATACTTAAGAATAGTTCATTGTTAATACTTATATATAGAATATCTAAAAGGAAATCTGTAGAAACACACTGGCATATTGAGCAATTCCTCGAACAACCTAAGTTAACACTATTCGGTGGATAAAATATTAATTCAAAATATATTAGTTTCTATTTGAGTTACAACTATCGTAACTCTGTGCTATTGTTTTGTCATTAAATAATTATTGATTTAAAGTAAGAGGTTGGAAAAAATGTTTAATTTTTAGCGTATATACAAATTAGTTGTAGGTGTAATTCCATTTAATTAAATTACTAAACCAGTATGTATCGTCCATTGTACCAGAATTGCTGGATAAATTGGAATTAAGTCTGTCTAAATGTAATATTTATAGAAATAATGAATCAACAATGTTTTTATCACCAGTGTCTCCACAAGAAATGTGTGAGTTTGCCAAGCGAATAAAAATAAACATAGTTATGATATTGATGAAATACCGATAAGAATAGTGAAAGTGATAGTGCCTTATATTAGTCATGTGCTGTGTTTTTTAGTTAACAATCCATTTCAACAGGCAATTTTCCTGGAACGTCTGAAGATTGCGTTGGTAAAGCCAATATATAAAAAGGAAGATCCAGAGATGATTGAGAATTATAGGCCGATTAGTCGTTTGTCAGGATTCTCTAAGTTGTTTGAATTGGTTATGTGTAAAAGAATACGTGATTTTTTCAAGAAATGGCAGTTGTTTAATTTACATCATTGATTGATAGGGAGCTTTTGAGAAATTGGAGTTATACGATGTCGATGTTAGATGTCATTCTTCAGGAATCTTTCAATTATATTTATTAGGAAAAAAAAAGAAATATTAGCAATAATGAAAAACTGTAAAAAGTATTCCTCTAGTCTTATTAAAATTGGAATAATTCAGGGAAGTATTGCAGGACCTATTCTGTTTGTTATTTATGTCAATGACTTGATTCCATGATGGATTTCAAGTCCGAGAATATAATGTGTTATGCGAATAACACAAACTTGCTCGTTGGGAGCGATAGTGTGACTGAAAATGGTAGTAATATTAATGTAATATTAATGGTTAATAATAACTAATAAAAAGATGAGAAAAACTATTGTGTTTTTTTACGGGTCTGCCCCCCACCAAACGGCCGTATTTCCAAAAAGATCATTTCATCGTAGTTGTTTTTTATGTCCAATGCATGTGTTTAAAGTCTGCTTCTATAATAAAGGGCAAATTTGGCATTGGTCTTTTATTTAACTGAACCGTTGTTAGTACGTTAAAGAGGGGTAGTTTTTCCAGAACGCGACACAACAATTTTAATAATGATTCATGGATAATAATTATAATCGATCATCCGGCATTATTTGGGTCTACGCTACTGCATATTCCGCTACTGTATACTGTACTGGCACCGCTGCAAAACGGAAACTATAACCAATTAAAATGTAAATCAAACGCGATAGACCCGCCCGTTTAACATGTCCACGTTGACTCTACAGTGATTGCGATTATATACGGTCTAACTCGGCGAGACGGAGAGGAAACATTGTTTGAAATTTAGCAGTGGCCAATCAAACGGGTTATCCCGCCAATAATATAACATAGGCCTCTCTACTCAGCGTTGTAGAGAAGGCTGTGAATATAATAACATACGAGGGGTGATAACTATTACAACGTGTTATTAGTTTGAATCTGAAGTATTCGTAAGTTGATCATACCCGATCTATCGCCCGTTTTAAACTGACTCTAAAAATACTATATCAATTGATGAATTTCTAGGCTCGTCTGGTCATAGACATGTGTTCTTAAAAAAATAAATTCGTTTTCAACAGAGTTGCAGGGGTGTCTTTAGATCTGGAAAAATATTGTTGTGCACACTTACGAGTCCCTGTTTTTTTTTAAAGAGGAAATATTTTGAGCCACAAATACCTCATAGATATAATACAAAAACATTAGACTTAAATTATCCTGGGCACCGATTGACCGTGACTGAAAAAGGCTTTATATGTGCATTAAGTTTTTTAACAATTTGCCAAGCTGCATAAAATGAATCACATGTCCAAAAGCTTTTAAATAGTGATAAACGCTTATTAAGAACACTAGAACCATATTCAATTTATGATTTTTTTTGGAAGCCAAGTAGGTATTAATGAATGTCAGGCAAGTGTTAGTCAAGGTTACAAAATTCGTTGAATATGGATACTGAATATTAGGGACATGTTTTCCTTAACGTTTTTTCTTTTGTGTTAAATATTGTATATTGCGGTAATGTATAATAAGTTGGAATAGAGCTGATTATTTATTTATGTAATCTTTCATGAATATCAAACAGTTCAAGCTTTGAATACATTTTATCAGAATTTGCATTTCCTCTAAGAAGTCTACAGACATATTAAATTTGTGCAATTTCAAAGGAATTCTTTATGATTTTGAAATAATTGAAAATATTAGATTGTTAAGTTTCCAATCACTTATTAATGATGTGTTAAAATTTGTTAGATTATTAGTTTTAGTTAAGTAACAATTCAGTAGGTTACTTCACATTACTAAATGTACAGCGGTGGCTCGTGCCCAAAACAGTTTATTACTTTTATTATTATAACTGTCGATTTATATTTTATTTATAAAACTAAGCTCTCCGTCAAGAGTCTCAATTACACAGCATTTTTTTGATAATTTCCAGTGAGTCCATTACTTATTGATCAATTTTAATGCAACCTTATTTACAAAACAACTACTTACTCCCCATTTAAGAATAAACTACACTTTTCGATCAAATGAATTAAGACGCGTAATAATATTTCATTGAAAGACCTTTTATGGTACGAAAGTTCTTAGAAACTTAAACATTTACCTATTTCCACATGGACAGTTACCGTCTTAGATATTTTGGCCATGTGTCTTTTAATATTTGAAATTCTGACTTATAAGGTTCAGTTCAGATGATTTCGACTAAATTCCCTCACCAGCAAGAAAATGTATCTCATGACAACCAAGATCTGGGTCTTAGTAATTTATTGATACGTTCGCTGTCATAACTGCATTTGCTGACACTATCCCCTTGAGAACAACCACAAATTGAGCCTTAGGTTTAGGTTATTACTACTTGTTATGTTTGTCAGAAGGCTGGATGTCTATGGATATGATTTTGTCACTAACGACTGTTGGCACAAACAATATAGCTGCGCAACTATATTGTTTGTGCTGTTGGTAAACTAACCTATTGTGACAGACTTAATTTGCATCCGAAAAGATGACTTATGCTACATGTGAAAAACAATAATATGTTAAAACATTGTAAATTTCGCAACTCAGTATGAGAGGTTGTCATTAATCTGGTAGATTTATAATTTGAAAATGAATTGACATTTTATCCAACGATTGTAATTTTTATAGAAGTAAATTTCGGGCAAGTGATTTTGTTCGTAGGGTTAAACACACATAGTTCGTAAATAATATATATGGCCATTTGTTTTTTTTTTTGATATTTGAATTATACAACGTGAGTTCAGATCTTATTGCTCATTTTTATTAAGCTATTTGATTGTTGTAAAATGGATTAACGGAAACAAGTCCCATTTTAGTAGAAACTAACATATTTTGGTGGATGGAATATTTTCTCCAGATCATGGTTAGCTTATGTTTGCTGATAATTACAGAATGCTTATCTTGGTATACAGCCTTTCACATTTGAAATGTCTCGTCCATTCACTGGTTATTTATGGTTTAGAGAGTTTGATGCGGCCACGTTGGCCAAACATATTTTAGTGAAAAAATACTCGACTTGTGATTAAGTAAGACCCTTATCAGTTGCGCAAGCTCGCTATTTTGTTTTCAATTATTGAAGCACACATCCAGCTTGCCCCATAATTAAATGCACAATAGGGGATCTTGTAAGTCTAATCCGTTCATATACCGTCGAGAAAGTTGTAAAATTTCAATTTGTTTCTGAGATATTAAATAAGTCAGTTAGTTAAGTCCGGCTTTTTTTTATTATCGGACCCACTATCATTAACGTGTTTTTCTAAGGAATGGATGTAAAAAATCGAATCTTTTGTAACAAGTGAATTTAGAGTTTATTATTTTCTAACTACCATCTTAATATTAAGAAAATATCCTCAATTCCTAACCAGTGCTTGGATTAAACATTATACGCATTGAGATATTATTTATTTTTGTTAAATTGAATAACGTAGTCTAGAAACCATTTTTCCTTTAATCCATATTACAAGGTAATAATAGCGAGCACTAGAAGTTTAATCCCAAAAGCTTTTTGATAGTTACTTGCGTGCTCTAGTGTAATGTTGTGTCTCACTCGACAGTCGGAAAGGCACTAACGTTACGTTATACGTAACGTAACACAACCCCAATAAATATTAAATATAAATCTCTGTACTCTATGGATTGAGTTTTATACAATTCTCTACTATCTATATTTGTTACGTTTTTTAATACCCTAAAATTTTATTTTTCGCTAAATTAATATGTCTTTTTTTATAAAATCGTGCAGTATTTTAGCTTTGTTTGATCTGACTCATTTTTGTTGCTTTATTTTGATTGCCCGTGACCATGTTTTGATTTCTTTATATATTCCCATTAATCTGGCCGACTATTTTAAGAATTAACGGATATATTTGAATATCTCCCGACTCCCGACTTTTATATTTTGTTAATTTTAATACTTCTGAAGATAACTGGTGGCATGAAGCATACATTTTTGTCCTAAGGTTAATACTGTGAAACTTTTCGCAAATATTATTGGATATATATTATACAGAGCGATATCTAGAAGCATGCAAAAATGTATGATGGAAAAAAATATTCAACCAAAAAAAAATTTATTTACTCCCTTTTAATCACCATTCCGTAAACTGGAACCTTAAAGAAAATTTCAGGATTTCTAATTTGGTATGAGAATTTATGCTGACTGTATTGTTCAATATATTTCGGTGATTATATATTATAAATTACTTTATGACGTTTCCACAAATTTTTTTGTTGGCTCCAGCCTATGGGAAATCGATTTAAGTCGAGTTCGAATTTAGTTTATATACCTATAGTACTTCTCGAACTTGTATTCAACGTAAATAGCGCAAATAAAGATTTTAGATTTAGACTAACAGATGAAACTATCCTAAAGAATCACAACAGATCTCTCAAAAATCAGTGTAAATTTTGTTTATCTTTAAGTTAATTGATACTTCTTGATATTCTCTTGTATGACATATACACAATGATTTGCGGAGAGTATTGGCTGTAAGGTTATCTACATTTTTAAATGCCTCACCTTCTTCATTCCAGATAAAATCTAACAACAGACTAGTTTGCATTACACACTTTAATAAAATACCTAGAGTGAATTTTATTCAATGTATCAACTGTGTGAAGTCGTTAATAACATATTAGCTGACTATTAGAAGAATCTATTTACCTTTATTTTCTAAAGAAATTTCTTTTAATTATTATAATGCAGTATTATTCATATATGAGTGAGAAAAAATCTAATGATAAATTGTTGAAAATTTGTGAGAATATATTATATTCTTCTAGTATATTATTCGACAGATAAACATAGGTTGATGCAACCAAGCCGTGCTGATGAATTATGGCTAGTCGATATTAGTATTTTTCAATTTTAATTAGTATAGTATTCATTCCTCAGTAAGGCTGAGTTTTGAAATTCATTTCTAATGTACTTGTTGGACAATCAAATAGGGCAACATAAACTAAAATCTATACATATTTTTTTTCATGATTTGCCCATATGTCAAGTTTCGGTTTAGACCTCAAATTAATACCTTCTTTTGAAGCAAAATGCTTACATTTCATAAAGGACCAATATATATGAATATGTAAGCCATTTTACTGATATGTTGTATCAAATGCACATAGTAGTCAGCTATTTTTTGAACTATTTTGATTAAAGTATCACCTGATCGTGATGGAGGTGCCGAGTGAGATAAAGGAGAAATTAATAATGGATATTTCCTAGGAAAATTCTAACAGAAAAGCCTGATGTCGAAATGATTTCCAAATCTCTAGAGCGACACTTCAATTTTTTTTTACTTGAAGGAATATGAAGATAAAAATATTTCGATATAATATATTTAACTTGCTTTAAAAATGTTAAGTGCCAATTATATACCTAAATGTAACAAGTCATGTACTGAAATTCTTTGCATTGCTCTGCGGCTGTAGTTAATCTATAGCCTATGAGAGGATTAGAGGTAGTAAACTTCATTATTTATAGTCTCTATTAGGCAACATTCTGTCCCAAATTAAAAAATTTCGAGGGACCGGCAGAAGTGCACCAGTTCAAAAGTTGAAATGAAGGTACATGAATTATGTTTATGCAATATACTAATAGGTCAATTCAAATATATTAATAGGATCAATCCAATATCTATTATTCTTTTTCAAACTGGATATATCAAGAAGAAGCACATCACTGAAAATTTAAACGCTGTGTCTAGACTCCCGGTACCGGTATCCGAATAAATCCCGGTAAAATGATGACGTATATATAATGACGTAAAAATCTACCGGTATTTATATCAAGCTATGCTAGCCTCCCGGTACCGATGTCCGCATAAATCCCGGTATGTATTGATGACGTAATATACTGCCGGTGTTTCTATTAATCCCGTTAGATTTTATAAAATAATTAGCATTTAAAGATCCTTTACAGGCGTAGCCGACTATATCAAAATCGGCCTCTCCTATTGGTCGATCCGCATGACTCTGCGCTCGCTTCGCTCGCTACGGGGGCTCAAGAAAAGGAAACTAACCAGGTGCTAACCCAATCTAACCCAAGACATACCCAAAATCAAGAAAAAAAACTGTTTAGAAACATAATCTCAAAAAAAATTATAAAAAAAGCAATGGGGTTCGAACCCGTGCCGTCCAGGTGAGACCCAACTATCTAAACCTATACACCACGAGAGCTCTTGCGACAAATTGATTGCATCACGAAGTCATATTGTAATACAAGAACAAAATCTACCGGGATTATTGTAAATACCGGTAGACCATTACGTCATCATACCGCCATTATATTTTACCGGGATTTATTCGGATACCGGTACCGGGAGGCTAGACACAGCGAAATTTAAACAGCATAGAATTTATGTGGTTTTATATTTGAACAATTTTTAGTTATTCGTTTACATTCCTTCTCTCTTGGCTTAAGTCATAACTACTATTTTTGGCAAAATATAAAATTTATCATATTCAAAATGCCACGACATAATTTGATATATATTCAATTTGCTTCAAGAATGTTAAGTGCCAATTAGGGGAGCTATGGACAGAATGACATATATGCACAAAATGACATAAGACCCTTATTTTAAAACTCGCGGGGTTTACCGCTCGGCTGACTAGTATGGACCGGCACAGTCCTATAGTGAAGGTGTATCGCGCTAAAAGCTTTTTTCATTTGCGAATTGTTGTTGTTGTTTTCCGATTTCCGGTAAGTTTTCACTATTGAGTCTATTGATTTTGCTCTAAACTAATTCCTTACTGCGTACTGTGAAAAAAGGCTCATTTATTTTAATAGATGAATAGCATATGTTGCATAATTTTAATGACAAGTTGTTATGTCTCCAATATAGACAAAATGACATGGTAGTAATTAATTGAGACAAAATGACATATTATGTCATTTTGTCCGTTATAATTGAACAGGCAAAAAAGCAAAAAAAAAAACTATTTGCTTACAGATAATAAATACTGTCAGCATGCCCACGCGGCTATAAAAGAGAAACTAACCGGCAAACTTGGAGCGGCGTGTCAGTGGAAAATGCAATTCAGGCTATTCAGCAAGATAAAATTGGTTGGCCTTTAGCCTCCAAGACGTTTGGTGGTCCTCAGGCGACCCTGAGAAGACATGCGTTAGGAAAAAGCAAAACCTTAAATCCTATTGGTAAAGGTCAGAAAGGCACAAATCTACATTTCCCCCTGCAATCGAAAGGCTGATCATTTAAAATTATTAGAAACCACTTTTTGATTTTACTCGAAAATGTATGCTTGGCTTTTCAGTTGGCTGAAAAAAATAAATTTGCTCATATTTTCAATGCAGAAAAACAAAAAGCTGGACAAGAATGGCTAACTGGGTTTTTAAAGAGATAAGGATATTTCGGCACGCAAACCAGAACCGACTTCAGCGGCTAGGGCTCAAGCTCTCGATAAACCGCAAGTTCAAAAATTCTTTTTATATTAAGTTATAGATACCTATAACTTTTCACCTAATAGGATTTATAATGTGGATGAATCAGGTCTGTCTACCGTTCAGAGACCGCAAGAAATTTTGACAACAGCTGGTCGGAAGCAGGTGGAATGTTTAACAAGTGCCGACCGTAGATCTCAAGTGACTGTTGTGTGTTGTATGAATGCAACGGGCCCTTATACTTCTCCATGTTTAATATTCCCGAGAAAGAATTTTAAAAATGAGCTTTTGAATGGAGCTTTAACTGGCACTCTTGAAATTGCACAAGAATCGGGCTGGATGACCACAGATGTGTTTTCGAAATGGCTGAAGCATTTCCAAGCCTATGCGAAGGCCAGTGCTGATCAAAAAGTTCTCATCATCGTCGATGGTCATGCTAGTCATAAAGGATTATGACCACAGCTGTGTTTTCGAAATGACTGAAGCATTTCCAAGCCCATGCGAAGGCCAGTGTTCATGAGAAAGTTATCATCGTCGATGGCCATGCTTGTCATAAAGGATTTTAATCACTCACATACGCTAAAGAGAATGGTATAATCATGTTATGTCTGTCACCGCATCGCACCCACCGGATGCAACCTTTGGATGTATGTTTTTATGGACCTATAAAAACCTATTTCAATCAGGAAATATCAAAGTGGTTAAACCTTCATCCAGGACGCCTAGTCAGTCATTTGCAAATTGGCTATTTATTTAATCAAGCGTATGGCAAAAGTGCTACCATGCAAAATGCATGCCAAGGATTTAAGAAAACCTTCATCCAGGACGCCTAGTCAGTCATTTGCAAATTGGCTATTTATTTAATCAAGCGTATGGCAAAAGTGCTACCATGCAAAATGCATGCCAAGGATTTAACGAGACTAGTCTTTGGTCATTAATCCCGATATCTTTCCAGACTACTTCTTTCAGCCTGCTGAGACAACCAATGTTCCAATAATGGTTCCTGAACGTACGCTCACGCAGATATCAGAAAATTAGTTCTAGTAATAATGATATTGTATCTACGCTACCAGATGAAAGAGTCTGTAGTGAACAGAATCCTGGACCATCAACTGCTGAGGAGAATCCTGGACCATTAACTGCCGAGGAGAATCCTGGACCATCTCTGCTCATTCCGATTCAAATTTTATCACATATTCCCCAAGGAAATTTAGTCAGAGGTCAGGGAAAGAGAAAGCTAAAGAAGGAACAAACGCATTTAGTTTTCACTTCTACACCAAACATGGAGGAAGTGAAAGTTAAAAGTGACTGATCACTGAAAGGAAAAAAGCGAAAGGTCACTAAAGCTGTCTTTGGTTACAATGAGGATAATTGCGAAGATGATGAAGGTGCATTTACAATTGGTTCGCAAGTTGACGATGACGACTGCCCTTGCATTTATTGTAATGACTTATATTCGCGTTCCAAACCTGGTGGTTACTATGTATAATATGTTACAGAGAGCTCATGCAATTTGCGCCGACGCGTACCTAAAAAGACAAAGATATTTACCTGTGAACTTTGTGTTTCTGTTTAAGTATTTTTATGAATGTCATTTTATCCATAGTACATGTTTCTGTCCATCTAGTATGGACAAAATGGTTTTGAGTTATGTTTTAGTGTTTAGCTTTTTAAGTTTTTACATTCTTACATTATTTACAGAACATTTTGTTACATGAAGAGCTAATGTATCAAATATAATTGTTACACATATTCACCGTTTTTACTGTTTAAATTCAAGTTTTATAAAGCAATATGAAAATATTATAAAAAAATGTCATTTTGTCCGTAGTTCCCCTATGTCAATGAAACAAGTTGTGTACTGATTTATTTTTGTGCTTTAATACTGCCCTCCGCTTATCTTTAATCTATAGCCTATGTACATTAGGCAACACAGTCACGAATTAAAAAAAAAATCGAGGGACCGGCAGAAGAGCACCTTAGTTGAAAAGTTGAAATGAAGATACATTAATAATTATGTTATGAAATATATTAATAGGCCAATCCAAATATATTATTAGGATCAATGTAATAACCATGATTCTCTCCCAATGTAGATATATCAAGAAAAAGCAAATCATTGAACATTTAAACAGCATAGAATTAATGTCGTTTTATATGTTAAAATTTTTCATATTGTGCCGTTTTTATTCATTAAGAAGTAAGTCGATCTTCATTTGCGGTCGAAAAATAATATTGTGCACACCTCGGGTTGAACTATTAACTTTTAAAGTATGACCAACATAATGGCACATAATCTAATCCAATTAAATAATCCACCTGTTTTGGTTGCACCATCCTATATTGTGCATGAATTAATTACAATACACTTTTTTATGACTTACAGACTTGTTTCCTAATTTGTATTAAAAAAAATTGTAGAATATCTGTGCGAACTGATTAAATTATAATTTTGCATATGGACATATTGTTGCTGAAATTTTATTTTTACAGTGTCAAGCATTCAATAGAAGATATGTATTATAGTCTGACATAGTTTAAAAAAATAGGCATTATTTATCCATTATTTACGAGAGTCGTTTCAATGGTCTGGCCGACAACAGTTGTCAAATAATAATTGTTTGTCTTTCCTAGTTATATCGTTCATTCTTTAAATGATCCCCTGATTCAATGGAAGTATATTAATTTATTTGTTTAAGCTAGTTATAATTAAAGTACTACAAACTAAAAGGGCTTGGCACGGAAGGTTCATAGCTTGAAGAAAGGTCCTTGGATTCTTTATGTTCCTTATGTTCACTATTCCGACGCTTTACTGGCTCTGCATCGGGCGGCCTATGCGACTTCATATGTGCGCTCCGGCTCTTGATTTTTGAAAATACTCTAAAGTTGCAAACAAAATTGATTAGATTAATTTAAAACCCAGCACCTTAACCTTGTTTTCATTCAATAACACATTTTTATAAACACAGTATCAATTTGTGAAGGCAATATGAAATTTTCCATACGTCTAGATTTTTCTTCTAATGCCTAAATTAGTAAATGAGCACAAAAAATCCTCTATAGAGTTTGAACATTCGCCTGCAATTAAGATTTGGAACATATATTTATCTACTTTGTGAAGTAAATGCCTTACTTCAATTTGTTTTAACTAGTAACCAAATAGTAATAGCAATTTGGCTCTACTTTACTAAGTTCTAAACGAAATAATATCATAGACATTGTCTGTTTTACTATGAATATCGAAATTTATGTAGATCAGCAGAATACAAAACATTTATATTGACCCTTTTGGAGCCAAATATGTTATTTTGATTCTGAAAGTGATATTTATAATAATTCCATTATGATAACTCAGAAGATAAACTATGTTAATTTATAAGATTGTTTAATATGATTAATATGCACGTAGTTTTTATTCCACTGGGTTAATATTTTTCTTAAACTTGGGAGACAATTATATTCGATAGCATACCATGATGCAAAATTGGGATTTTTCAGAAGCTCATACCTTGAGAACAATTCAGTTTATATTAAATACAAAGTTGTCTTGGAAGTTCTAGTTAAATTAGAAAACTTTATAATACCATGTCGCTTTATCTACAAAATTTCCTAAGCTGGTGCGCGCCTGAGAAATTCATGGCATAAATACCACGACGGGAAATTTTTCAATGCCATCAGAGATTTTTCAGTAGAGAGTCCTGATTCTACTTATATATACAGGGTGTCCCAGAAGTCGAAGATGTCTGCCGCCAACCCTAAAGGTATTTCCTAAATTTAAAGTGAACCACATTGAAAATATTCGAATATTGTTTACCGTTTATTTTTGTTACTCGAGATAAGAATAATAAACAATTTAGTATTTTACAAATCAGACTTTAGGAATTTTTAGGTTGGGTTGGAATACAAGCTTACACGCTGCCCTTAAATCTAATTCTAATCACGATATTTGGACCTTTGCGATTATTAAGTACTTTTCGATTATTAGTTAAACTAAATGCCTTATTCGCCATAGGCTGCTGCTAGCGAGTATGGATCACGATTCCCTAATAGAGCACATTATCCTGATTACAAGATATTTCAAAAGGTTCATAGGATAGAGGTGGCCTAGAGTTGCTGTTGGTGAAGACGAGGTAATAGACATGGTAGCCGAAAATCCGACCATCAGTATTCGTCGGATAGCAAGACGTTTGGTATGCTTGTTATATTTATTTATATAACAAGGAGGTATGCTTGTTATATTTATTTATATAACAATAATTGCTTCTAATATCTTCTTCATCGGTGCATCATATTTTAAGAAGATCTCTATTACATCCTTACCACGGTATAAATAAATATACGGTAGGTACGCTGGAGACAAATTTCCAATTTCGCTGACAGTGTCTGGCGTCGCCGTCGGAGCGAATCCGGATCAGTCTGGTTCGTGGCCTGCGGTGGCTCCGCTACGAGGGACAGTCTACAGTCAGTGTGCAAACGCCCTGAGATTGTGTACTGTCGGGTGGCGTTGAAATAATAGCCGAGGAAATAATTTTACATCAGCGAATACTTTTCGGATCTCTCCCGACAGACTGCTCGCTGATTTATACCGTGCTGCAGGTGTGCAGCGGTTTTTGCGTTTGATGCAAAAACATCAAAACGATTTTGCTGAGTGACTCTACTCGATATTATTTGTACTCTGACATACCATGTGCAACGCGTGCAAGCAAGCACGAGACTATGCCACAAGAGAACTATTTTGCATGGCTATGCTACGTCGCAACAGAAACACCCCTAAGTTTTTTCAAAGAATTTTATGGATCATTGTTTCAAAGGACAGGGATATTTAATATTCATAATTTATCATTGGGAATATGTAACCCCAGAATTGTCCGCGATGACCATTTCCAACATCAATTTGGAATAAACATGTGGGCTGGAATAATTGAAAGCAAGTTGATTGGCCCTTCTGAATTACCAAGGCAAAGGATATCAATGTTTTAGAAAATCATTTGAATGGTTTACTGGAGGACGTATCCCTAGAAACACGTCGAAACATGTGGCTGCAGCATGATGGAGCTCCTATGCTCGAGTGGTGAGAGATTATATCAACCCGTAGTTTCCAAATTGCTGGATTCGAAGGGGTGCGACTATCCACTGGCCACCGCGATTCCCTGAATCAGAAAGTCGCATTGAACGGGAGTTCAGTGCGACTATTTTTAATGCTAAAAACAAATCTACGTGAAAACTCAAATAATCGGGACCAAATGTCCTGATTATCATCTAAGATTATAAGGACAATGGTCAAAAATATTTTATTTTCTTCGGATACTTCAAGTAACAACGGAAAATTTTCTAAAAAAATCGGGTTGTTAAATTTAAGACCTTACCCCACGATGAACATATTAGGGCGTCGCGACTTGATAATCTTGAGAGTGGTAGTCAGCAGTCAGCCAAGATTCTCCGCTGATTTGACATGGAGTCATTGACAGTTGGGAAGGTTCTGAATTTGGGCTAATATGTTGACAGGTAACAAAACACTCCCCCATAAATTTTTTGTATGAAACTTTATTCGACAAAAGGAATTTGTGAATCGGTGAAAGATTAACTGAATGTATTAAAACCCATTTTCAAAAATCGAGAGAAGTATTGTCACTAAATTGAATAATAGGAGTATTCCGCGTAGTTCTAGTCCGTACAATGGAACAGTTTTAAGGTGGGAACTCTAGATGTCTGAGAATAGAATGGCTACGGAATCGTCTCTTATACGGGGTGTCCGGTAAGTATATTGCATAATCTCGGGAGCGTATAGGGAGATAAAAAGAACCCTAATTTGCCATAGAAAAAAATCGTAAACGTAACGGAGATACAGAGCCTCAAAGGGGTACCCAGCGACTTAACTTTTCGGCTCTAACTTTTGAACCGCCTTCTATTATTTAACGAAAGTTTAATGTTTTATGTAGGCCATAAGGACTCATAAAACTATGCTACAGTAGATGATTTACATCGCCAGAGAAGTCAGGAACGAACTTGCCACTACACTCGCCTGGACAAAATTTTGACAGGTGTCATTTTCCCGAGTGAAAACTGATTTTTTAAATACTTCGTAGGTATTCTACATTTGTTTGGATACAATTAGTTTTTGTATAACACGTTAATCAAATAATAAATCATAATATTACAATAAAATACCAGTCGTTTTTTAGTCGTTAAGCAATGTGTTATTGACAACACTTTTCAAAATTGTCTTGATTGATTGAGTTCGCAATACTTGAGGTAAACGCAGACTAGCCAGAGCCGAACGAGCCACACGCGCCGACCGAGTTGAAATAAATATTGTAACACTGTGTTGAACAAAGGCAATTCGACTCTTGCGGCTCCAGACTCCGGATGGTCTGCTCTGGCTAGTCTGCGTTTACCTTTAGTTAACGGGGCAGCATTATTCCTATAGCGAATATACTGACATGCATCTGATTTATGGACAAGCACCCTCGGTAATGGTGTGAAGGCAGAAAAATGTATTCTGATGCATTTCCAAATCGACGTTTACCGTACCGACGAACTTTTGAAAGGGTTGATTGTAGCTTAAGAGAAACAGGTAAAAAAACAAGTGAAATGAAAAATGCTAAAAGTAGCTAACCTTTTGCTAACCTATTTTAGGATTTTTTTTTGCCGCATCGTGGTGGAGAAGGGTCTCCAAGAAGAACAAGGAAGCCTAAGTTAGAGGACGAAATTTTGGATGAAATTGCTGAAAATATTTCTAATAGAAACGTGTCGGTCCAAGTTCATGCGGCATGCGGCAAGTCGCGACTTATCAGGTCCAAAAGGTGCATGCCATGTCTCCCGCTGATTATACTGCAAGAGTCAATTACGCAAATTGCTGTTTGCACCGATTTAGGCAAAATCCAACTTTTACTAGTATGATTTTGTTCACGGACAAAGCCGGTTTCACCCGAGACGGAGTAATAAATAGCCATAATTTGCATATCTGGTATGTATGAAAAAAATCCCCATGCAATAATAGTACAGACAAAGCACCAATAAAGGTTCATGGTTAGGATGTGGGCGGGGATTATAGGGAATCATCTCATTGGATGTTTTTTTTTTGAAAACATTAAATAGCACCATGTACTTAAAAGGTTTATTAGAAAATGTGCTCTTAGAAATTAGGAATCAGATGTGGTTTATGGAGGTGCACCGCCCCATTTTAGCAATTTAGTTCGTCAGCACTTATCAAACAATTTTGGTTACCGATTGATAGGCCGGCCGGGGTGGGCTTATTTTATGACACGACTCCATTCGATTCTCTTTATGGCGGAATTAAAGGAGCTTGTATATTCGACGCCAGTTCACACCAGCGAAGACCTGATAGAAATAATAGCACACCATTGCAAGGAAATTCGATACAATCCTGCAATATTGTTTCAAGTACAAGGAGAATACATCCGCCAGATAAGAAAATGTCTAGAGGTACAGGGCGCCCATTTCGAAAATCTACTCAAGTAAACAAAAAGGAGCAAAAGCTTTCACAGGTTTTTGCATTTAAGTGATTTCCAAAATATCAAAAAAGTTCAGATCAATAGATCAATGCATTAGGATTGCGCTACAGTTGTAGAATATGGGGTACGGCTAGACATTGTACTACATTATATTATAAATATTTTACTTTAAACGAGTTCTTATTTTATTAATAAAATTAAAAAAGAGTCGTAGTTTGGTAGTGTCCATGTTCGGTACCTTTACCTTACATATAATTAAATATATATTAATTACATGTTTATGGTTAACTATTTGTTTTCGCTTTATTTACCATATTGTGGAAAGGAAAAGTACTAGCGGGTTACAATTTTGCCACTGGTCATGACGTCTTATTAAAAAAACATATTTTTGGTTGCTAATGTGAGTTTTCAGGAATCGGTCTCGAGATGATAGGCCTAGAAGAATGTCTTTTTTTTATCGCTTTGGAAGGAGCTTTAAGTACCTACTTAAAAATAGTATACACTATTTTTAACAGAGCGTAACGTAAAAAGAGAAAGACTGTTGGTTTTTATAGTACATACACATCATGACATTATAATTTTTCTAGCCATTTTCAAGTACGTTTCTAGTGAACAAATGATTTTTGCGTGTTCGTATTTCAATGCATGATGGCTACATTTTCTATGGCCTTAGAGCCAATAATACTTTGAACAACTGACTCGTTAAATTAAGCAGTGTTTTGAATGTGTCAATGTCAGTATGACATTCATAGACGTATGGTATTCAAAACACCGATTAGTTTAGCAGTAACTAATCGGAGTTCAAAGTAGTGACCCTTAAGGGAAAAATAGATAGGGTAGGAACGCCTAAGAGTACGCGTCCCCTAAGCGTATGGACTTCGAATTGGCCATATATGGCAACATTGCGGAATAAAACTATTATGGCGATTTGTGATGGTTTGTGTACACGTGTTGTCTAGTGAATTTAATTTTTATTTGGATTCTTTAAAGGAAAATAGTGGTAGGTAAGTAATGTAAAATATGCTCTTTTGATGTAATTTTTAACGATGGATTCTTAACCGTACGAAAGATTTTGTTGGAAAATATCTATTGGTTGTTAAATACGACGTTTATTAAGCTACATATTCACATAAAAATATTCTGATTTTGTTGTTTGCATAACATATTTTTTACAATATTTTCGAAACTTAGAACGCAACGGGGAGATAAGAGTACGCAAAATTGAAGTACGTACTCTTTGCCACATAGATATTTAAGTTTATTTCGATAAAGATACCTTCAATTAAGTTATAAAGATTCATTTCAAGTTAACAGGTTGATGTCAAGAAGAAATTTACCCAAGAACTGCTAAACGAAGCGAGACCTAGAATTGGCCGGGGGGAAAGCAAGCGTTTTTTTTTACAAAGTTTTGTCAGCTAATTACATTTAATTGTTGTTAATAGTTTTTAGGTTGCATACTCTTAGCCCACCTTTTGCGTACTCTTTGTCAACTGGGGAGCTAAAAGTACGCATTTGTATTTTTTTTAAAAGGGTTGTATTTTTGTTTCAGTTTAGTTTTCAGCTGTAGCTGTAGTTTTTGTTAACCACCGGTTTTACTCAAAAAATAATATTAAGTGCGTACTCTTGGGCGCCTCTACCATATGAATTTGTTTTTCCTTGAAATATATTTCTGAAAACATTTTGATGAAGTAATTGATTTAGTTTCACATACAACTCATCTTCGTGTGTTTGCTGATCATATTCTATAAAAATACATCCAGTATAGCAAGACGTATAAGACATGAGTATCAATAGTGTTGAAATCTACATAGGTTAAGGTGCTTTAAGAACAATAGAAATTACTTGTACGTAAGATAGTCTAAGAACCGAAGAGAAAGACAACTAATTCTAGTCTTAGAGAGAAGATAAGCAGCCAGTGACGTGTTAGTATTGGAGTTTTACTTATGGAAACAAACAATATAGTATTGCGTGTCATAATCTTGTTGGATATATATTTTCTTGCAACTTTTTGGCGTCTATTATGTATCATTGAAGTAGTGTTTGTTTTTTAAAATGTTCCGCTACTATAAGTTTGACAAAACAATTATTGAAACAACAGTTTGTTAAAATCATTTAAAAGCCGATTTGCATTTGCAATAATTAACCAAAACTGATTTTTTTTTACATTTAAAAGACAAGTTACAGCTAACAATAATTTCAATTTAATTATTTAAATAAAATTTCTATTTAAATTCAATTTAAAAGATTGTGTTTCAGCGATATATAATAGATACTTCTAAAGATAAAGAATGAAATTTTAAATTATATCGTATATTATCTATTTTGTATAATAATACGAACACTAAATAACGCGAGTGTTGAAATGATAAAAAACATTAAATTTTACTTTTTCTTAGACTATGTTGACTTCTTGAGAAATATAATGTACTACCCTTCTTTAATGTTATATCAAGCTTCATGCATGCAGCTTTGTATATTATCAATTAGTTGCTTTGCAACCCATTTTTGGCAAAATCTTTCAGTATTTTGTTGTGACGTGCTGACGTGCGTATATCTGTATACTGGCGTTATCGGATAAGAATTCCAGTAGCATAGAGTAAGATGGTGGGCATAAAAAATCATAAACACTGCATGCTTTAAAATAAATTCTTTAACATAAGGCACAATAAGTATTGAAAATTGTAGATAGGTAACTAACGACATCGAAATACATCCCTTGTATTTTTGGGGATTAAGAAGGTGGACCGAGTTGGCATGGGATATGTCATACAAGAATGTTCGAAGTAAATACAGTTCTTATCGTAACTTTCGTTTTCACTCCATTCTCAATTCTATAATATAAAATATTCATTTCGATTTAAATAACGTAGCATTTTATGATTCCTGGTTATCTGGTGTCATTAAGTATGTGTGTGTGTGGGAGTATTTTCAGAATCGTTTGCCAGAGTATCCATCTTCAGGTCGTACTACATAGCTAGGCGTATTGCAGACCGATGATTTTTTCTCGGTGTTTAGACGTCAGTGAAACTGCTGGGGAGGACCAATGATTTTATTTAATCGACGACAAAGAGGTGGTCATTTACTGCCTTCGTTATAGTTACAGAGTTTATTTAAAGAACATGGGTACCTACCTATATAAGTAATAAAATATTATTGAACAAAATGTATAGTGTTGATTATAACTCAAAATTTGTAGTAAAATTATTTCAATTTAATTTGTTTCGAATTATTGGCAACTTCTATTGCCATGCAAAAAAAAAACATTCTGATGGTTGGGACTCTAAAAATAAATTCAGGTATTTTATTAAACCTTGTCACAGATTTCTCCTCATAAAACATCTATTATGATTTATCTAAGAAGAATTCCCCAGTTGAAACAGTGTGTGAAAATAACAATGGTAGGATGGTAATCTGACGTATGCTTTTGCGATATTTCCCTTTAGTGTGAGGCTTCCTGTGAACTTAGATACGGCCTTTCCGTTATGGCTTCGCGGCAGGTGGATCGCGTTGGTCTGGGGGATACAAAAGATGAAA
>MU182918.1:154174-206551 GCA_016904865.1 Pissodes strobi
TTGATATGGGTCTGCAAAATTAATATTTGCTGTCAATCGGAGAAAAAATCTATTATTTTTAGCCGTACAATACGCTGGTAGAGTATTTTACCTTAACTTCGGGACACCCTGTATATGCGATCATATGAATGAGAAGCAGTCTAACATGGATGTTTCCAAAGTGTGGAGTAAAAGTGTAATTGCTTTTAACTAAAGATCTGTTAATGAAATATATCAACATGTAGGAAGACGCAATACCCTCTTTTAAATAGGTAATAGGTTCACTTACGTGAATGTTTCCTCCACACATGTGGAGAAGATGCATGGCGTATTCTTTATTTCTTCCTCCACCGGGAATAGCTGCACAACAAGCGAACTCCAAGTACATGTCGACTGCAACAATGATAAGGCAATTCATTCATTAGCACTTGAAAATATTGTTTTCTTGAAAATGAAGTGACTATGTCCATTGAAATAAAAAAGTTCCGAGAGAATTCTTAAAAAGTCAAAAGCACGAGGGATTTTTTCATGCCGCGACAGCAGGTGTGGAATGGTTTTCTACAAAATAAAATTCAAAGATATTCTTCGACTTTTTGCATTAAGTCGTAGAATCTTTTCGACTGCAAAATAATGTACAAAAAATATTACATAATTATTTTGTTATAACATTTCATTTATTATAGTCAAAATATTACAAATGTTTAGTAAAACGAATTTTATCTACTCTTATCTGGAAAATAATAATATTTGTTCTTATGAAATCATGACGCTACGTTGATATCGAAACGCTGAGACTGGTAGCTATGCATGATACAATAAAAAGTATCATGGTAGCTATGTAATTTTTAAATATTTCTTTGACACTAATAACGAATTATTTTTATAAAATGAAAGGGCAGTGCATAATGGAAAGGGATATACATAATACTCATTCTGGCAATCAACGCTTGTGGCAAAAGGAGCACAATACATTCACCCGAGGACGCATCGTTGAGGTTCGTGAGTGAGTGATGCATCATGGACGAAGAACTATGTATTTTCATGCAAGACCATCCTGCACTCTATGATTTATTCCATAGAGATTACGACAATCACCTGGTAAAAGACAACATCTGGCATCACGCCAGATGTCAAGTGATCAACTGGGAAAAACTTGTAAGTATTGTCATGCCGCAATCATGTATGTACCACCAGACAAGCAAGCATAATTTTGTTGTCGGCATTCTGAGGGTACTGCAGCCTTGTGTACAAAATCCTAAATCTTTGAACCAGTATGCCAAAGATATTCTCTACCACTCTCCGTACTCTCCGTGTTCGAGACAGTCTATAGTTAAAAATTGTTTGTGAGTCATCCCTTCGAGCTGTGTTATGCGGATAAGGTCGCATTAGATAGTTTTTTTTAAGGAAAATCTTCATCTCCCAGCATAACGAAGGGTAACAAGTGTTCACCTCCAGGAAGTACCCTCGGGTTTGGCGAACGCATATCGCCTTCCTCAAACAGTGTTCCAAAGACAGAACGTACCAACAAACCTACATCACTTCCCTTCCCGTAACCCTTAAATCAAGCGCAATGAGTTTATAGTGACATCAATTAATGGCAGCAAGATGACTGAGAATTTTCCTTTATAATAATTATGGTAAATACTTCCGCTATTGGGTGGGGCTTGCTTCCATCTATAGCAGCAAAACAATTTGAAATGTGCCACAACCTTTCAAATTCTTCGGCAATTTTTAGGCAGTCGGCCTCCGTGGGAGTTGCCTATTCATAAGAAGACGAAACTTTCCATAAAATTTGGCATATCATCGTGATAATTGCATGAACAGCAATTAGAGAAACTCTGTAGCTGAAGCTCATGGATATTTGTAATTTCCAGATACGAGATAGATACCTAACCCAAACTAACCCAAACCAGAAAATAGCTTAATATAACGTCAAATGTAAAAATCAAAATCGACCAACCGAAATGTTAGAGCGAGTTGCTTCTCTATACTTTTCCTGAACGTGGTGTTTTTTCTTTGAAGGAGTGGTTTTAACAGTTCCAGCATGTTTGTAAAGTTTGCATAACTCATTCTGAAGTACCTCACAAATTTAACGGGATCGTCCTGCAGTCTGTAATATAATACGGAACTCTCCTTCCTCGTCTCTTGCTCTGTGTAATGGATGTACCCAAAACCATTTCCTCTTCCGGATCCTCTTCTCCTTGCGTTTCAAAAGAATGTACGCTGAACACACTATCACAATATCCTCCTGGACTTGATCCATTTTCCATTTCACTTACTGCCACTGTGAGATTATTGCTTAGGGTATGAGAACGCCATGAACACGATCGTATAGTGAAACTTCAAGGCAAAACGACACGACACGAAAGAGGAACACGACATGAGCATGATACTAATAATGAAATTTGGTTTGGTGATATTTTTTATTTTTGACGTAATTTATGTACTGATTTTTTTTTTAAAACAAGGTATTTACTTACCTTCGGAGTCGGTGCAATTGCTTATACCAGGGTCCCACAGCAAATCTTCATATACTGGCTGCGGACTGATTCGTTTCGGTACTGATCTGTAAGTGGGGATAGTACACTGATTTTGAGGTCCTATGTTTATGTGGGGCGTTGAATCCGTTTCTGGTATAGGATCACCCCAATTAGATCCGTCTTCACCTGAAATGTGGAAAATTTATAAATCGTAATATAAATACTGCACTATGCGAATATGTAAGAGTGGTTTTTGTTTAAATTGTGTTTTCGTGTTGTCTTTAAGGCTTTAATAGTAAACTATAATCAGAAGAGGATTGGCTTTATTGGGATATAGGTTAAAATGTTTCCAAACTAACCTAAACTCTTTGCCTTTGGTATTGCGTTACTTGTATTGATATATAATCATTCTCATCATGAAATCAATTGTATATCTGAAAAGGTTAATGAGAAATATATATATTTTAAAAATATTAATGGCGTATACAGCAGGGCCGACTCTAGCAGTTTTACCGCCTCGACCACAAACATTTAAATGGCGCACCTCCGCACAATTAAAATTACTGAAATATTTAGCTTTTTATAGATATATACTTACTTAAAAATAACTCAGTTTTTGTACGCCTTGTTATCCTTAACGAAGTAGTTATATAAATAAAGCAATGGTCACCGTTTTTCCTTTATAATAGCATAGTGAAAATCAAAACAGGTTCTGACCGCATAGGTTCTTGTTACCATAAGTCGTAACGCGGCGACCTCAAGTTTTGGTCAGTTGTATTTTTCTTTGACTTAAAATGCCTTAAAATGGTAAAAAAACTTAATTCTAGCAAAAAAATCGGTCATGTTTTTGATGGATTTGAGCTATTCACTTGATATTTAGTACACAGGTGGTAAGCCATAAACGAATGGTTCTGATTATTTTGGGTAAAAAAATGGAAGAGGGTAAAATGGGGGGGCGGTTAATAATTGATCAAAAATAGCAATTTTTCATCAAAAATTAAGTATTGTGTCGTTTTAGATATTTTTGAATATATAAATTGTAATTTTACAGCTCATTTTATATTTTAACAAAAATTAGGAGAGATGTCAGAAATAAGGGGTTAAAATTAGGAATATTTCTTATAACAATAGTTTTTTTTTAATTTACACCCATCCTTTTAGAGGGATGATAAGATGTAAAATTTGAAATATGATTTTGTATGTCGTTTTTTACTTTTTTTTTGATATGGCATCATTTTACCAGGTTACTAAATATTGCGTTCTTTTTACGTGATGTGGAAGTATTGATTCCATTGGCAGCGGTATTTAAATTAATTAAAAACAATTTAAAATAATTAAAAAAGCATACAAAACACTTATTTTAGACTGAAATAATTATTTATCTTTAAATATTCTTATATAAAATTTATTCTCATGAAAAAAATTATTCTAAAAATTCCATCCGAAAGGTCGCACCTAAAAATTGCCTTCCGGTCAGAGGCCGGTCAGTTCGCCCCTAAGGTGCAGAGAGTGCTGAGAAATAAGGGACTTTTCGGGAAAATGGAAACATTTTTCAAAAATACAGTTAACTTATTTTTATTAAATGGAATATCTACATTTTTATTCGTTTTCGAATTCTCTCCAGAATTATAGACATATTCTCTGTAGCATACTGTTTTCGGAGTATGTATTGACATTTGAAAAATGACATTTTTTTAACTTGAACGTTCTGTAGGATCTGAATGGTTTTTCTTAGGGCGAAACGGTTTGCACTTTCTAATCTTTTTTACTGACGATCTGAAATGAACGCTTAACCTTTTTGCTTACCTACTGTATTCGCGACCTTTTCTCAACTACCCTACCCACGGTTGCTTCATTCCACCTGCTCTATACCCAAATGTAACCCTAGTTATAGGAAAATGAGCGTAGGTCAAACCACTTTCCGTTTCAAAATTTGTAAGCGAGCACACAATTTAAGGGAGCATTTTTATATTAATTTAGTGATTTTCCCCAATATGTTCAGGTAGTTCTTTAGGAGTTTGCCAAACAATAAGATGTGACATAAGAAGACGAAAACAAATTAGTATTATTAACACTTATCCCGCTGTTATTTACTTTGCCTCTGACTTTCCTCCAAGCTAAAATTCAATCTGGTAAGATGGTAAGATAAATTCTACATTCCTTAATAAATGAAATACAGACTGCCACTAGCACCGAGTTTTAATGCCAGTTCATAAAAATATTGAGAATATACATCAGGTATGTTTTGATAAAAACAGGCACCCTAACCGTTATGTATTACAGCTAAATGTACTCTATAAGTCTTAATGTTAATCAATCCGTAACCTGCGATCCAAGCCCTAATAGCTGTGAGTACACCTCTCACGAAGGGCGAGGAATTTCGAATATATTTCCCTTTTACAACGAATAACCACAAAAAAAGTCATATTTGTAATTCAAATATAGTTAACAAGTTTTCATGTACCGATCGACTTGCAAATGCAATAACATATTTACTGACTTGTAAGCCTATTGTTTGATTTATTTAAGTTTAATGATAGTGTAAATAAATAAATGAAAATATTTATAAATCTTATCAGAATCATATTTAATGTTGCTAGAATTTTGAAAAATATTTGACGTAATGTATGTAATTGTCCCAACTTAAGAAAACACTTTCCTTTCTTTAAAGTTAATGCTGAAATTGAAGTAATATTAATAAGAAAAAGAATAAGCTCTATTAGTACAGTAATAATTGGTTTTAAATAAGTACTTACCGAATTTGTACTTTATGTTCGCATATAACCCAGTTCCGGTTCTTTGAGGATTCAAAATTGGTTGCGGCGTATACCGTGCCGATCCTTGAGGCTTGCTACGTGTGGTTCTCAATTTTGATTGGTGAAACACTGGCAGCTGCAAAGGCTCGGTACGTAGTCGTTTCCGGGACTGTCTTACCGGACTACTATTTGGTATCCTAAAAAGTAAGCAAATTCCGTACTTAGCAGCCTGTAGTGTTCTGTACGCACCGGCAGATGCTATAGATAATTTGCAATGCAATTCGTTGATGAAATTCCGAAAATCATGAGGCGAAATATATTGTTATAGTCCTATTGCTATACGTTTTCTTAAAAAAACACGCCCAAAAACATTTTAAAAAGGAATTTTAACTTTGATTTATAAACTTGCTAGTTTGCAGTAGAACTTTTTGACTCTAATTGCTAAGAAATCTGGGGGAAATTTATTTAGGAGATCATTAAGTTGTTCGTTTGATGGTACAAATACCCAAAAATAAAAACTTTTTAGAAAATAAAGACATCATCAAAATAACAACACTATTTTAAAGTAGGTACACAATCGCAGCTCCTTAACTAGGTATTTTGAAAAATGTGGCACGGTGGGGTCTTGATTAAATGTTTATTTTTTCATCATGTGTTCTTTATCAGCTTGTAAAACCATCAAACTCTGGAAACCGTGCTATATACGTCATCATGAAAATGTGTTGCAAACATTTAATTTCTCACTTCAATTGTTTAATAACAGAGTAAAATTAAATAATCTGAAAATTAATAAATATCAAAATGTTAAGGTAGAAAGAATCACAAACCAGCAAGCCAAATTTTAATATTTAGACAAAAACTCAAATTAACCTTCTTTTGATACCTGATATGATAAAATTTGTAAAAGCTTCAACTAATTGACCCTTTCTGCCAGTTTTACCATTCACTGAATACCAATCCACACACCAATCTCTAACAGCTGCTGGATTTGAGATGTTTGAGAAAAAAATGCTTTAGATTAGTCGATTAATATTAGGTTTCCATTTTGGGCATTTTCCAGATCATATCGCTGATTAATTATTACCGAAATGTTAAGTTCGGTGATTTCTTGAAAAGTTCGTGGCGTGATGTTTTTCACCCCAGATTCTATTCTTTCAAGTGGCATTATGTGTTGGATGTGGGCGACCGGCGACAATTTTGTTAGGATATTTTGAGATCTCATTAGAGCTTTTGATTATGTTAGACATGGTCTTCTTTATACAATGAATAGTTTCTGCGGTAGGATCCTTGTGAAACATCGTTGAATAATAATACTAGGGATAATTAGTACACTGCTTTCAGATGTTTCAAAATAATTTAATGAGACATTTTTCTCTACCCATGTTTCGGCTTGATGAGGCCTTTATCAAGAGTAGTTGGATGCTAAAATCTAAATTGTTATACCCTACTAAACTGCCTGCACTGTCAATTATGCAGGTGTTTAAAGAACAGGTCAGTTGGTCGTTCGTATTTAAAACGTCTGTTTTTTGTGACTTGGATTTCTACGTACTCCAAAAGGTTCAGCCTTTTGCTTTTTGTTTCGGTTTGTAGAAGTTTCACATTTTTTTTTATCTATAAAATGCTTATTTTCTATACAATGTTTTGCTAAGCCAAAGTTTTTAATATTATGTAAAATCGATTTTTTGTGTTCTGTAATCGTAACATTTAAATTTCAACCAGTTTGACCTACGTATACAGCTTCACATGTTCACACAATTTATTTTATAAACACCAGATTTAGATTGTTTGTCAATTTTGTCTCTTGATAAAGGCCTCATCAAGCCGAAACATGTAGAGAAAAATATCTCATTAAACTATTTTGAAACATCTAAAAGCCGGGTACTAATTATCTCTAGTATTATGATCATCTTTCTTCTTTTGATATAGTATATAAGAAATATTAAAATGAAATAATAATACCTCCGACCCAATTAGAAAAAGAGAATATTTTCAGTGCCGCACCTTCTGATTTAACTGAAAAGGTTTTATTTTTTCTGGAGTTCTTATTGATTAGTGGTTAACTTGGGGAGCGATAATTTTTCCACTTGTGTTAAGAAATTAAGCACGTTATGTCGTCAGATTCAGAATTTACCAGCGGTTTTGGAAGAATGATCTCTCTTGTGTTTATATTGTAGTCTATCGTCCCTGTTTATGTGGTGCCAGAAAATGGAACTTGCCTCAAACGTTAAGACTCGTTTAAATAAAACATCAGGCGCAAATTCAAATATTCCCTTATAAATAGTACTTATCGTTGTTTTTATACATTCTATCCCCATTTGATTTGAGCTCAACTCACTAAGAACTGGTTATATCAGATCGGTTAAATCGAATCCGCGATCTACAGACTCGAAGCCAAATGGTTCAAATTATGAATATAGGGAGTGCAATCATTCTCATTTCGATATATCATATATCTCATGGAGTGGAATATATTAGATTTTATGTCTTGTCTGTGATGAAAGGTTTTAGCACCTAATTGTATTCCAAATTCGTACGTAATTTCAATAAATATGTGTTGAATGATATTTTCTGTCATGATTTCCACGAATTCCATAGGACGCGACGGCCAGGATCGTCATCTAAAAGTTCTTGGGTGTAATGGTTTTAGTTTGCTTCCTTTGAGAATAGACATAACTGATTTTTGCAAGTTTTATTATTTTCATAAATTTTAGCAGGTTTTATTGGTCCTTTTCGAGGTTTATCGTTCCTCCTTCCTCCTTCCTGGTCACGCTGACAGGTTCTATGCGCGATGGACATTTCAATACCTTTGTTACCATAACAAGCATTAAATAAGTAGCAAACTTCTGGATACAATCTTGGGTTATATCCATATACGTGAAAAATCAAAATATCAATTCAACTGAGAAATCGGGCTTTTTTTAATTCAGAGACTTTTAAAACCCCGTTGTACCAATTTTCACTAATATATCTTTAGCAAGTTTCAAATAGTTAAGCGTTCTGATGCCTTTTACTAACCCCATGTAATATGTCTTATATGATTTTGATATATACTATTTACTAGCTGACCCGACGAACTTCGTACCGCCTAACAGTCAATGAATGTGTTGTTAACTTTTAGCTAAACTTAATTTAGGATTTTAATTTCAATAGTCTATTAGGATAATACATATAAAGAAAATAAAAATTCAATAAAAGTAGGAAAATACAGTATCATTGCGCCCCCAAACATCTCGAGTCATTGCTTTCAATGTTCGGTCAAGTGCTTCCAATGCTCGTTTGTATGCCATTGTGCATTCGTCGATCTGGAATGATTGAGACCAATCGATTTGACAGTTGTCATTAATTCTCTATATTTTTGTTTATATTTCGATTCAAGTATTTTCTATTTATTTCACTATTTTCCGTTGAATTGCTATTGTATAATGTGTAGTATGTCACTGACTTGCAATGGACATCAACTATTACAAAAAAGCTATAAGCATGAGTGATATGAGCTGTCATTTGCGGAAGATGGATGCGTTCCAAACTTAGTTTATTTAAAAATTAATTTTCTGGATAATTTTTCTGATATTTTAATAGTTATTCTTCTATTGGGGGTGGAGACAAATGTAACAAATTAAAGATCATAAAAATCGGTTCATCCGTTCTTGCGTTATAAATGGTTTAACTAACCCGACTTTTTTATACATATTTCCTGTTTCCGATTTCCGTTTTAAGGCGGAGACAAATCCAACAAATCAAAGATCATAAAAATCGTTTCAGGCATTCTTGGTGTAAGTAACCCGACCTTGCTTTATATACAGTGTGTCCAAAAAAGCATGCAACATATGGGAAATTTCTGTATTATAAGTTTCTCAGAAAATGTTATCCCTGATAAAAGTTGATGGCTGAAAAAAAATAATTTTGACAATGCTAAATTAAAGATAAGTTATACAGGGTACTTAAAAAATACAAAAATTAAGGTTAAAAACAGAAATTTTGGAATATTGGAAAACCTTCTGCAGAAAAAATAAAGTTCCTATTAAGGCAAATATGAAAGTCAAATACCATTTTTTCCAAAAGTGCACTGTTATGGAGAAAATTCATGACATTCATTGAAAAATGTCGAAAAACCTGTATTTTTCTTAATTTTGTTCTTAATTTTTTCAGCAACATCTTAATTTTCAGTAACATCTTAATAGGAACTTTTCTGCAGAAAATTTTCCGATATACCAAAATTTATTTTCAAATCTTATTGTTTGTGTTTTTTTAAGGACTTATTGTTTGTGGTTTTTTAAGGACCCTGTATAACTTATCCTTAATTTAGCATTGTAAAAATTACTTTTTTCTCAAGCATCAACTTTTATAAAGAATAACATTTTCTGAGAAACCTATAATAAATATGTTGCATGGTTTTTGGACACACACATATATTTCCGATATTTTAATAGTTAATATGCTATTCTGGGCGAAGACAAATCCAAAAGATCATAAAAATCGGTTGAATAATTGTGTATGATGAACAACAAAGTATCTAAATTTTTATCTTGTCTTTTCTTCGTCATATCACCTGCCTTGGAAAAAATTGTTTCGACTATCGAGAGCTCTTTATAAAACTATCGATTGTTGATTTACTAACGATGTTTAAGCAACACTAAGTACGGATGACTGATCGACCGAATGATTTGGAATGATTGATACCAATCGATTTGACAGTTGTTGTCATTTATTCTCTATAATTTTTTATATTTCGATTCGAGTATTTTCTATGTCTTTCAATATCTTTCTACATTTGAATATGCTACTTTCCCACTATTTTCCGTTGAATTTCTATCCTATAATGTCTATAGTATGTCACTAACTTGCAGTGGACATCAAATATTTCTAAAAAACTATAATCGTGCCTGACATGAGCTGTCAATTGCGGAAGATGACGGAGTTCAAAGCCTAATTTATAACTAATTTTGTGTATCATTTTTATCCGAGAACTTTTCCGATATTTTAATAGTTATTCTGCTATTCGGGGCGGAGACAAATCCAACAAACCAAAGATCATAAAAATCGGTTCAGTCGTTCTTGAGTTATAAGTGGTGTAACTAACCCGACTTTGTTTTATATATATAGATTTATACCTACCGATAACATATGTTACATATTTAAACAAAATTGCTTTATGATATACTAAGAATTTAATTAATTTGAAAATAATACTCACGTTGTTGGACTGAGAAATATATCGTTGCAATCTTCCTTTCTAGAATCAATGTTAAGTTTACTTCTATTAGTAATTAATTTCGTTGTTGTAGGATTCGGGACAGCCTTAGTAAGAGTAAGCTTCTGAACTTTGACTCTGCCATCCTTCATACCAATTTCCTGACTACTGGTTGTAACCAGCTGAGCGTTAGACAGGACGAAGTTTTTCGTTGGAAAGCTTCCGCCGCTGGCTTGTATGAGCTTAAGCTCACCATTAGCATCCACTAGCAAGCCAGTAAAGTTTCCACTGTTTAATTCGATGAGTCCTTGATTACTGAGGAGTCTGACTGGAACGCCATTCAGCTGGATTCTTTTCTTTGGAACAAAGTCTTTTGGTTGACTTGATAGTAATGGATCGTCGGAATTTGGAAGCATTAGTGTGGCGGAAGTACTTGCACCTAGAACACCATTAAGTTTGTAATTATCTGTATTAAACTACGTCGAAAAATTACGTGATGCTATAGAAATTTATTATTATATCTTTCAATATAAGTATATTACATGTTCTCAACAAATATTTGGCGTCAAAGGTAAATAGTTTTTCTTCTTTCGCCTATAAGTAGGTACTTATTAAAAAAGTTTCGATTAATCTCTTGGAAACTGATCCATGCATCTACCAATATTTGTCTAAGTACAATATAAAGCTTGGATTTGTCTTAATATTCCATTAGACATCGCCGCCCTCTGATGGGGTGTATCCTAACCTGACTATAAAAAGTTATCGACTTTCAAATAAGAGTGAAAACGACTTTCATATACAGTGTGTCCCGCTTTTCATAAATCCACCCTAATATCTCATTTATTAATAATGCGATGTTCTTCAAATTTGGGTGGTAATTGTATGTTGGAAAAATAAAATATTTGGAATAGTAAAAATTTTAATTTTTCATTGGCGTGCGGAGTTTGGGGGCAAAAGGTGGTCGATTTTTCGGCAAAAGGATATTAGGGCTTATTTTAGATAATTTTTTCTATCATATTTAGATCTCCTAAAACCGCTTAATCCATATTTTCAAAATCTATCAAAACTGAGTATCGCAGAAATGAAAAATTAATTAATTTATTGAATCACTTTTTAATTTTTCAAAACTTCTTTATTTAATTGCGATGACAGATCTAAAAATTACTATTTGTTTTTTGTAATTTTTAGGGTTGTCATCGCAATTAAATAAAGAAGTTTTGATAAAATTAAAAGTGTTTCAATAAATTAATTAATTTTTCATTTCTGCCATAATCAGTTTTTATAGATTTTGAAAATATGGATTAAGCGGATTTAGGAGATGATGAATCTAAATATGATAGAAAAAATTATCGAAAACAAGCCCTAATATCCTTTTGCCGAAAAATCGACCACCTTTTGCCCCCTAACTCCGCAGGCCAATGAAAAATAAAAAAAATTACTATGCCAAATATTTAATTTTTTTAACATACAATTACCACACAAATTTTAAAAAAAAAATCGCATTTTAATAATATTAGGGTGGATTTGTGAAAAGCGGGACACACAGTATTAACTAGGGATCTGAGCATTACCTTCTATAAGTAGGACGTAATGATCTGAGACATATAGCCTCATCGTAGATATGGTCAAAAATAATTTCTCCTCATTCCATAAACTCTATTACCATACTCTAAGTTTGGAGTAGTATGTCGTATTTATATTGAGTTCTATGCTAGGTACATACCCCACTGATTTGACAATCCAGATGACTGACTCGACGTTTTTGGCGAAGAATTAAATGTATTGGATGGATGAGGTGATGATATTGAGGTAGACACTCTAGGGGATGGTACAGGAGTAAGCCCTAAGGAGTCGTTTTCTGACTGCGAAGGTGGAGTATTGGAAAGTGGGTAGAGGTTGTCTTCATTTATGCTTTCTCCAGGAAGGATTTCTTGGATGGCTTCTTCTACTGCTGCAGAACTTGACATGGTACTAGTGTAGAAAGCAGCTGATAGAGGAGACGATGCTTGAGGCGGTTCATCAATACCTATTAAAAATAAGTTAATAATAGAGTTCAGGTGCTTAGCTTTAAACGTTAGACATATTTCCTCTTGCGTAACTCTTAATGTGGAAAGTGCATCGCATATCTTTAGATTCTCGACTAATAGATTTATCAACTATGCGTAGGCTCAGATTGCGGGTAGGAAAACAGTAACTTTGCTGCTTGGTAAGGTGATGGTGATATAAGAATATTACAAGAAAATATTTGAAATCCGCCATACTCAGCAACAAGTCACCTTCTAGCACCGATTGACCGCCGTGGCGGCGCCGGCGCCGGCTTGTCTTCGCGTCGCGAGACAGATTGGCGACTAAGCTATTTCTCGGCCAAGATTATTGCTCTAAACCTTCTATATGTATGTAGTTGCCTAATTGAATAAATAGATGTTTTTCTAACATATATGTTCATCCATTATGTGCTAGTTTATTCTGCCTACTTTTCATTTTCAACAGTCCTTATTTTATTTGTAATATAATCACTACATTATCTAACAGTATGGATTTGTCAAATCAATACATATCTAATTAAAAATCCCTCTTTTATATCATGAGATTTAAAAATTTCAATAAAATTTTGTAGCGTTCGCGAACATTTTCAACTGGGTAAATATTCGTTCTTGAATTCCCATAAAGTAGTACGCTTCCGAATTTGTTTAATTAAATTATTATTAATAATATTCTTCCGAGTGTTCTTCCACTGAATCATAATATTTCGAGTAATAGGTCTTGAAAGTAAACTTAACATATTTCATGCTTTACATTACAAGCAAAAACTTTATGGCCACCGACGGAGGTGGACTCTTAACTACGTGTTGTCTGTCCGAAAGGAAACAATGCAGTTTTAGTTTGAGAAAACATGGAAATATTTATACGACTAATAAAATATTATTACCAAGAAAGAAAATATGATCATATAAAATTATACTAGGAAACAAAGTGGAAAATATAGGACTACGACATTAATAAGACTTTCGCAAAAAAAGTCATTAAATATATTCCACCCTACCCCTTCTATATTTTGTAGATCTTAAGAAGACATTCGATCGAAAGGTGACAGTAATTCGCGAATGATCGTAGGCATTAAAAATCTAATTAAGGAAATCCAAATTTCTATCAGTCGGCCAAGATACCCGAGGATTCTGAATACTTGTCCTAATCGGCGGTTAAATTATTCAGATGATGAATATCTAAACTAAGCCTAAATCAGAAGGTACGATACTTTTTATCAATAAGAGTAATGCATATAATATATGAAATATAAGTTATGATGCAAAGGAATGAAATACCACGAGGTAAAGTATGTTCTTAGGATAATCTGGCATGCACATATATAATCATATGACTATAAAATAAATACATAAGCGATATTTAATAATGTATTCTATGAATAGGGCAACTCAATATTGTGCTACTTATTTTTATATGAATCTGTTTTGGTGTACAATTTTGAATTTTATGAGAATAAATAAAAACATACCTCTTTCGACAATTTGTCCAAAATCTTCATTAGGAGAAACCATCGGCACGCTCATATTTTGCCCAAAACAAGGACTTTGGCCTTCATGACTAGCCGGTGGTGTAGGATAAGCAAAACCTGGAGAATCATGTCTTATCATCGGACTTTGGAGCGGAGATTGAGCAGTGAAAGTATGCGGAGATCGGGCGTACGTTCCAGGAGAATGGGTGTGATAATTTGGGGATTGTATACTCAAGTTTTTGGATGAGTGATATGTGCTAAACTCTGCTAAGCTTTCAGGTAATGGAGAGTTCAGCACAGCTTGCAAGTCTTGGTTTACTGGATTCATTTGGATAGACTGTTGGGAGATTGTCATCGGTTCTTCATGTAAACTCGCGATGTCATCCAAGCTTAGTTCCTGAAGATCCTCATCCCCCTCATTTTTGATATCTAATAACCCTTCTTCTTTAATGTCCAGCAAATTCTCATCTTTAATTTCTAACAGATTATCATCTAAGGATTCTGGCTGGAATGACATTTGAGACAGTTGATTTGGGTCAACGCCCTGAAGCATCATACTGTTATTCGAAAACACTTCATCCTCCAAGCTTGGGGTTACAAATTGCGGTTCCTCATGATACATATCAACACTATCCAAAGAGAAGGAATCTGCTCGGTACTGCAATAAATGCGCAGAAGATTGACCTGGATCGGAGGTAGTGCGTTTAACAGATATTTTTTCCCTTTTAACAATAAGGTCAGCTATAGCTTGAGCTTCTTGGTAAGATTTGGAGGATTTTAAGGCCTCCGCATCGGAATGTCTACGATTTTTATCAATAGCTAATTGCGGTGGTGCCGGGACCACAAAAGAAGAAAGTTTTGGATCCATATCGACTTGCGTAGCTGAAGATGTATGACTAATGGAATCTGAGGTGTGGCAAGTGCTAGGCGATGCATTTCGTTTGCTTATTATTTTTTCTTCTATTAAAGCTCTAACACTGCTACTGGCGGTTTGAAGCGGGGGTCCAGCTTGATCTTTTTTGTCGAATTTCTTGCTATCCGGATCCTAAAAATGAGAAATATATTGTTTAATATTCTAGTTGCACAACGCTTTACGAGGAGTATTCATTATGATACATGATTCGAGGTGGAGATTCGAAATATATAAAATTTTATTGCAACTGGATACATTATAAATTCCTACATATGGATCATATTTCATAATTATTGCAATCAAATTTGTATATATATATAGAATATGTACGGTAATGTGTAGTGTCGCTAATGCTTAGGACTTCAGAAAATACAATAATTTCATTAATATCTCTCCATAGCAGTATAAGAAAATGGTAAAATGCTATATTGTAACCCTTCTTCACAAATGATGTCATGTCATACTGCATTATGTTGCAAAATGTTTAATTTAATATTCGAAATTAAAAAATAGTTTTGTATTCTTAAAACAATTTTTTCTTTATTAACGGTAATATTATTATTAACACCTATAGAAATAGATAACTTTATTACTTTATCATCACTATTATGTACTAGTAGATATAATCAAGAGTTATCTAGAGAATTATTCTTAAAAAATTATTTTATCAATATAATAGGTATACAGTATATCCATATTTAGATATTGAAAAAAGTTCTACCTTTTCATGAAGATTTTCAAGCTGCATGAACACTAATCCTAAGACTAAAAAAAGGACATGCCAATAAGCATTCAGTGACCGACTTAGCTCAGTTAAAGTCTGAAAACAGCAATTCTTATGAGGTCATACCTTTTTCTCAGTGTCATACCGATAAACACACATTAATTATTAATTAAGGTCCCTAGATATTTCTGCCCAATGTGTATTGGGCAGTATATGAAGCACACAATGACATTTCTTCAATAATATCATTGCTTCTAAACCATATTATTAATAAATTATATTGTCAGCGTTATCAGGAAGGATTAGCTTTCTTTATTATTAGTTCGATTGGAAATAAAACTTTTTTCAAAGTAAACCGTCAATGAGGTCTAGCAACATATAATCTTCAATCGCGCTATTGAAATATATTTGTTTGAAGTTAGAAAATCGAAAATCCAGTGATAATGATTTATTTTGTAGTATTGGGGAAAATGACATTTCTTTTAGACCCGTGAATTAGATATAACTCATAAAAGCAGCGATTTTGGCTAGTCCTAGTTTAGTGAAGCTAATTAAGGAGCGCGCAGAAAAGTCGAGGGTTATCAATCAGAAATTGAGATATGATCTTGAAAAAGTGACAATATTATTAGTTATTGCATTTGCAAATGTGTCGAGAATAAATGGGTATAAAGGGAAGGGAGCATACAAGCATGAGAGAAAGAAAAGCAGAAGAAAGAATACATATACTTCTAAAAAATGTTCGACATGTAATTTTGTGTTTATTAGGTAACATGGGTACAATTCAGCTGAATAATAAATATGCATTTTCTTTTATTTTCTTATTAATGAATTTTGCATAAGAGTCAATCAATAGATACCTTATTTAAAGATTCAAGTTTTAGGGAAAAAAATAAGGAAAAACCTGCTTTAGTAGAGAATAGGAAGAACGGCACGTGGGGGAACTCCCAACCCCTCCACCAAGCATAGGTTCTTTCAAAACTCTAAAGAAATAAAGGCTCAGAATGAAAACAGTTATAAGTCCTACCTTCCAGAAATTGTGAAGAAACTGGAGCCATAGGGGTTGTGGGGTCGAATGAGGTGCTCACCCTAAATTGAAAACGTAGCACCTGTTAGAGCCAACAGCACGTCTTGCTGCAATGCCAGTTGGCCGAGAAACCTCAGAGAAGGTTGTGTCGCAAATTTTCTTTATTTTGTGTTCCCGATATAACTTTTCCTTGTAATAGCCAGCACGGTTAGTGGGATTTTAATTTATTTAAGTAAATTGTAGGCTACCCATCGAAAATTACCTTTACTTGACTTTATTTTTGTCTACGTAGTTCCCCTTAATTTTTTTGTACATGAAATTATCAAGTTTTTAACTGGAATTTGCCACATGGGGTAAAATAGGGTAGTATTACGTTCAGTCCTCTCTCTACAGAATAGTACTTATCTAAATATTTGTTCTAAATGGTTCGTAATCGTACGTAATGTACGGAAAACAGAACGTGAAAGCTGGTCAGCAAAATCCATGGAACAAGCCGTTTCACTAGTTTTGTTAATGTATAAATGGGCTATAAAAGAGTTGATGATCAGTATGGGCTCAGACAACCTCGGAAAGTTATATCAAGAAGAAAAAGGATGACAATGAAGCAGGAACTGGAATAAGACAACTGTATAAAATGTATGGTAGCTAGACTATTTGGTCTAACCATGACTGATTTTCGACGCCTTGCATATCAATATCATCACACATGGCTTGAAAAAACTGGATGAATGTTTTCTTACAACGACATCCAACGTTTATAACTCCAAATCCGTTTATAACTCCAAATATTCAATGGGGCTCCAGTGTCTCAATTTTTTCGCCAGTTATTAGATACTTTAGACAAATCTAAGTTAGCCGGTGAACGTATTAATAACTGCGAGGGTTGATGGTGAATGCAAAGGATTAAAGAGAAAACGCCAAGTGGGTGTTTTAACATCAGTAGTGCACGGAGAAACTATCATGACCGAAGTTTGTTTTTCTGCTTCTGGAAGCTAGGTTGCTACCTGGTTCAATTGTAAAAGTGAAGGACTCTAGGTGGATAACCACAGAGCTTTTTATGCAGTGGCATGAATTATTTCTAAAATTTTCTAGAGCAAGTAATAGTTATTTGTGTTTTTAGAATGTAAAGTAACGGACTGTCGCTTGAGAAAAAATGTTACCGCGCGACGCGTAACGGAGCGCGGGAATCTTTCGAAAATGGTAATCTTACTTTGCGCTCGAAAACCACACAGAACTTTTTCTACAGCCGCATTTTTTTAAATTAAATGCACATTTTCTCTATACTTATTCTGAAATTTGCAAATGACGGTCAGTTTTGACATATTATTCGGGCATATTTAGAACAGGAGTGCCAGCAACAACTGTAACAAACGCACGACTGTAATTTATTTATTTTTTAATGCCATAACTATTCATAGCACACTCGACGGAAAAAGTGAGAATTTTCTTTTCCATGTACGCTCTAGAGCGTAAAGTAAGGATCCGCGGCATTTGTCGATTTTGCGATTTCATTTGAATTTAGTAATTAGCTATTTTGCGCACGGCAGTAGAAAAAGAAAATTCTGTGCTTCTCTTATTAAATGAGCATGCAATCTCCGTGAAACACTTGATCCTTATTTATATGCGCGTGAGAATGGCTTTATTTTGTTATGCTTCCTACTATATGTGAGCCGTAAAGTCCAACCACTGGATGTTCCTTTCACGAAACCGCTCAGTACTTATTATGAGAATGAAGTTCGTACGAGCCTCCGTTGGAAATGTTACAAAAAGCAAATTTCCATATTATTTGGTAGTCCATTTTTGAATTCAGCGAATATATTTCCGTAAGACTGGCATTTGGTCTCCTGATGAAACAGTTTTTACAGATGCTGACTATTTATTCGCTGCCACAACCAATATCAAGTGCAACGAGAAGCGAGTAACCACTATTTCCTTACAAAATAGGAGGATCAACCCAGAAATTTGGAACCAAATACACCGATGGGGTCCAGCGACGATTAAGACGAACGGACGCCAACAGAATTTGGACTAATCAACAATATTGCTAGTGTTTCTACTACAGAACAGGATGGCCCACCACTATTGGTAACTGCAAATGTCATTTTAAATGCTTCTCAACTACAGTTCTCTACTTGTTAAGAGAGATTGTAATACTTTTGGTACATAAAATTACTTAATTCCCGTGATCCTTATTTGCCTCCGGAAACAAATGAATTAGAGGATGCTCTTCATGGTACGAAACCTCCGTCTGATAAAAAGGAGAGTGCAGAAACAAAATTTTATTTGACATGTCAGAAATTGACATTAAAAAGAGAACACTACGGAAAAAAATTAAAATAAAAAGGAAAAAAAGAAAGTCTGATTATTCTTCAGATGATATGGATGTGGGGTGCTTGCATTGGGTAGAGTTTTATTTAAATCAGTAGAGTTCTGGCTTGCTTGGCCATTTTGCAACAAATGGGTCTATAATACATGAAAAGGGGTTGACAGTGATGACGACAAAGTTGTTCACGTATGCGAACATTCTCAATGAATGCGTTTGCTTGATATTTTGGTATCTGTGTTACGTTTAATTCTAGTCTAACTCTTTTTTTATATTTTAAAGAATAATCAGTGGCCCTCTTAATGTTTATTGATGAAACTCACTTGTCTGGGCTCATATTAAATATTACTCCTTCCTTCCTTTGCATTTTTGAAATTATTATTTTTATTTCTTCAAATACTAAATTTGAGGATAATTATATTAGGTACGATATTTAGAAAATACTCCAGATAGTGGATTTGCATTAAAATTTGCTTAACTTCTAGTTATTTTAAATTTTTTAATCACGCATAAACGTAAGGTAGAAAAGGTACCTAGCTTTTTTACTCCGCCTATACACATACATAAATATTATTATGTGATTTTGAGAGGATTAGCTTACAGTCTCTTAGCTCATGTAGATTATTCTATTAATTTTAATAAATCAATTTTTAGGGAATTTAGTATATTTAGTTGTATATTTCACTCATTTAAACGAATGAAAATTGAAAAATTATAAATTTAGATAGAATCTCCATCCCTCGGTATGATGATTTATTGCTAGAAAACGTATTGTTTATTTTAATGTGTTGAGTAACGGATCACAATATTTTTATTAAGGGACAAACATATTAGATTTAAGCGAATTATATTTTTAAATAGTTCCAAGCGGAGAAGTCTAGCAGACACATATGAAACATATTCACAGCAGATACAACCACATTGCTGGATGATTTATTTTAAATCAGGTAAATGATATTTCAAATATGAATATTTATTAGATTTATATAAAAGTATGCCTGCCTACTATTAAGATACCCATGCACTTGAATATTTGCATATGTTACAATAACAAAAGACCTCAATAAAAATAAAGAAAAATGTTTGTGGTGGCATTATCATCTGAGTGCCAATAAATTAATAATAAACTGATAGGTATCTACCTGTTTTCTTAATCCGTTTAGGGGCCATTATAGCATTAGAACTTTTCAAATATATTTTTTTCTTCTTTTAAAAGTGATGACTAGTGGGAACACATTCTGATCCTCCCAAATTGTCACAAAAATCCATTTTGGTGCAAACCTCTAATTAAGAATATATATAGTATACCTAATATTTTTATCTGAAACGTTGAGAGCACCTAAATTATTGTCGATTTCAACAGCAAACCAACTCATTTAGAAAGCAGTAATGTGGTTAATTGTAAAATAGGAATAATTTAACTAATGCATAATGTGTTTGTCAATATTAGGGTTTTATTTATAGCATAATAACAGCATGCCTTTGTTTCTCAAATATGTATGGTTCATTGCAAAAGCTTTATGAGTCGAACAATTCGAACAAAAGCTGGGCTCTATGCAAGCGCTTCAAACGGTGCAATAGGCATAATGGTGTATTGTGTGTTTTAAATTTTTTTCTCGATTTGTCACTACCGACTTTATATAATGCAAAAACTATACAGAATGAATATGTGGCCAATATTTTTCTCTGATGATAAAATGGTATTTTCAATGAATTCTATGCTACTGCGTTTTATAGTGCCATAATGCGATGCTATATCCACCAGAGTGATTTGCAAAAATTTTTTATTGGACCCAAACAAAATTTATCTCGATATGCATATTTTTTCTATGACTGCCAATATGTTATTTTTAGAATAATTATTGTAGATATATTGTTTCCATAAATAAATAACGGATAATACTATAACTATTTTCTAAAATTTTAGCAAGTTCTGACAGAACATTTATCAAATATACATATACTTTTTTCTTCAAACGTCCGTAAATCCGTCATTACTCGACTGTGTAGGCGGCCGTGAAGTTTCGCTTTTCCTCCGCCGGAGCTTTACTTTTCACTTTTCCGCCGGCGGAGGTAAAAGTGTTGTCATAGCAACATAGACACAATACAAACAGACAACAAAATAAGCGTCAACAGCTCAAGATTTATTAAACTACAATTTGTATTTATCACTCAATTTGTGACTCTATTTCTAAAAATCACTAATTTAGGAACAAATTGGTTATTATTTAATCGAACTTACTCAATAACTTACGCAATCTTAAAAAAATAATTATTGTTGACAGTGTCCACTGACAGCTTTATGTTACCGACACCGCTCTAAGCCGCCTTGCGAACCCACTTATTTTTAATAATAATTAGATATTATTTCTATTAAAAAGAGATGTTTTTGTATTAATTTGTGGACATTTGAAGAAAAAACAGCATATTTTATTTGGAGGAAAAGTTACTTTTCATGGCTTGCTCTCTATTACCAGCCTCACTCCGTTCGGCTGTTAAACACGAGCGCGCCATGAAAAGTATCACTTTTCCTCCATATAAAATAATATACTATTTATATGTTGATGAATTTGTAAGCGACGTTATTAAAATACCATGCTTATTGGCAACTTTTGGGAATCAAAAGCAATGAAAGTCTCTATAATTGCTAATATTTAAGACCAAAAGTGGAGCTCTGTATTTAAAGCTTATACCAGAGCTATTCGCGGCGCATTATAGTAGATGTACTAATTCTAATCTAATTTTTTGAATTTGCAAAGAACTTGAGAATGACGCTCTGCATAACTTAAGGCTTTTATACTATAAAATTCTACAAAAATGTATTCTTAATTTTAGCATTAAATCTGCAAACATTTCTGATTTTTCCTATCTCTTAGGAAATAGTAAAAACTGATAATATATCTGCATCATTAAATACAAAGACTATGATCAAGAGGTGACGCTTCCCCATATTTTGCAACATCACATTCAACAGTTTTATTATTATTTTTTAAAATAAAATTCTTTATAGCTTCCCTCGGTGAGTCCAATTGATAAAATAGAAAGCCTTTTGCACATACGATTTTTTGACGCGTCTTGTGGAAAAATGTTTTTCCAGTATTTCATGAACATCGAAGATTTTTTGGGATTTTTGTCTTAATAGTTTAGTCGTAGGCGGATATTGACTGACAGACCAACAATGAGAGCAGAGTTCTTTTTTCTGTGAAATTCTATTTCGTCGATTTGTCAATCCTGAAAACGGTATGAACTAGACAGCAGAGAGCGAAAATTAAGCCGATCTGTTAGGTCTAACTTACTGGAATTATTTAGATTAATAGTTTAGTAAAACGATTGACAGACAGGAGGATAACATGTTGCGATGGGAATTTTTTTTCTGCAAACCGCAGAAGTAGATTATTTTTAAAATATCTGCTGTTGCTTGAAAGTGTTGTTATGAATATTCCATTTTTACTTGCGTTGGAGAAGCTGAAAAACCTGCCATGTATTATTAGCTATGGATAACCAGTTAATTTCATCGTAAAATAGTTTAGATCTATTTTTATGTAAGCTGCTTAAAGGTACAATAGTATGTTCTGTTCGGAGTATATGCGGTTTGTCTGTCTAACCAAACATACTTGACATGTAAAACAATACTCAGTTGTAGCCCCAATCGAACACGTTCTTTTGGAGCGGTCGAGATGTCCCATATATTTGAGGCACACCATAATGCTTTTTTTCTTAAATAAATAACCCAAACAAACTCTCAGTAGTTTTTAAGGTAACTCTCTATCAGCTAATTTTAAAATATATTTAAATAATATTATAAATGTAGGGACACCCAGTGTCTTAACCATGATTTAGATGGTATTTTATTTATTAATGGGTAAATTATTCATAAAACACGAAATGTTCCCGTTTTACTCATGTTGTCAATGTTTGAATCCACGTAAAAATTTTTGCATTCATAGTCCTATGGCAGCTGCCTACGGTTTACTTTAACTATTTTTCTACGACTGTCATATTATATTTAGTTACCTCGTCGGATTCGACAGTACTATTTTTGTTCAAAGAAATAACCTAAAATGACATACAAATGGTTAAATACTATACAGGTCTTGTTCTCATATTTGGTTCATGCGAAATATACTGCTAAATTTAGTTACCTGTTCTAGTGGGATATTAGATTTGTCGTGTAATTTAGCCACCTAAAAAGTAGAAGAGGTAAGAAAGGAAAGTGAATTAGTATCGCATGCGAATGTTATCTTCTTTGTAATGCGTTTTGATTATTTGATACTTTTCACAAAGCAAAGCTTTCCAAAACATGTACAAGATAAGTTATTATATTCCCTATTTCAGTAAGTCTGCAATTATTAATATACTGTTTGTTGTAATATTGACATAATTTCCGTAAACACATTGCATGGCACCTAAGAAAATTATGCGGCTATTAGTTAAAACGTTTACATTTAACCTATTTTAGCATATTTGATATTAACAATGATATACGGTAGTTAAAACATTATGTTTCATAGTGAATCGCCTTGGAATATACAGATGTATCCGAATTTGTTGTGGAAAACAGAGTCGAGCATAATATGTTTCATATAACTTCTATTCATTGGCAAAGTATATTTCTAATTTTGTCAACTGTAAATTCTACTTTTAGAGTAGTATACTTATCCTTATATTAAATTCGCCCAATTTATTTATTTAGCACTCCACATATCCGGCCTCATTGTTCTCCTCCTTAATCGTAGCTGCTTTTCAGTGCGAAACGTGACACCCTCAGAATTTGAAATGCGGAGCAACCCAATAACACCTCTACAAAATGCTCACAAAATTTTAGCTCGTGACATCATGCATGTAGCCTTTTGCTATTTGGAGCGAAGATGTTGAAGGAGGCTTATTCGTGGATGGGTAATCGCGATGAAGGTGCAATTGGTTGCGACGTTGCTAGCATACTACGATGGTAGCGATTAGAATGACCGTATATTAAGAATTTCTCTAGTATTGTAAAAAAACATATTTCCATCATGTGTTCTTTCCTCTTTTCATAATGTGGTATTTCGTAATTTATTTATTTAATTATCTAATACTACTACCTTGTTCGTGCACTTTTTTAAAATAATACAGTGGACTGTCGATAATCTGCCGCTCGATGATTGGCGACGCCGCCGGATAATTGATGGGCTCCGCCGCCGCTGCGCGCTGTGTAGACATTCTCGAAATGGGAGCAAGTAAATAACTACGTTTTAAATTTCGTGCATTATTACCAACCATCTCTCTTTTTTATGGCTGTGGCACACACACAAAAGGGAGATCCTATGGCACTCGACGAGCGGTGTGTGTGTGTGCGAAGATGTTGATTGACACCTTTCTTGAATAGTTGTAGGTTGCAATTAGGGGTAAACATATATCCTGGAAGTGAGTTCCACAGTGATGAAGTGCGCCAGACAAAGGAGTTCTTGTAAAGCGATGTTCTAGGTGTTTCCAGTTGTACGACAAACTGGTGCGCTCTTGCCGTCTGTCGTGACTGTCTGACAGGCGTTGCCAGGGGCGGGATGAGGTGGGCCAAATCCTGGGAACATCTGCCGTGAAAGTATCTGTAAAACAGGGACATCTCGGCCACATGTCTGCGGTGTCCAGGCTATCCAGATTCCGAGTCGCCGACAAGACGCACAACTCTCCTCTGAATGGAATCCAGCAGCTTTAGGGTGTGCTTTGGTGCGGCATCGGCACCCCAGATGTGTGAGCAATATTCTGAGCACGGTCTTAATTGCGTTTTGTAGAGCAAGAGCAACTATTGCGGTGTATACAGTTTTTTGTTGCGAAATAGCGAACCAAGCTTCTGGGAGACTGATTTTGCGATGTTAGCAACGTGGTTATGCCAGGATATTTCTGTTGACCGAGACACCCAGCAGTCCGATTGACGAGGATCAAGGAATGGTCGATCCTGCCATGATGATGTCAGGGCCCGCCTATTGGCCTTCTTGGTAAACGTGGCGGTTTGGGTCTTTGCTGCATTGAACTTGACCAAATTTCTGTCGCCCCAAGTTTGAACTTTTTCCAGTTCTTGATTAGTTGCTCCTGTCGGCGGTGATAAGTCTCAGTCGCTGGAAAATGTTTTTCTGATCTAAATTGGGATGCAAGGGTACTGTCATCTACAAAACTGTAAACAGGATTATTCGTTTCGGTCAGCAGGTCATTAATATAGATGAGGAACAGAGTTGGTGAAAGTATCGCGCCCTGAGGCACGCCCGCGTTAATGGTGAATGTGTCCGAGATGTGCCCATCAACTGGAACGTGCAGAGATCGGTTCTTAAGGAAACTGGCAAGCCAGCTGCAAAGAGAGGCTGGCAGTCCGAAGGACGGCAGCTTGTTGAGCGGTCCGTCATGCCAAACTCTGTCAAATGCCTTCGAAATATCCAACGCAATCGCTCGAGACTTTCCGTAGTTCTCAATTGCCCTACTCCATATATGAGTGACATAGGCCAATATATCTCCTGTCGATCTTTCTTTGCGAAAGCCGTATTGATTATCGCTGATTGTTCTGTTGTTCTCGAGGTACTTGATTAGTTGCTGACTTCACGTTCCATGACTTTGGAGATTATTGGAAGCAAGGCAATTGGGCGATAATTTGAGGCGTGTGTTTCTTGTCAGGATTGGTGGTTAGAAAAAGATCCAGGAGGGCGGCGAATTCGCCCCTCTCTGAGATTCGAGTTTGTTCGTCTACAAGTTGAGTAAGCCCGCAGCTGATGGCAAATACTTCTCTACCTTCGTTGTCGGTCTTGTTGTGATGTTTGAGCCAGTTGGTGTTGTGGGTATTGAAGTCAGGTGATCAACCTGTATTGATTGAAAAGTGGTAGGTAGTGTTGTAAAAAAGCTTTGGTATGCTCTATCGCGCGGAGGACGATAGAGACAACATATAAACTTGGTTACTCCCTTGGCGGTGAACTTGAGCCACATGACGTCAAGGTTGTTCAGTTCGAGTGTTTCCTCGCGGTGACATTAAAGATCGCTTCGGACAAAAAGGCATATTCCGAACTTATGTCTAAATCGAGTGTGTAAGTCGCAACCAGGATAGAGGTAGTTTCCTGTTGTTGTAGAGCATACTTGTGTTTCTGTAAGGGCTAGTATGTGTGGTCTGTTTGCTGGTAGATATACAACATACGTACGCATGTATTAGATACATTATTCATATTATGTATCTATACCTGTAAAATATAGACAGATACCTTGCTTTTACATAGATATTTAAAATCATACATATACTCGCCGGATAATTTGCCAAACTCAATAATTGGCAGTACCCCCTGAGTGGGTATTGTCCCAACACCCGTCAATTATCGAGAGCCTACTGTACTTTCCTTATAGAGCCGGCAACAGCGCAAACAAAACACACGAATAAACGACTAGTTTTCGAATTTGTCGACGCGTAAGGTTTGCGGTAATCGGTAATTAGTGTTATTTTCTTGCATTTTTCTGAAATCGGAACTATTTATCTGCTTTTAATTACGTGAAACTTGTACCTAATATTTTGTTGTATATTTAGGTATACAATTTAATTAGGCGTATTTTTAAATACGTAAAATTATATTTTTTGAACTTAAAAAACTGTTGCTTTTGTTGCGTTGATCAGCCGTTTGTGTTTAATTGTATGTTATTCTCTCGTTTTCGGCTAGTTTTGTGGAAACTTATTCTTAGTGTAATTATGCCTCGGAAGTGTTGTATTCCTGGCTGTAATGGAAACTATAAAAATGGGCCTAAATTTCATGTTTTCGGTTTTCCAAAGGACGTAAATTTGCAACAAAAAAGGCTAAAAGCTATATCCCGAGATTAATAACCATCGATTTTAACTAAACTTTATATGAACCGTAGCATGTTCTTTTTATATGAGGCGAAAGTTTAAAGCCAATATTGATTTAATTTTAGCTTCTCATCCCCAGCTAAGTCTAATTTGATGTCTCAAATGGCAACCCCTCTGGCATCTTACTAAAGGTGGTAAAAACCTCAACTCTGTCTCCCAATTCTCGAACAACCGGTTCTTTTAATTTAATTTCCGTGTAGTTTTTGAGTCTGGCCTTGTATAGTTGTTATTCTAGACGTCAGTCTACGAATTTTCACTTATTTATTAAGCTGCATGCAGATTTCGCTTTTTTTAGATTTTGGTTCAAGATCTATTATGCATTCGTACCATACGTTTTTCAAATGACCACATGAGGACCATGAATGCAAGTACGTCGGGAATCCATTTTGAGGCAATCCTTATGATTTAATTGATTTTTTTTATAAAAATCTAGCTAAAAAAGCATACACAAACGAATAGCGAGATTAAGATTCATTCATTTTCTGAATTAAATTGAATTAATGCATTCGATTGAAATCAAGGTCGTCGGCATCGTATATGTCCTGTTTTTTTAGTGCATTAAACTGCAAACGATCGGTTGAAGTAGCTTGAATTTCACGATATACTCGCGGCAATGAGATCTTTTGAGTGCAACACTTTTCGGCATAGTAAGGAAAACTTGATTTATGTTTTAACTTGTAAGGTATAAGTCTTTTTCCTACTATACATACAAACTTTTCAAGACTAGTTAGAAAAGTACTTTAGCTATCAATCTGTTTAAAAACTTTTTTACAACAGGCGTGTGATATATAAGACTCCCTCCGCTGCAAATATGCATAGAAAAGGAGGCCTGCATTCTTAGGGAAAATTAATAATACTGTTAGTACTGCAATTAGCTGAATGTTATGCTCAACTCTGCTTTCTATTAGTTAATTATAGTACAATACCTGAAGAAAAATTACATATAGTAATATATTTGGTGGTGCATAAAACATTATTATAATTTGAAGTTACCTTTTTAAAATAGCCTCCGTGTAACCTCATGTGACCATTTAAAGCGGGGATATTTTTGAATCTTCTTTTACATAGGTTACACTCAACCGGCTTAAGGATTGGTTGCTTCTCTTGGGTTGTTGGTGAGGGAGTAGAGGGGGTCGTCGTAGTAACTTTGCCTTGTGGGCTCGGAGCGCCCGTTGAGATGGTTTTGACTGGCATACATGGTTGTTGCTGCTGTTGCTGCAAAATTCAAAATTTTCTTAAGCATCGTAACTTATCCTGTTAAATATTCCAAAATGAAAATTTTGCCTCATAATTTTTCAGTGAATTTTGATTTTTTTTAAAGAATTCCATTAATTTATCCTGGAAACTTCTCCCTTTATTTTTGCCGTAAAATTACGAAAAATTGAAATATTTCCAAGAATATAGTAATTTAAAGCAATTATTAAAATAGTGGAAGACAGAATGTGAATAAATAACAATAAAAAAATAATGAAAATATGAAATTTAAAAACTAGTATGTAGCCGTTTTTAGTATTAAATATGTAAGGTCTATTTTATTTTATTACTAAACACTATTACTTCTTCGAGGGAAATTAAAAATTCAAAAAATCACCTGAGCTTTTAAGAAGACAATTTAATTAAATTCACTCTTAACTGATTTTTTACAGGTATTGGAAGAGTTTCATTCTTTGTTTTCTTAATCTTCTCTGTTTTTATTTAATTTCCATTTAACCCGGGTTAAATTATCTTATTTAACAATACAAAATGAAAATATAATTATGCAACCGTTTTGCATTCTGCTAAGCAACAGTTAAATATCGATTTTTTTCTCAACTGTCTTTTATATATTTTCATAAATACATTTTTAGGTCTTCATACAATAAATACAATAAATAATATAATTTTCCAGAGACCTATTCATGACTAAATTTTACGCATAGTTCAAACTTAAACAAATATTTAAAAGAAACTGATAAACTTTCAAATTATTTTTCTGTGGTGAAAAGAACAATCTAATAATTATTATGCTTTTAATGCGCAGTTTACACCAACAAATTTTACTTCAGTGTAAAAGTAAAAACACAAAATCTATTAACAGAAATGATTTTAGCACAATTATGTGAACATACTGTAAGTTACCAGCATTTTGTCCTAGGGCATATTTATATTTACATTTACATTATGTCACTAATAGCAAGTGATATTCACAATGTTAGTGACAAAAAAAGAATTAAAAACGAACATTATAATCTGTTGGCCATTCGAAGTGCAACATTTAGGTGGTGTAGTCGACATTGTGTTTCCGAAAGTGTAAAGTTTACTCTGTAATTGGCGTGGCTCTATATCATTTATTTAGCGAGATTTTTTCGTTATTATTCCAAACCAAAATATTCCAAAGCTTTTAAAATGAAAAAACGAATTCTAGACATTTTGTGCATTTTTCTCCCTTTTGTCCTGGTATAGAGTGTTGTTCACTTTTTATATATCAAAGTTTGCGTGCACCCAATATGAGCCAAATAATAATTTCTGACATGATTGGTGCTAAATAGTAACCAATGTTTTCAAAAACACCAATATGATATAATACATGGGTGCCGAAAATTGAGAAGTTTTTTTATGTTACATCAAACACAAGATCAATAAGGAAAAGCTAATTGATAAAATACGAGAGCGTAAATATTTATAGAATCAGCGAGAAACAAATTATCAGCACTATGTCCTTGCGTACATTTAATATATAATTGAAAGTTTCTTCTTTCATCCGAAAATACCTAAAAAACTGTTCTTCTTTGTTGCTTGAATCTTTCCGAATATGATGTTAAATTTCACTATATTCGTTTCTTTTTCTGAGTAGATCGATCATTCACCCATACACTTCTTCAAAATCAAAATTTCGGATGGTTCCGTGCTTTCTTACTATTTGCGTATACCCGCATCCACTGTGAGAGTAGCTTAATGACAATTTTGCTAGATCTTTCTGCCAAAACGATCCTTTCGTTCCAATTCTTCCTCATAATTAACCGCTTAACGGGTTTTTAACCTGTATACTTTATAAGAGTGACGAAACTTCTTCGCATAATATGTCGATTCATGGCTAGAATGCCATCATTCTAATTAATAAGAGTTTAGTATGTTCTAAAAATATTGTCTGTACATTCTTGAATTTTCGAAATTGACGCGAATGTCTTAATAGTATATTGTGTAACTAGGAGGAAAAGCAAAACATTCCTGGACGATCGTGATAGTTGCTGGGCGAGACGCAGCCGAGGCCAGCAACAAAGGAGTCTAGGAATGAGCTTTTCCTACGAGTTGCACATACTATTTTTTATCCGATCGAAATTAATTAGAATACGTACTTATATAAATAGAGCCAAATATTACCGTAAATAAAAACGGTGTTTTAAATTTAAACTCAGCACAATATCAAGTTTTGAATCGAGCGAGCTTGAATTTTATTACGTAGCTACGGAAACTACAGCTAAATGTTACTTTTGATAGACGTCAGATCTGACAAACAAGGCGTTTGAATATGACAGAAATGTTACATTCCCGACCTAGGACGGGAATGTTATATTCCCGGACTGTCATTTTCTATTCTTGTACAGTTATTGCATGTTGCCAAGCAACGAATACAATATACTGGAATCATGACTTTTGCGGTGAGAAAGCACATCAGAAAGGTGTCGTTTTTCGTGCGATCGGATAAAAAATACATTATCTAGCATAGGATACCAATTTTCAATACTTTCGACGAACTGACGTAAATTTGTTATTTTCTGTTCTGCTGCAGCAAAATTGATGAATTTGACATCAGTTAAACCAGATAAATGTGGTCATAGATATTAAGTCATTTCCCGAAAAAACCCTGTGTACCTCTTATAATGAGCCCCCCCCCCCCTCATTGAAAATGATGAATAAAAATGAAAAAATGTGATTTGTGTTGTAATTCAGATAGTTTTTGAACGCAGAGTTAAAACAATTAAAAATATAAACATGAGTAATTATATTATAATTAAAATTATATTTATTATTCATAAAAAAAGCATATTTAACATTAATATTAAACATTATCACAATTAATAATTAAGTCAAATAGTAATATCAATAAAAATAAAGAAAGTCTGGATATGAAAACCTAAAAATTTACCCTCCACTTATATAGATGGGAAAATCTATTAATATATAATCAGCCATAACGTTACTGTAATATTTTTAACCGGTTCCGATTTGTTTTAGCCCGTTTTGGTGCTTTTGGTTACTTTTGGTTAGTTGTTCAATCAGCTTTGGGTTAGTTTCAGTGAGTCATTTGAACGGATTTCGATCTACCAACTGTTCCAAATCAAGTTTATGAGCACGTTCATGTTCAATAATTATTAGACCCAAAGCACTAAGTCTGACCTTGCACATTGTACTGCGTAAATATGTTTTTATCAACATCAGCTTTGAATGTTACCCGAAAAGTCAAAAGAAGTTGAAACAACGAACAAATAGCCGGAAGACTGCTCAAAATGCATCTATTTTATAATATAAAATATGTGGCCAATTCATCGATTGTTTCTTTCTTTTAATTTCATTTGTCTGTTTTCAGTATTTTTTCGGCATGATCTATATCAAAGTTTACAGAATTAAAAATATTCTGATAATTTAACGAAACCATCTACATTTAAAAATCAAAAATAGCTCATTACTTCGTGCATGCTGATAAATCGTGTCCTGAGTTGATTAATTATTATATCAAGAGACTCTTAGAATATTTTAATTTTAAATCTTCTTAGAGAATCTTTTAATTTAGTGTCACATGCAAGTTTATCCAAAAATATCTTGACCATTCGTTGGCGCTTAGGGTTCAATTTTGGCTGAATGTCCCACGATGTCACCAAATTGATTACTTCTGCACACAATGCTTCCAAATCGTCCTTAAAACTGTTAAAATTAGGTATCTATTGTGGAGCTCAATAATTCGCATGCTCATCTCAGATCAACCATAGAACTTGTAGCAGTTTAGATACCAAAATTTTGCTTTGGTATACAAGAAGTCGGATCGCCGACGCCGAATTCGGTGAATATTGACAAAACAAACATATGTTTTTGCTGATGTAACGCCGACACTCGCCCGCTCAGCGAGATTTAAATTGTTTCGTTTTGTAAATTTTGGAAGACGATCCATTATAAGCATTGTTTAATAAACAGTTATAATAATATATTTATTTATTTCTCTATTTTGAACAATTAGGAATTTTAGTAGAAAAGTCGAAGGAGCCCATTCTGGAGCTCAAAATGATATTATCGAGAATAAAAATTCATCTAATTCAAGGTACGTCAGAGTTTTCATAAAAGTTGCACTAAGTAAAAGAAGTAATAGCTCTAGCGAAAATAAGCAGAAAATATCTTACGGATATTTTATTCAGTAATCTTTAATTTTTAGAAGGATTATTGGAGGTCATTAATTAAGCTGAATATAAAATATCGCTGTTTGCAATTTAAATGCATTTATAAATATGCCTTTTAAATATTTCCTTTGCGTATTTTAAGAACTAAAAGCTAGCCTTATTATTGAGGAGCAATATTTTTAATTAAAAAATTTTCTTCTGCAAATTCGCAGCTCAGTTATTTACTATAGTAGGTACCTAATTTAATTTTAAATAGTTCAATCGAAGTTAAACTTTAAAAAAATTGTACTAATTATAGTAACTACTTTAATTGCAATTTATGTTACCTGACAGCCGTATCCATAATAGTAATTCCAATAATTATTCATACTAACACAAATAAAAAGTGCAGATAACCATATGACTCCATCGATAGCAAAACACAAAAAATGTTCCAAAAATCACGACTAGTAACAATCAACATCTGTAAATCTATTATTAAATCCAAATATTCCACCCGAAGTATCACAAAGTTAACCGGTCTAAAAATATAATATCATTCACCAGACACTACGGCAATACATTACACAATCTGTTAAGATGGGGCTTCCAATCCTTTAAGAGGCCACTTGTTCTAAATTCTCTAAAATCGTGAGAGGGCCCGAAAAGGGGATAAGGCTGATTCGCGGTTGTGACGTCACTCGGTCCAGCAATAACCGGATTAGATAAAGATATTTTATCGCGCTAAATAGAGCCACTGTCACCCCTTGTAGGGGATGATATTTTGAAATATACTGATGTTGAGAACGAACGGATATCCTCAAATTGAATTTTAGGATTTTGGCGAGGTGATTTTTTTTCACTTCCTACCAAACTAATTAATATAACAGCCTAGATAAGAAGAGAGTTTGGTTTGAATCAAATGTTTTAGTATTTAAATACATTAATTAACATGTAGTAGATATTGAAAACTTAGCTGGATAAGTTCATTAAGATTAATCTAAAAATTGCCCTTTAAAAAATACGCGAATTTTTATTTGTTGATGTTTACATTATTGACGCATAATCATATTTTCAAAAGTTTAAACTGTCAGCACATAAGTGAGAAGTCAGACAAGTATAACTGCCTTTGAAATGCCACTAGAGCAAGTTGAAAACGAAATACAGTATGTGTCTTATTGGAAGCAGTTTATTTAGATTATTATATTATATTATTAAGTTATTTCTACGTCGTCTAAGGAAATTTAAATGAAAAATAATTCAACATTCTATTATTCTCGACAGAATACGGCAAGACAAAAATACGCCTACAAAAGAACGCAGCGGGCAAAAGTGACAAAGACAAAAACTAAGTGGCTATTTTCTATCAGTTCCGACAAAACAAAACGTGACAATTAATTTTCCAAACAGCATTTATATCAAGTTAAACAGAAACGTTTACAAAGCAAAGTAACAATAATATTTATCGTTTATGGCATAGGTTGGGATCAATTCTTTTCAAGTAATTTAAAGCTAGCATTTCCTATAATACAGCCACTTTTTTGGTGGACTTTGCTTCTGTGAGTTCTTTTATATACCCGGGGGCGGAATAAAGGTAATATTTCATTGGTGCTACAAACCTGTGAATTTTTTTCTCACATTTTGTATACTTTCCAAAGTTGTTGGTTCAAAAGTTGGAACGTTTTGTCGGTGCGCGCTTTTGTCGTGCTCTTTTTCAAGTTCGTAGTTACATGGCTCTTTTGCCAATCCATTACTTTTTCAGTACGCTCTTTAATCATGTATTCTGTTGTCGCTGCGTTCTTTTATGGCGCTTGCGCTCTTTTATCACATTCCAGTGCAAATTATTTAACTCAACACACAGAGAATGCTGTGAAATATATATTTATTTTTTTATGGTATCTCAGTTGAGAGAGACCAGTTCAAAAGATATTTCAGATATATCGTGTGTCCCAAAAGTTTTACAATATCCAATTATTTCACGAACTTTTTTGATATGAAATTTGGAACCTAGAGGGAATACAAGATTCTGCGTTCGCTTGAAGTACCAGTGACTTTGCCAGATGTCCCACTTTCAAGAAATCACTGTCAACTTTTTATTGGATACTCACTTTTTATTTTTTTTTATTGGATTGCCTGCTTAATTTGCTGTATACTGGTACTAAAATATCAGGATCCAGAATTGAAAGTAAGTCCAAATAAAACTTTTCTTTCTCAGAGCAGGTAACGTATCCCGTGTAAAAAAAATGTGCACCTTTTTAAATTCTGGCATCTACCTTTTCAAATGTGTCTCATGTTGGTCACTGTGACAATTCGAGTTGACGTATAGTTATGTTTGATAGATATTTATCAAACAGGATTAGGTACATAAACTCGAGAAAATTCTTTTTATTTCTGAGGAATCAGGTTAGCAACAAAGGTCTCAAACAATTTCTTTTTATTTTAATTTTAAAACGATAACAAAAAAAATTTTGTATGCTTAAACACACGATAGAAGTGAAACCTTTAACACGTTGACTCCCATGTCCAGTATACTGAACGCAATCAGGCTAGTTCGAGAAACCGTGTCCAGTTAACTGCCCACCAAATTTTTATTCCTAAAAACCACGTCCTATTAACTAGACGGGAAATACATATGATTAGGTATATTATGTTAAACAGACCTTTATCGGTTTCCTGAGCTAGACTTGTTTAAAATATTTGGCTCTTGTCTTGTGGTAAGGGTGTGAGGTAAGAACCATTTTCAATTATTTTAATAGAGGTTTGACAACAGTGTATGGGAGTGAAAAAAAGTGCTGCCCAACGATGGGAATATAAATTTTCACTAACGGGAAGCGGTGTAATTCCGCCAAAAAGCCAGACACCGATGAAGCGCTGTAGGCAATGCAGCCAGAACAAAATTACTAGGAAATCCTGCTATTACTGCCCAATATGTCCGAAGGAACCAGGACTATGTTCAAGAATTGGCACCTAGAACTTTAATCCCTACTTTGTAATAATTACTATTCCTATGTACTAGTTGTTTTGTAAAAAGTTGAAATAATTTTTTTGTTTGATTATAATTTGTATAGAACAGTGTCTTATAAAGTGGACGTCGGCCTATTTTAGGAAGTTTCTCACCAGGGACCGCTGTCCTATATAGTGGACATGTTTTTTTCAAAATATGGTTTGTGCAAAAAATGTTTTTTTCGTAATAGAGCTGGGAACATGCAGCGTTACGTTCTCTTTAATACCTATCCCACCTTCCCATGGTTTCTGGTGACGGACCCTCGGACGGACCACACCACTAATTGGCGGGAGTCAACGTGTTAACAAGCGGGGTCATCGTTTGTCAAAATTTCGATCCGAGCCTTCGTTGTAGAGACACGGGCGAAAAACGGTTTTTCTCCAAAATCCCCCCTTCAATTAGAGCCCCAGTCACACCGTATGGTCTAAGGTGGCCCCCCATGTGGCGCACCTACCATAAAAATTAATTTCGAACCCGTACCTCGTGCCGTTCTCCCAAAATTAATTATTATATAAGTTTGTCCTTCTCCCCCTCCCTTGACCAAACGGGGTGGAGCACGGGGTCCCTTTTTCGTCCAGAATCTTCTTTTTACCCCGGCTACATCCCCTGAAAATTTCAGCCCTCTACCTATACGGGAACATGCAGCGTTACGTTCCTTTACGTTACGTTACGCTTAAAAAAAGTGCAGAGCGCGCCTAAAGAAGTTTTGGCTTCGAAAAATCTGCAAATAATTCAAAACAGCAACTTTAAAGCCAAAATTATTTTATGAAATGCTCAAAATGTTTTCCATGTAGGTCTTGACAATACGCCAGGTCATATGCGCCAGGTTATAAAAAAATATCTGAATAACATTTGGAATAATTTCTTCCGTAATTTAATCAGCTTCATTTAATGTTTGCTGCTGCAAGTCTCCTATATATTCAGGTTTAGCTACAAATAATTTATTTTTTAAATGACCCCAAAAGTAATAATCTAAAGGTGAGAGGTCAGGGGACCTCGCTGGCCATTATATGTGACCTCTCCTGCCAATCCATCTATTTGAAAAAGTTAATTGACCTAGTGTGGAGGGGCCCCATTTTGGTAGTTTGGACCAGCCAAACGTCTAATTTCAGGAACAATAATGTTTTGAAGCATTTCTAAATATCTTTCGAAAGTTAGGCTTCCTTCAATAAAAAACAGACAAACTAGGTGGGTTCCAAATATACCAGCCCACACATCAACTTTTTTGTGGATAAATAAAATAGCGACCTCTCTGTATGCCCTAACACCTTCTGCATAATCACGCATAATAAGTAATATAATTTTCTCACTTTCAGTTAAGTGAACCATTTTAGACTGTAATTTTCGACTCTATGATTTTAGACAATTATTAATGTGTAAAGGTAGATGCCAGAACTTAAATAGGTGCAACATTTTTTTTACAGGGAATACGTTACCTGCTCTAGAGAAAAAATATTTGGACTTACTTTCAATTTCGAATCCTGACATTTTGGTACCAGTATACAGCAAATTAAGCAGAGACTCCAATAAAAAAAATAAAAGTGGTTATCCCAAAAAAAAAGTTGAAAGTGATTTCTTGAAAGTGGGACATCTAGTAGCGTCGCCGGTACTTCCACAGAACACAGAATGTTGTTTTTCGTCTAGGTTCCAAATTACATACAGTGTCTCCAAAAAGTTCGTGAGATAATAATTGGACATTGCGGAACTTTTGGGACACACTGTCTATCGAAAAAAACCTGCCCTCATTTAATTTTTTAATGCTGTTTACTTATATGTAAAAATGTGGTATATTTTCATATAAATGGAAATACGGTTTTTAGTGATAGGGAAACTTAACCATCAAAGTTGAAATTCATTTCTACCAATACCATGTAGCTACATACATAAACAAAATAAATTACCAATACCATGTAGCTACATACATAAACAAAATAAATTAAGTGCCCCCTATTTTACATATTCTTTTGAGCCGGATCCAAGAAACATAACAAAACAAGAAACAGATAATTGAGGGATTTATTGTTTGATCATAGTCCCTCTAGTAACTCTTTGAACAAGTGTCTAGGAGAGATACACAATCGAACAAGTGTCTAGAAGAGGCGAAGCCAGATCTACCGGCGTATCAGTCCCTAGATAGAGCCATACCAGCTTCTGAAGAAAGCTGAAACAGACCAGCCCCTTGTGAGAGCCACAACAGAAAGTCAAGCTATGCCCATCAGCCGAAAATTGATGCATTCCTAAAGAGAGCCACAATAGCTCCTACAGGATGCAGAGCCAGTCCCAGCAGTAAAAAGTAAACCATTCTTTAGAGGAAGCCACATGAATTCCCCTCCCAAAAAAAAAGCCTAAAACAGAGCAGCTCCTAGAAAGAGCAGAATAGCCCTTACAAGCCAGTCCCACCAGAGAAAAATGGGCAAGTTCATTGGGAGGGCCACTGTAGGCGCTAGTCTGAGATGAAGAGAGACCAGTCCCTTTAGTGGAAAAGTACAGCTACCTACAACTTCACATATGACTTTTCGTTCAGCAAAACCTAGGCATTCATCACCTTTCTGTGCCCTATATGGCAGTTTTGATTCAAGCAAACATACTTGCCCAATAGTCTATAAACCGTTCGCTATTTGGCATCTTAACTGCTTAAATATCCTAAAATCAAGCTATAAAAAGTTTCCTTTCAAGTCTCTGGTCATACTACTTGTCAACGACTTATTAATTTTCAAGCAATATGAAAGAGATAATTCTTAATCAATTCTCCATTGAAACAATAAGTCTCGTTCCTCTTAAATAAAAAATTAATTATGCTCTTAACAAAGTGCTTGACTTAAACTTTTAGAAGGATTTTTAATTTTGTGCAAAAGTTTTACTCTTTTTAATTTAATTATGCATCAGGCAAGGAGATTTCAACTTAATTAATTTAAAATTATTTTTCGTAGGCTTGTAAGGATTTTATGATTTCTCGAAAGAGGATTGCACTAAGATAAGTCTTTGTCGAAAAATTAGTGCTAGATTAACTTTATGTTTTCCTTGGAAAATTAACAAATGCAGTAGCTAATTTACATTTTGCATTGAAAGGGCCCGTCCCGAAATAGGTTTAATAACTGCGAAACATTAATACTCGGTTAAATATCTAGAGTAGGCCTGTATCTTTAGCTTAATCTGTAGACTTTTAGAGATTCTACTACATCTGATTTCGGCCCTTTGTTTTAGATATATAAAATTGAGCAGTTATGATCAGGACTTCTGATGAAGCTTATTAAAGCGGAACAAGTTAAGGGAAGTGCTGCCTTCTTCGTATAGATGTTAATACGATTTGTAATTTTAAAATAGCATCGAAAAGTATCTTGATTGAATGATAGAATAGGTTGGACAAGTGTACGAAATATAGGTGATCAAAGTAGATGGTCTAATGTGATAATTGATAGAATGAGAAAACTGGTTGACTAAAATATGACTCCATAAATTACATTAGGTTTCAGTCCTTCAATAGTTTTGTTGTCTATTCTGACGTTTCTGTTTCTAAAAAAAATTATAGCCATTTTAAATTTTGTTTAATTGAAGGAAAAACTTAATTTTGAAACACCCGACACTTGGAATAATGAAATAAGGAAAAATAAAAAACAAAACAGTTTTCGGAAAACTGATTTGATGTTTCCAAAAAGAGGTTCGGAATGGTGAAACTTTTGTTCATTGCAGTTTTATTAAGCATAATAATATTAACATATTTTAAACAGTTTACCTGTGTTGTGAGTATCCGAGTTTAACTTTTTTTTGTAACACCTTGTACAGGGTGGTAAATGTATGGACATTTCGTTATCTACAAGAAAGTTTTTTGGTGAAGCGAAGAAAGAAAATTATTCATTTACCTTATTATAGACATATGATAAAACAGACTTCGGAAAAAAAATCTAAATTGTCAAAATATCCCAGATATCAAAATTCGGTCAAATCTGTTTTTACCAATTTGGTCATAGATTCCATTTGTATAAAAATTCAACTCTACAATAAAATTGTTGCTTTATATTCTCGGTAGAAATGAAATTTCACTATTTTGCAAAATTTTATTTCACATCTCGATATCTCGTATACTACTGTTCTGAATGCAGCACTGCACTATCGTCCTTGACAACTATTTTTCATGTGATTTCAAAAAAAGAGCTGAAAACCGCATTTAGATACGTTGATTACTTTTTTAGGCATGATTGTTTAAAATTTAACTAAAAACTTGCTTAAGTCGGTGTACCTACCTAGCTATAGTACTATAGCAGGATGACATATAAATGTGGTGTTATCAAGTGACATTATGTTACATTGAAAAAAAATGCCTTAGGAAAAGAAGTGGCACAGCAAAGTGAACTTAACGAAGTGCAACCAATACTAGTAAAAGGTAAGGAGCTCCTGTCAACGTTGTTTGATACTTTTGTGGTTTGATAATTTGATGGATGACCCATTGTACACACTATTATACAACACGTACGTATAGTGAAATGAAAATTAGAAGAATAACCAATATTAATAAGGACTTGCAGCTTGAACAACGTCAAGAGGAAGGAAGTGGAAAGGAAGGAGGATCAAGACAAAGAAAGAAGAAAAAAATTAACAAACAGAAACTTCCAACGTGCTTTAGAAATGTAGGCAAAGAGTATGTGTCACTTACATTAAAAAGTGTTAAATCTAAGAGTATAAAACTGAGATACAGGGAAACACTTGCACAAAACTATATGGCTTTTGATCAATAATAGAAGATTCTCAAACATTTTCAATGTTTATTATCCACTTAACATCAACGGTCAACGCGGATTTATTATAATTCAGACAAACATCAAAAAGTGAAAAGTCTTGAAGACAAAAAACAGTTCGTTATTTCAATAAACAATACAATACATCGGATATATACGACCGCGTATAGTATGAACTACACTGGAAAAGACAAGCACTAATGTTTGGTAGAGTTAGACAAAATATGAAGGTGAAGACATACGCATTTGTTCTGAAAAAGAAAAGCACATAGACAGATTCATCAGAATGGAATCCCATTATTGTAGAACCAGTTCTTGTAGAGAATATTTGCACCGATATCGAAAATCTACTTTTTTCATTCACAATTATCGCTCGCGGGTTATCCTAACCCAAGCTTGTCTACTTACCAGAGAGTTTTCCAGTCAAAGAACTTATCCTTTCACACCCCCATGCTCATTATGTGTTTGTTATATATAAAATAGATGATATTAGTATCAAGTCAAAATTGAATAGACACCCTACAGAGAAAAATTCTGTTGGCCAATTGTAGAAAAATCAAAGCAAAAAACTGACAAAGATAATACATTTTGCTACGACTGCTCTGAAAATAGACAAAAACGCACTAACAACTGCTCTTGAAATCTGGACATTTCAAACATCGTGTGAAAAGTATACTCTGCATATGGCGTGTGTAAAAAATGGGACTCCCGTACCATAGGCCCCATTCTAGGGTTTCGACCCCTGGAGCCTTATTTTAGGGCTTCGCCCCAGGAGCCCATTTTTCAAAATATTTGGAAAATATGGACCCCTCATCGGTGGCTCCATCTTAGGACTGTGCCCCTACTTATAGTTTAGCGAGAATCTCTTACTCACGTAGCTTCTTTCATTAGAAATAACATTTTCTGATAAAACAATAATACAAAAGTTTCCCATATAACATGTCATTTTCTACCACATGCTGAAAAGACTTTTCACACTCATGAGACTTTATGACACTCGCCCACGGCTCGTGTCACCAAACTGTCTCATTCGTTTGAAAAGTCTTATTTTCAGCACTTGGTGCACAATATACTATTCTCTATGCTCCCTTCGATCTGCAGCAGGTAATTTACCTGTCATGTAGTAATGAAAGCGCTGTGTTCTATAGAAGTTGTTTGCCAGTTTTTCAGATTTGATAACAATTTAAACAAAAAGTGCTACACTTGAAATGAGGCTGACAGTAAAAGAGGTTCTTCGGAAATTGCAGGAAATGGCTGTGGGGGCCAATATAAAAACAGCATAATAGCTACAATGTTGATACATACAGTTTTACATAGTACAAATCTTGTCGAAATTTCTTTAAAATTCTTCGAGACCTTCCATGAAGAGAATATCCTTTATTCAAACTTACCTTTCCACGTTTCCATTGCCCCTTTGCTGGTATGGTCACGATGTATACTCTCTTTAATCTGAGCCTTTCGTAAGATACTACGGCTCTGTATAAGGGCAAGTGTATATACCCATCTGGTTTTCCATCCCAGCTGTAACATGTATTTAAACTAGCCAGAAAACAATATTCGTACAATGTTTGCCCCTTACAATACAACGACTTCTTGTATTTCAAGGCAGTGGCGAAAGAGCTAAGAGTTCTCACAGTGTAGGAAAACCTCCTTAACGAAATTTATTCAAAATTCTTCGATACATTCCATGGACTGAATATTCTCTATCCAAACTTACCTCTCCACGTTCCCATTGCCCCGTTGTTGGTATGGTAACTATGTATACTCTCTTCAATCTTAGCCTTTCCTAGGATACTATGACTCTGTATGAGGGCAAGTGTGTTTGCCCATCTGCTTTTATGCCATTAAACATGCTGGTAACATCTTGATCCCATCTCAACTGTAACCATTATTTAAACTAGCCAGAATACAACTTCCGTACAATGTTGCCCCTTACAATACAAGGACTTCTTGGATTTCAAGACACTGACGAAGAAGTAAAGCGTTCTGACAGTGAAAAAAAAACGAAACTGGAGATCCAATTGAAATGAACCAAAATTAGCTGAAAATTTCAAAAAAATACCTACAACAGATTTTGTTCAAGATTAGCCATCTTGCGGATAAATTTAAGGGTTTATCTTTGAAACGTCTTGGCACAGCTGAACTCAGAAAGGTCTTTCCAAGTTATCTGAACATACAACCAAATAAAATTTCTAATGAAAAATATTCAGATCTATAATCTATGTGTGGGAGAATATCCAGTCATCCGTCTCGATGAAGATCACATTAAAAAAAATAACAATACTTATATTCAATGTTTATGAATTTTGGTATCTAGTTCCATGTTTAAAGTTTTGTTTGTGTTTTTTGCTAATTAATTTAGCCTGAAAATTTGCATAAAGTAGCCTTTCATTAATCTTTCTTTCAAATTATATCATGTTTATTTCAGAATTTGCATTCTAGTTTGAATATTTTAAAGAAAAAATGTTCATTTCAAAAATTCATTCATAAATCACAAAGACATATTGTTATGTTAACCACAATGTTTAATTCAAGGTAAAAACAATTATCACATAAAATGTCATGAAACTATAAAACAAAACTAAATAAATAATATTTAGCAAATGATTTTTAACTTTTATCGAGAGCCAAAGATTGCGAAAATCTTTAAATCTCATTCCTGAAAAATTACAAAAAAACGAGATATGACGTAGTCATAATTGTAGCAAGCCGTTTTGTTTTTAATTCAATTTGAATATCATAATTTCAATATAAATTTTTGGATTTTTTGTTAGTTTGAAATAGTTTGCATGACATAATAATATCAAGCATTTGCATTCTAGTTTAGATGTTTTGAATACATTTTTTTTTCCGAAAATTCATTCATAAGTCACAAAGACGTATTATTATGTTAGTCTGAATGTTTTCAGATACATTTTGTTCTCACAAATGACCATAGCTAGACGTTTTCTTTAACTCAAGGAGAAATAGTTATATCACATAAAATACCATGAAGCTATAAAACAAAATTTAGCAAATTATTTTTTACTTTTATCGAAAGCCAAATATGGGGTAAATCTTTATACCTCATTCCTGAAAAATTACAAAAAACGAGATATGACACCTTGTGAAATTAAAGGCGATATGCGAATCTTGGTGTGAATGCTACGTAGTCATAATTGTAGCAAGCCGTTTTGTTTTTTATTCAATTTGAATATCATAATGTCAATATAAATTTTTCAAATTTTATGTTAGTTCGAAATAGGGTTGGGCAATGTGACTCCATCCAGTGAGTCAACTCATTAACTCAGACTCTTATTATAACTCGGAGAGTTGACTCAAAAAGAGTCGAATGGTTTCAGAATGTAAACGTCTTTCGTCAAGCTATGATAATGGATTTACGCATGAGTTGTACAGCGAAAGCGCGCTCTTTCACTTGAATGAATAAAAGAATATTAATTCTCATTTTTTAGATCTAGATAATAGGTATTCAGTCATTTGGTTATTTTCTATACGATTTGATTTGATTCCTTCTGTTAATGAGTTTGTTGATAATAACTGTTCTGTTTTAATTTGTATTATTTATATTTTGTTGGTTTAATTCTTATTTTCTCTGTAAAAGAAAATATTAGTTTGTTTTTATCACAAATAAAGTCGTTTCTCTGGCAGATATTCGCCTCAATTGATTAAGATAATCCAGCATTATTCCCATCAAGTGTGGAAAAGGAGGGTTATTTATCTACTTAAGCGATTATGAAATGAAACAGGCACAAGAACATCAATCCAGACGACACGAATATTCTTAAATCGACATGTGCATGTTTTATTTATATTCATATCTATATCTCATGCCAATATCAAAATCTAACTTTCATGCATCTATTTTTCCTAATCGATAAAATTTTAAAAAACTAATCTAATGGTGGACAGACGGGCTCATTTTAATGATTTGAATCTCATGATCCCATAACCCAAATTAATTTTGGGAGCCAAAATACCCTGTCGACTACCGGACTATCTCTACCTGACCCGTCGCGTCAGTCGGTCCAAACACGAATACACGAAAGAATCCAGAGTCATGGAAATAAAAACGAGTCGAGGAAGCCAAAACACCGAGTCGACTCCCAGCCTATCTCTACCTGACCCGTCGCGTCGCGTCGGTCGGTTCAAACGTTCAAACACGAAAGAGTCGAGAGTCATGCAAATAAAAACGAGTCGAGGGAGCCAAAACACCGTGTCAACTCCCGCCCTGTCTCTACGTGACCCGTCTTTTCGGTCGGTACAAACACGAACATACGAAAGAGTCGAGAGTCATGCAAATAAAAAGGAGTCGAGCGGCTCAGTGACTCCCTTAAACGAGTTGACTCTTTGAGTCAACTCACTCGTGAGTTACCCACCTCTAGTTTGAAATAGTTTGCAAGACATAATCTTATCAAGTAAAATTTCATAGGAAATTGAGTTATTTTAAATATTTAAAACTAAATTATTTTTATTTACTGGAAAATGAAGTAATAAATTAAAATGTGAAAATGTTTGCAGGTAATTGTAAAATAAGATTATTTTTCCAAAGTTAAAGCTTGGCACATTTACTCTCAGGTAAATTACCATAGATTAATATTTCATAAAAAAATTATGATAATTTATTCATGTTAACAAATTTTTAACTAAATTTGCTTAAATATAACTTTAACTAGATATAATTTCAAAATGGAAAATTAAAATTTAAAAAATAGTTAGATCAAAAAATGTTACACATTTTGGTGAAATATAAGAATATTTACATCTATTTTTATGACAAATACATAAATTTAGATTTCAAAGTCGTTGCATAATTTTAGTAAATGGCATTTTTTAATATGACATAAAAAATAAGGGACCTTAATTTTCCTCGCTATCATGATGACATTGTTCATTTAGTATAATGAATGTGGCGATGAAAATTATATTCGCCTCTGAATATTAGCTGCTCAACAAAATATGGATTTTCTTCTAGTGCTCTTTTTATATCAGAGCACAATTACTGCAAACCTATTATCCAAAATAGGCCTACAAAGTGCCAGTCCGGTTCTCTAATTTTTTTCAGCTAGCCTTTAAATCATCCATTCTAATTGAAATTTTCAATTTGATTTTTATGACCCGAATTTAAATTAAAGTCAAGCCAGGTTTGTTCCAAATATATCTCATATATTTTTTAAATTTAAATATCACACTTGCGGGATGATACACATGAAATTATATACTTATTAGAAATGTTGGTTTTATGGCAATATCAAATCCAATGATTTTAATTTAAAATATATATTTTTTGCAATCTAGGTTTCAGTTAACAGTGTACCCGATTTAGTCCATATATGTGTCTACGTATTATAAGTTTCAACGACCCATGTATTATTAAAAAGAGATGCTATGGGAACTCCGTGACCTTTAACCCTTATCTTAGATTTCGTCGGGTAAGGCATCACCCCTATCCATTAAGTTTGATAGAAGGTGCCGAGGGATGGAAGATCCGTTCTTCTTATCCCTCCACCTGATTTGCATAAACATTTGTCCGCTGTGTTCTGTTGATCGAGTAAGTATGCGGAGAACGGAGAAGGAAAATGTAGAAATAATTACAAAAATAATAGATTTTACTCTTATATATAAGTAGAGTTAATTAATCTTCCTATTACAAATTTCCATCAGTATTATTACGCAAATTATCAAAGTTGCGCAATATATAAAAATATCGTGTAGGGAAGGTGTTTCGAGAAAAATGAAAATAGGGAAATTCACCAGCTTTTAAATGTGCAGAAAAAATCTAAATTGCATTAGTTATCTCCCAATTTCTGTTCTGCCAGCATGCTGAAAACTTTAAAAATGGTTATGAAAAATAAAAAATAGTATATTAAGATACTCGTTTTAAAAGACCATATTTTATCGCACGAGCACGAAATTAGGAAACGACCCGCTTGCGGGAAGTTTCCTAACATGCGAGTGCGCTAAATGTCTTTTAAAACGTGTATCTTATATTTTTTTTTTCTATTTTGCACGTTTTTTTAATGAAAAGCATTAATTTATTCAAGTCGCGATCAAAAGTTCGACGTCCATCTTGTCACTTTTGACGTCTGTATTATTAGGAATCCCATTCAAAACGGTGTCGAAATTTTTGCTAATGAGCCTTGGCATTGAACAATTTTGTTAATATCATAGTAATCAGTCAACAAAAGTAGTGTCGAAAAGAGTTTCTTTTCGACACTACTTTGCGTATTGAAAAGACTTCTTTATGATACCAAAATAGAAAAAAATCTTTTTTCTTCAAACGTCAGTAAATCCGTCATTACTCGACTGTGTAGGCGGCCGTGAAGTTTCGTTTTTCCTCCGCCGGAGCTTTACTTTTCACTTTTCCGCCGGCGGAGGTAAAAGTGTTGTCATAGCAACATAGATACAATACAAACAGACAACAAAATAAGCGTCAACAACTCAAGATTTATTAAACTACAATTTGTATTTATCACTCAATTTGTGACTGCATTTCTAAAAATCACTAATTTAGGAACAAATTGGTTATTATTTAATCGTACTTACTCAATAACTGCTTATCAATCATCATTATATTCACCGACACCGGTCTAAGCAAGGCCACCTACGACCGTGGTCTAAGCCGCCTTGCGAACCCATTTATCTTTAATAATAATTAGATATTATTACTATTAAAAGGAGATGTTTTTGCATTAATTTGTCGACATTTGAAGAAAAAACAGCATATTTTATTTGGAGGAAAAGTTACTTTTCATGGCTTGCTCTCTATTACCAGCCTCACTCCGTTCGGCTGTTAAACACGAGCGTGCCATGAAAAATATCACTTTTCCTCCATACAAAATAATATACTATTTCTACGACTGCTATGAAAAGTGTCCAAAAACGCACGTCAAACAGGATCTGAAAATGACTAATTTCACATGATATATATGATACTACTGCGTGAAATTTTTTCTCATAGGTTGGGTCTGGTTTGGCCAAAATAATGGATACACAGCACGAATGTCACAAAAATTTGAATCAAGTAGGTCGTGATTTTCGGTTGCCTGATTACACTTATTTTAATTTCAACCTGTCAAAAATAATGTTAGAAAAAATTATCTTTTGCCGTGTAAAAATGGAGAGTGATAGTGAATTTGAATGTACACCGCCAGAAATAAAAGAGAAAGCTACAAGAGTCTCGCTATATCTTTTGCCGGAAACTGCAAGATACAGGTACGAGACCACATACCAAAAATTTCAGAAAATGTACTGCTAGTATATTTTGAAGAACTATCGAGGAAATATAAACCATCCACGTTGTGGTCGATATTTTCTATGCTAAAAGCTACCATAAAAATATAGCACAATATTAATATTACCGATTATATGAAACGACAGTCGTTCCTAACACGAAAATCTGAAAAATATACACCAAAGAAGTCCAAAATTCTAACGGACGAGGATTTTTCACAATTTTTGAATACAGCACCGGATCAGCAATACCTGCTAATAAAAGTACGTACTGAAAGCAAACTTTACAGTACAAAAAATGTTCTCACCCGTAAACTTGCTAAAAGTTTTTAATTAACACATTTGCCGCTTTTGATTCTCGTGCTCGCCATTTTTGTACCACGCGTAAAAAAAATACAAACAGTATGGCTTCCGCAAGCACAGATCAACGGGAGATCTCCTGACTTACGTGACCTACCTGTGAACCAAAGTCATCGAGCGCTACAGCGAATCTCGTGCAGTAAGTGGCTCGCGACATATCCAAAGCATTTGATAAGGTGTGGCATGATGGATTGTTAAGCAAATTGACAGCATACGGACTATCACCAGCACTGCTTCTATGGCTTTCTAATTTCTTAAGGGATCGAAGCATCCGAGTTGGTATTGATGAATATCTCTCGGAGGAATCTAAAATCAATGCCGGGGTTTCTCAAGGGTGTATATTATCTCCGACACTGTTCCTGCTCTATATCAATGATCCCTTAGACAGAACAAACAATTCTATTTACAACTTTTCAGACGACAGCACTTTTATATTCTCATTCATATCGCGGACTCCAATGACCGCTGCTCATTCCCAACGTGGGCGGGCGAGAAAATCAGATTGCTGCCATCAATGAGGATATGAACGCCATCGTGGAATGGAGTGAAGAAAATAATGTCCAGTTTAACGCAGGAGAGACTCAAGCAGCTGTTTTCTAAAAAAAACAAACACCGCAGGATCTGCCTTATCAAAGACAGAACCAACACTGACTCTGGCCTCATCCATAAGTTTGCCGCGCATTAACGTAGAAAACAACATGTCTTGGCGTAATCACGTCACCAAAATCGCCAGGGCGGCAACACAAAAGCTATAGAGCAAAAAAGTTGCATATATTTCATCAGCTCTTACGGCTCTAGAAAGTCCAGATAAGACCATCTCTGGAATACTGTTCCCATGTGTGGAGCTCGGCACTCATATACTTGCTCAAGATATTGGATTCCATACAGAGGAGAGCAGTCCGTCTTGTGGATGACTCAGAGTTAACTAAAGACCTTGATAGGCTTGATCATCGAAGAAAAGTGACTGATCTCTTTACTATCGATACTATTACGGAAGGTGTTCGAACGAGCTGGCACTTATGATTCCACCCAGAGTTATGCCACACAGAAACACCCGTCTGACACAAATTGCTCATCAACATACGATTCAGTTGCGAACACCTAGAACATCCCTGTTGCGGGAATCCTTTGTCTGGAGGACTGCCTCGCTCTGGAATGGACTTCCGAGTAACGTCTTTCTCGAAAACTACAACCTACAGCGCTTTAGGTCCAACGTCCACCATCTTCTCCGCACACGCACCGCTCGTTGAGTGGCATAGGATTTTTCTTTTGTGTATGTGCCGAACATAAAAAAAAAACTAAAATGTTTTTTGATTATCAGCGTTCATTGGCTCAATATCTCCGATATTTTTATCAAAAGGAAAGTATTTTAGATCATTTTTACTTAATAGAGATGCTGAGCAAAACATATATAATTGTACTGTTATACATGGACTCTCAAAAATTGCACATTGGCCACTAAATGGGTTTTTTTTCTTTTTGTAATTTTCTATGACAGTAAAACTTGAACGAGTCGTAAGGACCGTGAGACTTTGGGAAAAACCTGAGGTATGAAACCCGGAGTCAGTTTGGGTTGGGGCATGATTGCCTAGGAAGCTCACTCAGATACAAAGAAGTGCGTTCCTAACCATAACGGGAGCTATGAGAACAACCCCAGTCAGAGCCCATGTTGCCGCTCCTAGACGTAGCTCTGACTACATTGCTAAGGCTCACAGTTGTTGTTGTGCAACCATGCGTAGAATGTGGAGACACTAGACGCTGCCGGTGGCAAGAGGCAGTCGGAAGGCTGCCTCTACTGCAGGCCAGCAGAGACAGCATACCCCGCAAGTTTGTCTCCGACACATTCTATGATATACAACAAAACAAAATGAGCCTATAACCTTCGGGTGCAGCTAACATATTCGTGGATGACTCAAAAATCCAGGATGGATCAGACTGCAGAATTTACTTCCGGAGCTTGCAAATTAAATTCAGATGGTTTATGGAGGAACACGCAAGCATAGTTCAATCTAAACTTGCTGCTATATACGGATGCCACTCGCAAAAACAGACTTTCTGTTTGCTGGATTAAAGGGCATGCACATCGTGAAGGTAACAAATTAGCGGATAAATTGGAAAGAAACGCAGAAGGTTCAAACATTATGGGAGCTGGCCCCATATGATAAAAACGATTACCCATAAATATTTAAGGGCAAGATTGAATGAAACAACTAACTGTCGATTTGCTAGGAAGCTACTTAGCTACCCCAATGAGCCTGTAGCAAATCCTTTCTTGACATACCCTGGGTATGTCAAGAAAAGATCTACGACTCATGGTAGGGACTCTGACTGGACACTGCCAGCTAAGGAAACATCCCTACATAATGAGATTATGCGAGACACCTCTATGCAGAAGGTGTGATCAAGAGGACGTAACAGTAGAGCATCTGCTCCGCGATTGCGACACTGCTTCGAAACTAAGGGAATTCATTTTGGGAGAACGATGGCCAACCATGGCTTTTCTCAAAACCTCCTCCTCAGGCAGCGTTGCTGCATTTTTTACAGCACTGATAAGGCTTGATTTACTATGAAGTTGATGTTTCTTCGACGTTTGGTGTGACACACCCATGATGACCCAAATTAGTTTTTTACTAACACATATCGTGGTCCGACAAAGTTAACATTCATCGTTGGTGTTAACGTCAGACGTCCTCACTCTGTTTTATTTTTTAGTATTGATTTCGTCAGACCTATGATATTTAATTTAAACGTCAAAATTTTTACTCTCATACGTCACGTTTTTTTTTTGAGGAAGCCTGTATGATTGACTCAAATTCTAAAAGCGTCAGGCATATTCTTTTATAAGGCAGAAATTTTATTAATAATATTGTCTCAGAAATTTCAAATTATAAATGTTTTTATATACAGCCAACTTTTAGGTATTATATAAGTATTTAGGAAAGTCAAATAGAGTTAAAAACTGCAACAATCTTTCAAAAATAGCAATTTCCTATAAATAAATAATAAAATATTTTAAAAGTATTCTATAAAATCATTTTAAAAGTATTCCGCCATGACCTAGAGGGAAGACGCACATCGGTTCCAATGGGGCCTAAGTGCCGTGGTCTTTCGCGGCCAGTCTCTCACCATTTCCAGATTCCAACCCAAACTTTATGCCGTTTATATGGCCACTCGGGATTTGCCATGGAAACGGCGTTCAATTAAATCGCTAATTTTAAGTAGTGCAAAGTAACGGATTTTAAACACTGAAGTTTTAAAATTTAAAGGTAAACCATTATTTTGCATCCCGCATGATATTTAGAAAATATATAGGGAGGATCAAAAATATTCGTTTCCCAATAAGTGGTTCGTCTTAAAATTAAAATCCATGCCAAAGTGTTAGTCATTAAAACAAGTATAAGCTAAAATTGCTATAAGCTGTAGGTTGAATATACTGGTACAGGAAGCTCAAAAAATGTATCAAATAATGTCATTGTCGGAAATTTGCGAATTACTATCTTAGACAATTTAAAAAATACATTCATTTACCCCTCATAATTGGAGATGAAATAAAAAAAAATGTTTTGTCTAAACGCAAAAATTACATCCGTTTTCTTCAGATAGCTTTAATAAATGTTACCGGCCAACTATGAAGCCAGGTATTCTGTTGAACACTGAGGCGTTCTATCGAATACCAAAAAATGGTTAAGAAAAGCATCTAAAAATGTGTTTTCTTTACTTTACCGAACTATTCTATATAATATTGACAAGTTGGCCGGAAAAGTGTTGTGTAATCTATCTATGCCTATGCCTATGCCGACATAGTCGGCAATGAATGAAATGAATCCTATTTCATTATTTTTCGCCATTTTCAACGTGGCGTACGTGATTCCGGCGAGTTAAAGTTTATATTGTTGCATAAGCACTTCAGTACCTAGATATGCTATTACGGGCTAGCCCGTGATGACACTACCATTACGGATCGTTAAATATTCTTAATGGGCTAGCCCGTTATAATTTTTACGTGCTAGCCCATTATGACACTACATAAGAATTTAATTGAACGCGGCCGTTTCAGGGGATAAATTAAAAAACTAAAAACCGTTCCGGCATAAAGACATAAATCTTATCTCTAAAGTGATACATTCTCTTTTTTCATTATTTGGGATCAAATTTTATGTTCATAAAAATCCACGAAGAATAAGAAAATCAGATCTTGTGCCAAATGTGCAATTTGTGCACGGGTAGAGTAATACCTATTTTATATTAAGAGCATCCCTATTAAGTAAAAATTATGTATCCTGTTTTCGTTTTGAACTAAAACAAAATTATTGGGAATTTACTTATAGGTAACCAAAGCTGATTTAATTTTTCTTTTTGAAAATTTTTAATTAATATATTTTAAATATATTTTTCGCATTTTTTATAATACTTTATACGTTTATATTTATCTATCTTACTATCTATCTATCTATGTATTTATTTATCTATATTTGCTCCATTTCTGTGATTTTCATGTCTATACCTACTAAACCCAATATATACCAGAGCACCCTTTATACGTAATTCAGTAAATACAGACATAATAGATCTTAGAGTATTATCTTCGAGAGCGCAAGATAATGTTTTCCAATCTAGTATCCCATACCCTTAAGCGAAAGTGGATTTTTCCCACTTTAATATTCAATGCCACATCGCCAACCTCTCTAAATTTCTTTGTGTTTGGATAATTTTCTTTTATCTTGTGGAAAAACGCTGGGAGAATTATAAATATGCTTTCGCAAGAAGATGTGGGCAATGTGCATATAGATATCGAATTTCGCATAGGAATATATCTGATTGCTGTGTATTTTATGAAATAATGAAATAATGAATTTTATGAAAAATATGACTAAACTCTTGTGTACATTAATAATTATCAATATCCCTTATAAATAAATTTAATATAACAAAATTGGTTTATAAAAAATTGC
>MU182918.1:216551-242012 GCA_016904865.1 Pissodes strobi
CCTTATAAATAAATTTAATATAACAAAATTGGTTTATAAAAAATTGCAACCGACTGCCAAGTAAAATAGCTTAACCTCTTCATTTAATGGAATCCTTCGCATTTTACTTTAGCTCGATCATAAAATACGCTTCCCAACTTCGCGAAAACTTTGAAACTAAACTTCAAACGAAGATAAATTGGAAGCCATATTCAAACTTTGGCTCGCTTATTTTTAAATTAGAAGCCCGTCCAATATCTTAAATTATTTTTGCTTAGTTAAAGTCCGAAACTCGGCTAATATCTATATCATTTACTTAGTATTACTGGGATACGTTTTCTTAGAAAGTTAGACAGCAAGTTTAATGAAAATTAAAATTTGAAACAATTTTTTTCAATTTCATATAGAATAACTCTCTTTTTAAGGTTAACCTGAAGAATACAGATACTAGGAAAGCGTCCAAAAGTAGGCAATAGCCTAGGTTTCCATTTGCGTCTTAATGTACGTGGCGCTTTCTATAAAGAATCAATTTATATACAAACTCGGACGAAATTAGTGTTGTTAATATAATGTAGAAAATAATAAATATTATGCCACGCTATCTATCTCCTTCCTTCTAAATGTATGTAATAACCTTCACCTCAGATTTAGAAGAAACTGAAATTGAATAAAGTTAAAAGAAAAAATTAAAATTAAGTAGTAGTACGGCGGTTAGTCAGCGACATTGGGACCAACCTTGCATTTTTGGGTAGAGCATTGAGATTTGGCACAGTGGTAGTGCATGTCCATAACTCACTTTTAAGAAGTGGAACCAAGTTTTCATCCACGGGAGATCGGCGGTATGGCGGGTTGCATATCTGCCAAAGGCAAATTTGAAAAAATCGTTAAACGAGCACACCCGGCCGTTTCTATAGGTGAATATCACTCACAAATATTACGGGAGGTATTCTGGAACGTAACTGGACCATGTGCCAGTTGCGTGGTGACAGGTTGCCTACCCTCTAGGCGCAGAAACTAATAAACTCGATTTTGTAATGCTAAGCTGAAGTATTGCTGTTCTTAATAAAACTCCAACAATACTTGTTTCAGTACATTTTTTAATGTCAACAGATTCAACTGATAATTACTAACTTCTCGAATACCGCATTGACTTATCTAACGTTGTTTGTTGCCGTTCTGAGGGCGGGTTGCGCCTTCTCGCATAACTCTCGCTTATCCTGAAATAAGGTCTATTTGCCATAGAATCAATTGTTATAAAAATGGTTTTAATTCAAATTCAACTTTAGTTTAGTATAAGCGATGGACATGCATGGAGGTGCAATCGGCCATGAACTCTGAATTTTCTACTATAAGTTAAGTACCCTTGTCTCCCAATTTAGATCAGAAAAACCTTTGCCAGCTACTGAGACTTATCACCGCAGACAGGAGCAGATTACAATAATTAATCAAGACCTGGAGAAAGTTAAAATTTAAGGCAGAAATTTGGTCCAGCTCAATGCAGCAAAGACTCAAGCAGCCACGTTTACTAAGAGGGCCAATACGACGGGCTATTATGGCAGGATCGACCATTCCTTCATCCTCGTCTGCTGCGTGTCCTTGCATGAGCACGTTGCTAACATTGCAAAATCAAGCTCCCAGAAGCTTGGTGCGCTATTCGTAACAAAAAACTGTATACACCGCAGCAGTTGCTCTTGCTCTACAAAGAGCAAATAAGACCGTGCTTGGAATATTGCTCACACATCTGGGGTGCCGCACCAAAGCACACCCCAAAGCTGCTTGATTCCATTATTCAGAAGCGAGCTGTACGCCTCATCGGCGCCGGCGACCCGGAACTTGACCCGGAATCTGGATAGTCTGACACAGGATACAGACACTTTCCCGGCAGACGTTCCCAGAATTTGGCCCGCCTCATCCCGCCCATGGCAACGCCTGTCAGACAGTCGCGACGGACGGTGGGAGTGCACCAGTTCGTCGTACAACTGGAAATACTTAGAACATCGCTTAACAAGATCTCCTTTGTCTGATATACTGCATCACTGTGAAACTCACTCCCAGGACATCTGATTCTCCCTAATTACCACCTACAACTATTTAAGAACCGTGTCAATCAACATCTTCGCACACGCACCGCTCGTCGAGCGCCATAGACACTCCCTTTAGTGTGAGCCACTGCCATAAAAAAATCGGTTATATCTTTTTTGACAGATTTAGTAACATAAAAGATTTAAATGTCTTTGTTGAAAAGCAGCAAAATAGAAAGCGAAGTAGGGACGTTACTGACTGGTCTCTGTATACTGTATCAGAAATCTTACCAGGGAGAGGACCTCATCGGTCCATCACTAGACAAGCCAGCAAAGAGATGCAGAATCGCTACTCTAGCTAGGAATCTAAAAGCTTACCAGAAACTAGGGAATATTTCTCATAATGCCAACGCGGATGCGTTAGATGCGCATTGAGCATAATTTAAGAACCAATAACCCAAAATGTTACAAGCACTGCCTCGTACCTTGTGATTCAACCAAGTTCGCTAGAACTTAGAGAGATATGCAGATTGGTTGTCAAGAATATATCGAGCCATCCGTTAAGCTACACGGGGAAGTCTCGAAGAGAAATCAGCTAATGATAAGATTGAATGAATTTTCTATGGCAAGCACGGGCCAAGAGTCAATCCAACTCATAGACTGACTTTCACAGAAGCTAGAAATGCGATAGAAGCCTGCAACCAAGAAACTAGACAATAAAATTTTAATCGCATTCCCGGGTTGGCAGGGTAGGCTCGGTGTATGGTTCCACAACAACTGCCACACAAAGCATATACGAGACTTAAAAACTAACTCAAGTCTAGCCAAGAAATCGGAGCAGTTAGCTAAAGTACGTGACGTTGCACTTGAACAAGTGATCAAGCAAATAAATACTGAAAAGGAATGCAGTGAAGATGCACCTGCATTTCTGTCGGCTGATCTTGCCCGCAGTCATGCCGACAAACTGCCTATGGAAATAGTGAGTAACGGAATGGTACACTCTAGCGACTTTAAGGAAATGTTGCTTAATTCTGAGGGCTTGATACGAGGAGCAGAACGCCAGACAAGCGATATCCCCAATCCGGAACCAGCCATCACCGGCAGTGTGCGGCTGGAAAGCCGGCTCGGAAGGATGGAGGCTGCTCTATAGAACTAAGCCTACAACACAAGAGGCTTGTAAAGAAACGCCGGTGTCATGTAAACATAAAAATAAATGCGCTGGGAAATGCAACCGCGCTAAATCTGAAGTCCTTTGCTATGAGTTTTGTTGTTGCCAATGCTCTAAGTACCTTGATTATTGCCAAAAAAGTGCCAAAGTCTGATATTTATGACTCCAAGTTGTGATGTAGGTAATAGATTTAGTATTGTTACATTCCGTGATTACGTCTAGTACAATGAATAATGTTATCCATTAATAACTATATGGAATTAACGCTAAACGCTTTAAATGATGCTGTTAAACTGTCTGTTTGTAATACATATGTATTTTCTTAATCTTTTTTTGTTTTCTATCCACCCTACAAAAGAGGTAACCTTGTAACTTAAAGTTAACTATTTTGATATTAGGTTCTGTATTATATAAATCAGGTCGATTCGGACCTGATTTATTTATATTTTGTTTGTGGAAATGGAGCCACTCACAAAAATCCCTAGCTTAACACTACAAAATCGATTGCATTAGTTTCTGCGCCTGAGGGTAGGCAATATGCCACCACGCGGCTGAAACATACTCCAGTTACGTTCCAGAACATATCCTGTAATATTTTTGAGTGGTACTCACCCATAGAATTGGTCGGTTGTGTTCGTTTAGCGATTTTCTCAAAATTGTCCCCGGCAGTCACCCGCCATACCGCTGCTCTCCCGTGGTTGCAAACTTGGTTCCACTTCTTAAAAGTGAGGTATGGGTATATACTACCACTATGCCAAATCTCAATGCTCTACTCAAAAATGCAAGGTTGGTTTGACTAACCGCTGTACTATAGAGAAAATTTGGAATTCATCATGAGCAAGCCAGAACGCGCTGTTGCCCAAGCGTGCAAATTAGGTTCTAGCTCAAATGTGGGAATGTAGGTTGGGAGGAGATTATTTACATAAATGCGCTACCAACTTGTAGAACTCAGAAAATCTCACGTTGTAATATGAAACTCGGTTTGGCTTAGACTTTAAAATAGAAAATAGCGTGGATATCAGAAATTTGCCAAAAAAAAAAACAGTGATATCAGAAGCTAATAAACATATATCAATTATTGAGCCCATTTAATTCAAATCAATTATACTTACTACTTATATTTCTTTTTTTGGAACAATTATACTTACTACTTATACTTCTTTTTTTGGAACAGTAATATTAAAAGATAATGAACGAAACAAATCGGTTTATTACAATAAAATGGCAGGATAATTTATCTCATGCATAAAAAAAAATAAAAATTTGACTTCCAGTCTATCCTTGACGTATAGCAGAAGAAACTCTTTTTTAAAAGCTGAACTTGCAAAAAAATAATTGTTCAGTTATTTTAGCTAATCGATATGCAAAGTGAAATAATCGTTACTTTAATTGACAGTAACCAGCTAACAAAACTAAAATGTTTACCAATTACGGTGCACAAAATAACTTTCCTGTTATGCAAAAAGCAGATCGACGATTTATATAATTACCAACAATTACTGATTAGAAACGCAAGTAAAACAGGCGAGATATAACATTAATTATCTGTTATAAAACAAATAATGCTAATAAACATAAACGTTAAATAAGCACCAAAACATGATCACGTACTGTTCATACTCCTCGAGTCCTTTCGGACGCAATAGTGACTAGCTATGTTTTAGTTACAGTATGTTAGGAAACACTGTGAAATAAAAATGCTACGCCTTAAAGCGCTATTAAATGGTTAATTAATTATAAAAAAAAGTCATAAGCTTGTTTTAAATTAAGTGAGAATACTTGAGTATTAAAACTATGTTTGCAAAAGAATAGAAGATATGGAAATTGAATGTTCAAAGTCATACTAACCTGACAATAGTTATCAAGGAATTAAAGAAACTAATTCCCTCACAGTGTGATCCGTTCATCTAATCTAAGCTCTCCAGGTAACTGAACAAGGAAACGTACACAATCGAACCCAATATGAACTAGAAGAGCTACACTTCAGACAGCATCTTCTTAGGTCCAATAAGATAGGAGGGAAGGTACGACGTAACAAACTAAACCTCCTCGGTTGAGGAAGGACTCTTCTTCACGTAGCGGGAAAAACCCATCCACATATTCATGGTTTATACTTATAACCCAAGGTAGTGAACAGAAATTCGGAATCGTTGACGTGGAGACCAAAAATCACAAAATGACGACACTAAAAACTCACCTGCGATGAAACAGTCAAAATCCCAGTAATGGAACCGAGTCTAGACACTAAACTTATAACACGCAAAGGGTAACACATACATAGAGCCTCAGACTCAAAACAGGTCGGGTAGGAAGGAGATTCACACTAAGGTGTTTCCAAAAAAAAAATCTACCGCGACACAACACGGCTACCACAAATTGGCGATCATTGAAAAATTACCGTCCTCGGTTTTCAGCCAGAGAGAAAGAAGGCTCGGAACAATTTTCACCCGAAATCTGTTCCAAAATTTAAATTAGCCATTCCCTAAGAACTACATGCTTCATGTCACAATACTGACATGACTCCGCATAACTTGTGATACGTACATCCAACAGGATCACTAAAGACATTTTCTACATATTACCAACCTAATCCTACGAGCAAGGACGTCATCCGAGAACCGAGCACTCTCATGTTTTTTCGACTTTCCTCCATCTAATTACGCTGTATTGCAACAGCGATAGGGATTCTGTATACTGCACCTGTAGTCTTCAAAACTAAATCCCAACAAAGAATTTTTTATAAATTATATATCGATAACACAGCTTGATCGGAGTGCCTATGCTTGCTAGGTCAAGCAGTACTACTGGAACGCGGCTTACTACAACGGCAGACGCCAATAATTTCAAGTTCAGATGAAAATTCGATTCCCGTATCGACATAAAAATACAAAGTACCTATCTTATAAAATTAGTGCAAATCCTGAGCGAAGCTAACATTATCGACAAGGTGATTCTCGGAACCAAATTGAAGTTCCAGCTTCTAAAAGTTGCCTAATATCATTTTATAATAAAATTATAATATGCTAATATCAATATTAGATAGATGACCCATTTCACACTTTCCGGAGGGCACTAATATAGAAAGGATATTATTTTATTAAAACAGGAGTCCAAAACATTGTGACAATCGTAGATCTAAATTACTGAATTTACCCGAAACTTACTCCGCGATGTTACTAATATACAGTGTATAATAATATATTAAATGAACTACAAATAAATTCAAGATATAAATGGTAAATGAAACTTAAATAAGAGAATAATAGATAAACTTAATAAAGAATGGTGAATAAAAGCCTTAACAGCCGAGTATTGGATGTAATTTGGTTTTAAATAATAATCCAGTACGTTGCAGTTTTCGAACCGTTACAATTAAGTCGTTGGGTTTTAAGTATATTTTTTTGAACCGTAATAACAATAGTAATATTCATAAGTATAATATTAATAATAACAATTATTATAAATAATGAAACGCTCAATAGTTAAAGTGGCTTGCCTCATTAGCAAACTTGATTAACTCTTATACTAACGAACCTTTATATAATTATTTTTATAACACACATTTGGAATTAGGCATACCTTGCTTTTTTTTTTTTTTCAAAATGATTATAAATCCATAACGTCTTAAAAATTTTATCAACACAACAATCATTTACCTAAACCGTTGATTGCACCTTTAATTGGTCAAGAGCCAAACAACCGGTCATTAAGAATAATTTGCCAAATTGTGATTTTGACAGATTGTAACAATAACATTGTTTGTGGGTAAGCGTTTACTTTTCTATTTATAGAAACGGAGACACATATTTGCCTGCGAAGGGTAAGGCTTGTTTTAGTTATTTTAGTTTCGTTAGGGTCAATAACTTGGACTAGCGCCAGTTTATACCCCGGGATATGGACCGAAGAGGTCTTATACGTTAGATATTCAAGTGGCGTAAAAGAGAAATATTCACCGCTAAAAGCTAGAATCTTCCTCTAAAGTTTTTCTTTTTTTTTTAAGAGTCAAAGTTCCATCGCAAATGGATATGGTAAAAATATTTGATATATTGTTATTTTTCCAGGGATTTATGAAAAACGAGCTACAAATAGATCTATGTATGTTACATTCATTGTATTACTGTGTTATGGCTTATTAATCAAAATACCCAAATTAGCTGAAGACTGTTAATAAAAATATTTAAATTTCAGTAATTCGTTAAGAAAGTAAATCAAAATTAAAATCTTAGGAATAAGTGAGATCAGATGACATCGAACGGGAGAAAGCCAAGGAAGGAAACGATGATCCGAGATATTTCAGCGGAGGGGCAATCGTGCTTGACCAGGCAAGGCAAATCAGACAGTCGATCATTTGTTCCAATGCCTGATCTTGTCGTCTTTCTCAAGGTGTCAATGTTATCCAGAATTATAGAAGTGGCAAACTTGTAGAAACATTTTTAACTGCAAAACTAATAAGGGTAAATGTGAGGGTATAGTGGGAGAAGATGTTTTGGGATATTGTGAACACGTAGGGAGAGAGGTAGCGGGTTAGATCAATTTGCATAAGAATGTGATCAATACATTTTTCAAAATGCATGAAAAACACATCCAAGTGTAGTATGTACACTTGAAAGCTTAATGCAGAGAAAGAAAACCAAATAGTTCGAAGCCAGGTGACTTTATGACATTTAGAAAAAACCATAATATTAATAAAAACTTCTTATGCGATATCTACCTGATAACCCACACCAGATAGTATTGAAGAAAATCATTAAATCCACCACAATAACTGCGAATGAATTTTAACACATTGAAAAATGAGAAGATAAAACAAGAAATATCCCAAGATCTAGACTAGTCCGTTAGTACAGAAGCAGATCAATTAATCATAGGCAGTCAAATTCATGTGTATTCATGTCAAGGAACTTGTGCTGACAGTAGCTCAGAACAGGGTAATTCCTAAAACAGGAAATAAGAAAAATCTTGGATGACTGATGAATCCCTGCAAATAACGGATCAGAGAAAACATGAAAACAGGAAGAATATGCGAAAATACATTGAGTTACACAAGACAATACATAGAAAATTAAAGACGTAAATATAGCTGAAAAACAAATGCAGTCTGCAACTACAACCAAATCCAAATCTGGAAAGAATTTGCATATAATCTTCAGAAGAGGACAAGGTACCCACCAGAAATCAAAACAATTAAAAAAGAACCCCTATTCACCAGAGCTGAGGTAGAACATGCTTTGAAAACCTCTCCCCAAAAAATTCAGTCAGTCTCGTCGAAATCCTGAAGCATTTGGAAGAGTGTCAGACACTGAATGAATATACGAGTACTAACTGAGCTATTCAATATCATTTGGAATATTGGGGACATTCCTATGAATTTCTTCTCAACAAGATTAATTACTAAAAGTTTGCTTCAAAATTACTCAGGTGAAGATGTATCGAAAATGTGGGCACTTCATTTTGGTTAGTACCCACGGACTTTAGCAAAGTTGTTGTGGATAACTCTAGAGGATTAAGAAGAGCTTACTTCCTTACTTTCTCCAACTTAATGTAATTGTACCCAGAAATCATATTTTTAGGGAAGATCGGAAGGAATTGTCGTAAATAGCCTGACTATTAATAATATTCGCTAGTAGGACGACACAGCGTTACTGACAACGAGCAAGGCCGAACTGCAGTGATTGAAGTGTAAAGTCTGGCGATATGCAAGCAAAATAATTTGCAAGCTAAAATTTTAATTATTTGGGCGCAACTAGAGCAAGAACAAATTTATGAATACCTACGCTCTATAATATGAGAGCGAGAGGAGAATAAGCATGAACCGCTTTCAAAAGAATCAGCAATACGCTTTGCTTCAAAAACATTAATCTTTGACTGCGTTTACTGCTTCACCGATGTTATGCCTTAATGGTACGCGTATTTAGGAATCCTCCACGTTACAGAATCACAGCCAAATAGCGCCGCCTGATTGGCTAACTCCAACCCCGTCCATCAATGTCTTTTACGTTTTTTCACTTCACGCAATTGTATAAGACGTTTCGAGAAGAGCAGGAATTTAAAGCTTCGCTCAGGCTATATTAGTTAGTTTTTTTTTTGGCATGCCTTTGGTGAGTTTGGGTTAGTTTTTGTTGGTTACGCCCCGCAGCGAGCGGACGACATTGCATGAATACAAATGCGTGAACTGAAAAAATCTAAACCACAGTGAAGGGCGGGGCTAGGATAACACACTTGCTTATGTAGTCAATCAGGCGGCGTTATTTAGCTGGGGTTCTATAACGTGGAAGCTTCCTAAATTCCTAAATACGCTAACGTTACTTGCATATGGAATAAAAGCTCCGATGCCATTGTAAAACTGGATACGTTATGGGAGATAAAAAAAATAGAAAGAAATAGTGCCTGGGTAGAAGAAGGATTTCTTGACTGAAGAACTTACGTAACTAGTATGTTGTTAACAGATAACAGTGTACACTCACATTAAAGATATACCTACTGGCGTAGGTACTAAGGTGTACTCGGTTCAGAATACAGTTTTCTAATTTAGACCATATTTAATTTAAATAATATCATATTTCAAAATGGTTAAAATTATTGAATAAAGTTTGGTTGCTATACCGCACAATTCAAGTGTTACTAAGGATCTAGTCAAAGATAACCGAAACCAAATTTATAAGTATATTAGAAATCACTTCTTCTTAGTCCATTACATCATACGTGATGTGTGGTGGTTGTTGTGAATTTCTGTCATCTAGAGTGTCCAGGACGTGACCAATAATTTCTTGCCATCGTTGCCTGCTGTTAGCCTCTCTTGTTGCTGTCTCTAAATTTGGGCCAGTTAAACTGCGAACGGGGTCTGTCCATCTTGTTGGTGATCGGCCTCGTCGTCTTTTACCAAATGGCATTCCCTGTACAATGAGGCGCTCCACATTATCGTGTCGAATTATGTGGCCGAACAACCTTAGAGCGCGCGCTGAAGTTTGGCGCGACAAACGGTGCTCTATTCCGACTTGTTTTAATATGGATGCGTTTGTTTCATGGGATTCTTAACATTCTGCGCCAACACCACATTTCGACCGCATCGATTCTCCGTCGATCAGCGGCCCTAATCACCCACGTTTCCGAAGCATACCAAAAAACTGAGAATACCAGTGATTTTACTAGAGCTTTTTTTGTTTGGATCGAGATGTTGTGATCTTTCCATACTCTGGTGAGTTGGCTCATATCTATTTTGCCAAGTTGAATGCGTTTACGAATTTCAGGTTCACAATCACCATTTGATGTTATTATTGACCCTATATACAGGATCTTTCCGACGACATCGCAATTTGCCACCTTGTGTAGTTGTACATCGTCACTTCCTTCTCATTACTGGCAACCAAAAGGGTGTTATCTGCATATCTTAAATTTGAAATTTTTTGACCGCCCACAACAAGACCGCCGTCCCAGCCTTCCAGCACTATTCTCATTAAGTGTTCCGAATATAGGTTAAACAGCAACGGAGACAATACGCAGCCCTGTCTAACTCCTTTTTTAACTAAGGCTTCTCCAGAGAGAGAGTTGTCTATCTTTATGACTGCCTTACTGTTTGCATATAAATTCTGAATGAGCATTACGAGATGAGATGACACACCCATGTCCAAAAGAATATCCCACATCCTTGTCCATATCACAATATCGAATGCTTTTGTAAAGCCCACAAAACAGAGGTAGAGGGGGCTAAAGTGTTCTCTAGCTTTTTCGTACATTAAGAATCTGTTCCCTTGTACCCCTGCCCTTCACAAAACCTGCCTGCTCCGGGCAGATTTTAAGTTATGCTTATTGCACTTTCGTATAATGTTATGCTTATTGCACTTTCGTATAATATTTTTTTTTTGTAATTAATGTTTAATAATTAATTTCTTTAAAATAACATCATTTAGGTTCATATCGATTAGGGAGACTATTTTTATGGACTTTTTTTATAGTCGCAGCTTCATGTTGTTTATCTGGTACTTCAATAAAATTTTGTGTATGCAAATAATCACCGTAAGTGTAAAATTCAAAGTGGATGGTATTCACCATTACTGTATTTGTGGTTTTTCTTTTTAAAATTATAAACTTACAACAAAAATTCGATAAAATTAAAGTCAGAGTAGGTGTGTCTATGTGTCTGAGTGCTTCTGCATTAACTTTCGAACGATTCGAGCTATTGGCTCCATATTTGGACCACGTGGAATGATTTAAAGAAATGATGAATAGCAGTACTTAATTCATTTTAACTTTTTATAAGTAACAAAGCGACAGTGGACGAATAATTAAGAATATAGATATTATTTTTCGTAATGCAACGAAGGGCTCAGTTGAGTTTAGTCACGGTTAATTGTATAATGGCTGCAGCTGTGGCTAGTAAGTAGACTACCCCTAAATTCGGATGCTGAATGTGCAAATCCCAGCTTCAAAAATGAATGAGAACCAAATAAGTTTTCTATTAGTTCATTTTTTTTCTTTTGTTGATCGTTGTAGCTTCCAAACCTAAATCTAATTGTGATGTTTTGATGATTGATGCCTAATTCTTCATAATTTACATCAGGCTGGGATATAGGCACCTACACTGTTTATATTTTCTCGTTGCACAAGCCACACATTCCGTTACCAGAATTTGCAAGTATAAAACGATCCAACATTAGATCAGATAGCCCAATAGTAGGAATTATTGTTGTAATTGTTTTAAGTGGACTTTCTGAAGCTAAAATGGTATTTTTGCAAATATGGCAGAAATGCTCTTGATGGCATTGTAAGTCGAACAAATTGGGGTCTTTTCGATATCATGTGTAATAACATTTTACTTTATATGTAATTGATAGAGTCCTCGAATAAGACTTTCCGTAAAGTGGGTTAAACTCCTCCAAATAATATGTTTGATGTGATAATTCATAATCATCATCATCATCATCAATCAGCCCATATTCGTCCACTGCTGGACATAAGCCTCCCTTGATTGCTTCCACATTCTCCTATTTTGTGCCTACTGTTCCAATTTGTGTGGATACGTTTAATATCATCGGACTATCTAATTGGTGGTCGTACCCTGCTCCTGTATGCGTCCTGTCTAGGCCTCCACTCTATGATCCTCTTGGTCCATCTGTTGTCCCGCATTCTCGCAATGTGTCCCGCCCAATTCCACTTTAGGATTGCTATTCTTTCTACTGCGTCAATCACTCTGGTTCTTCTACGTAGCTCAGCGTTTCTGATGTGATCTCTGAGGGTCAGTTCCAGCATTGACATTTCCATTGCACGCTGTACCACTTTGATTTTCTGTACAGCCTTTTTTGTTAATGTCAAAGTCTCAGCACCATAAGTTAGGACAGGCAGAACCCATTGGTTGAAAACCTTTCTCTTCAGACAAATTGGTAAATCTGACTTTAATATGTGCCTTAAGTTCCCAAATGCGGCCCAAGTTAATCCTATTCGCCTAAGCAATTCGCAGGTTTGATTATCTCTGTTTATACGGATTTCATGGCCAAGATACTTATATGAGGTAGTTTCTTCTACTTGGATGCCATCTATGTATACTCCTTCACCGAGTACAAGGTTAGTCATGTGTTGGGTAATTGATAATAATAACTATTGTTCTTTTTAATTATGTAGTGGATTTGCTTTTTAATTAATGTTATTTTGATCTTTATTCAATGAAGATTGATAGTTCCTTACAGGCTTTAAAATATATCTAATATTAAATGAATTATGGAAACCAACTCGTTATTTGCAGAAATAATTAACTGTTTATCTTTAAACAAGTTTTTGATATTCCAGGTTTCAAAACCTCCTGGAAATATAAAACTCAAATTAATGGCAAAAAGTTCAAATGACAAAAGCAGAATATCGTTCTTTGTACGTATTTGAAACTTTTGATATTTAGTTAAGTGAATTTGGTATTATTAAATCGAAGTTGGTTATATTTAACTTAATATCATTATCAATGTATGAGAAAAATCCCCACCAATTTCTCTAATTCAGACTTGAGATTACAACAAAAATCGTTTGGTGAATGGAAATAGGGCAAAAATGTCGAGAATTACATTGACTTAAACAAAAAACAGTTTTTTTTTTTAATTTTCTTACTTTAGTTTTGCTTACCGAGTTGGGTGACCATGAAGTGGATGATGCTGCAGCCACCGTCTTATCTCTACTTCTGGATTTAGATTTCCTCGGCGAAGGCTTTGTAGATGAGGGTGATGAGACCGTTTGGTTTTGTCTCTGTGTTTGTTCCATGATTTGATGGATGAGATCAAGTTGCTGCTTTGTTAAGCCATCATTATTACCTCCAACACTCTGAAAACATTCAAATTATATTTGTAAGTTCCAAATGATTCAAATAGGAGTTTGAGATACTAATAGTGTTTTAAGTTATTTCACACGAAGTTGAAGAAGTAATAAGACAAATAAGAGACCACATATCGCTGAACAGCAGTTGCAGGATGAGAGAAAGCTAAACGAATGGTCGAAGACACTTACTTATAAAAAAGACAGTGCAACTTAGAAATAATTAAAGATGATTAAGGTCAAGTCTTCCTACTCCAGCAAATATTATCAATGACTATAGCAGCTTAGTTGAAACTTTTTCAGAATATTATAATTATTTTAGGTCGGAAGAAGAAAAAAGGCGGGAGTCTGGGATGGCAAAAATGGGAAGAAAAAAATGCTTGATGAAAAAAAAATTTGAAAAAATGGGAATAAAAATTGAAAATGCGGAAGAAAATGTTCGGAAAGTTAATAAAAGTTTTATAAAACAGAATAAGAACAGAAAATAATACAAAAACATAAGATTGTTCGGAAAGTTAATAAAATTATTATAAAACCAAATAAAAAAATATGAAAAAAAAAATTAAAAATACGTTAGAAAAACGCGGTTTTGAAGCTGAAAAAAATGTAAAACAAAATAAAAAAAGGGTCGAAACCGGGGGCAAAAGTTGAGAAGAAAAAACATAAAAAAATAAAAATTCAATTCCTAATATCTCTTTCAGAAGTTTCACTTCAGTTGTGTGCTTATAAAGGTGAGGCACATAATTTTAATGTATCTAATACGCCAATATGCATTAGGTTATCACTTAAACACAATTTTTAACATAATATCCCTTTGTTTTATAGGTTGATTTATGTAATTTAAAGAAATACAATTTTGCACACGTTGCTACATTATTGTGTCATTGTGTCATTAGTTTATTGAGAATACAGTCCCGAAATTTGATTAATATTGACTTACGATCATTCACATGCAAACCAAAATGTATTCGCTTTCACATGAAAACTAAAGTTTGTTATTTTAAAACGGGCTTTCGTGGCTACCATTTTAAAAATATATCAGAACTTTTAATTTAGATTCAACTGTATGATTTATTGTGTGGAAACTATCGACTATTATAAAAATTACAAATTTGATATGCAGAAAAATTATCCAACTAAAACTAAATCATTACTTCTCTCTTCTCGGCTAAAGACAAATTATTTATTAGCAAATTCAAAGTTATTTATGGCTTCATACTACTTGTAATCTAACACAGTGCGTTGGAGATCCTCTGGGGTATTAGCGAAAATGGCGGTGCCATACGCATACCTATTAATTGATCACTGGAATACCATTATTCTTGATTCTCCCGTTTTCTCCTTCCATGGCTAACTGGAAGATCTTCTTTACACAAATTTTAATGTTAAACAAAATTGGCGATCACTGTTAATTCCAACTTCTGCAGTCTCTTGCCAATATAGTTGGTATTATTCTAATGCGCTAAGAATTTATTTCCATCTCATGCAGCCTTTCCGAAAAGAAGATCGTGTTAAACGTTTTCAACGGCTTGAACGTGAATTAATTTTGCCGTTAATCGTAACATTTTTTGTACAATTAATTTTATGTCAATGAGAGCTTCTCTTACGCCCAAGTCCTTGACAAAACTGAACTGGGTCTACCCGCTCATTTCTTTGCACTTAGAATTTATTCGTGCGTGCATAATTCGTAGAAAAACTTTAAGAACATAACTATGAGTCTGTAGTTCCTAAAACTTATTCGAGTAGTTTTGAAGCAATTGGTATGAAGGTGGATTTCAACCAATCTGATGGTATTTTGCTCGTCTCGTAGATTCTGTTGCGTAGGCGTAGGTATGTCAACTATGTTGTGTCCTGTGTTTTAGTAGCGTGTCATTGTGTTCGGGGCTTTTTGGATTTTTCACCTCTGAAATCTCAGATTCAATTACTAGCTCATCTAAGTTATTTGTTTGCCTAAGATAGCGTAGTTCGAATGGTCCAAGATGACTTTCCATCATCCTTTTCCAGAGATTGAACTAATGCCATTCTGAAATCTGCTTTTTGTCTTTCTATGAAAACTCAATTAGTTATGTTATCCGTGCAGTCTCTCAGCTTCCTGATACTCCGCATACACCCGCCTCTCGCGTGCTTCCCTGCATTTTTCAAGTTCATAAAAATTCTTCGAGTAGTTTTTTTAGGAATTGGTATGTAGGTAGATTTAAAACAATTTGACGGTATTTTTCCGTCTCATAGATTCTGTTGCGAAGGTTGTCTAATGTTTTTAAGAGTATATCATTCTGTTCTGGGCTTTTTCGGTTTTGCCTAAGATAGCGTTGGTCTCCACGTATTACGTACTTCAGCTGGGTTCAAGATGACTTTCCATCATTCTTTGAATTGGTGCCATTCTGAAATCTGCTGTTTATTTTTTTATGCAAAATATACTAGTTATATAAACCTGCAGCCTCTCAACTTCCTCAAACTCAACATTCACCCACCTCTCGCATGCATTTCTGTATTTTTGATTTACTGGTCGATTTAATTCTGGTGTTACTGAACCTTTGTGCATCGTGATTTTTCCATTAGGCTCAGTATTTCGTCGGTCATCAAGGGTCTAACCTTGACACGCCCTTGTCCTAGAATTATTATCATCAATACTTGTTCATCATTATTTCTTGGGCTTTTTTTCTCACACAATATATCTAATTCCAGCCTCATATTTTCCACGTTGTTTGGTTAGCCAAGCCATTGCATGTTGTATTTAGGTATTTCGATATTTTTGTGATAAACGTTGGAATAAATCTAAATTTTCAATTGGAAGATTATGATCTGAGTCAATATCAAACCTCGAGTACGCAACAATCGGCGTCAATAATAAGGAAGAAGTCCATCAGGCTTCGTACTAGGAGACCGAGTGTATAGTGTGTAGATCCCCATGCATACAGCCATATGGAGGGTAACTTATAAAATGTGTTTTAATTATCAGGGTTCGTTGTAACTGAATTAGCAAGCCTCCTCAATAATTCCTTTGAGCCATTCCGTATGCATCCAGGACTCCATCCACGTCTTCATCTCCTACCTTCGCGTTAAAGTCTCCTAATCGATAGATTTTAGTAAACTCAGGTCTTCCAGAAACTGCTTACAGTTCAATCTCTGTATCTGGCTTGTCCGCTGTGGGCATGTATATTTGAATGACGTTAAAAATGATTAGCTTGGCATTTATCTGCAGAATGATAGTTCCGACCGAGTAAGCAACAACACTGCTTCAATGTGTTTCGATTTATTCTGTGATCATGCCTACACTGCTCCGATGAATTAAATCGTTATATTCGTGTTTGTGGCCTATCTCGCTGCTATAAGAAGCACATATTAGGCCAGTCTTGGAGTATGGTTAACACATCTGGAATGCAACGCCTAAAGCTACTTTGAGTACATCTTTAGATGTAATGTTTAGACACCGTAATTAGACCCCCAGTCTGGATTATCAGGAACATCGTAGAACATCGGCTACATCTTCTTGCTTTAGAGATATTTTTGCATAATTATATTCAGGACTCGCTTCATTCCACCTCTCCAAAGTACTACGATACGGTTAACTAAATGTGTTAATAATATTAAATATGGTCAGCTCAATAGGATAGCAAAAATGAGGTTTTTCGTAAAAAATAATAAAGTTGTATCACGTCCCTGTTTTACCACGCAATTTGTATAGATGAAATCATTTGCCAGAAATAGGATTTTGGCAGCTCACCAACTCTGTTCTTAATCTACATTAACTTGCTTGCTTGCTGACAGAAACGAACAATCCTATTTACAGTTTTGCGGATTACCGACTTGTCTCCCACGTCATTGACTTCATATCGGAAACGTCTTTACCAATGACAGAGACTTATCGCCGTAGACAGTAACCGCATTAATCAAGATCTAGAGAATGTTCAGGATTGTAACCACAGGATTTTTTTTAGCATTTTAGCAGTAAAAACTCATGCAGTCATATCTAGCAGGGAGGACCTTGGATAGCAGCGCTTATCAGGCAGAAAGTTTAGGCGTTAAGAGTGACATGGTTTTGGGCATCCCTAGAGCAACGCTTTTTAAGGTTCTCTTTCTTTTTGGCGCTGCATAACTGGAAAGCTTGCTCCCAGAAGAGTTGGTTTCCCTAAATTACAACCTGCCAGGCTCAAACTTCTTCGCGCACTCACCGGTCTTTGAATACTATAGTGATCTTCATTAATTGAATGTGCCTTCGTCATAAAGAAAAATACATTTAAATTAAGAAAATAAACCTAACATTAATAAAGACAAAAACGAAATGTAAAACATAAATTGCTATAAAAAAGCAATAAGGGTAATATTAATTGAAAATCGTATTGCTCGTTGTCCTTTATTTTCAATGTGTGAATATAAAAGGTAACTCATTTTGCATAGAGCGTTTAAAAATATTTCTTATGCCCATATGCAGGAGAACTTATTCACTTCAAGACCTAGTATTTTGTAGGACACAAGTTGTTTAATTTGATTCCAATGCTGCTATATTAAATATGTATTGAATACAGTTTATTATATTTTTACTAGTAAAAGGCATTCCCAAAAAAACGAGATATGTTGAGTACTGCCCCATTTAGTGTAAAAAATGTATGTATGGCTGTATGTGCGATGCCAAAAAGTGCATAAACTACTATACCGATACACTGTCATTACATAAAATGATCATTTCAATCCTTAGGAAATACTTAAAAGGAAAGTGGAGATAAAACAAACCCCCTACAGGGATTTCAATCAACTCTTATTGGTACTTTTATTTATATATTTTTTTTTCGATCTGTTCTTTTATTTGCATAGTCTGTGTACGATTTTACAAAAAAACTGTATCTATTCTAGACCTATCCTCTTTACAACCGCTTATTCCAACTTGCAGTACAATGCATTGTGATTAATGGAATTAGATAATTTGATTAAGTCAAGATAGATTTCAGTCAAGAATTGTTGCTGGATAATCAAAGTAGTACTGCTATATAAAATAACGTTTATCTGTTTGTATCTAATAATTGCAAGATAGTACCGCATCAATGTAATGTATCAATTGATGGCCCATCATTTCTGTGCAACACGCGATATTGTCATTACATACAAAACAGGCTTCCTGTGCTTTTATTGAGGTTTGAGTGAACTCGTATTGGTACCTATTTTTATATTTAAATTTTTCCGTCTCGGCCGATGGTGAAATTTGCTGGACAAAGAGCAAGATGCAACCGAGGCCAGCAAGCATCGAGTTAGAGAATGTGTTTTTTCTCTGAAGTACACATATTATTTTTTTACGATCGAAAAAAAGTGTATAAAATATTTTGGAAGGAGGCGAAATAGCAGTAAGTGAATTGCTTTTGCACCCTAGGGCGAAAAGGTAATATTCCCGGACTCTTATTTTAAATAATTAGACCGAAAATATGACATAACAAGTGCTGAGAGCATGTTTTCAAATAATTAGATTATTTAGAACGAGTCGTTAGTCGAGTGAGGAAATCTTCTGAAGTTGAAAACGTACTTTCACACGAGTAATGTACACTATTTTTCCTATGACCACTTCTGAAAATTACACAAAAAGCACTCTGGAAATGATTAATATCACAGGCCTGTTGAATCCACTTTTCAATGCGTGTGTTGACAAGAATTAATCGCGACACCCATTTCACGGAAAAATAAAATTTCCGATGATGTTCTTTAGATTACCTGTATTTAGGTATTAGCGTACTATAAACTGGACTTTTGTCCAATGGAAGAAATCGAGTTAAAATGTGCCGAAGCAACTGGTGCCTAGCAAGTCTTTTGTCCGATACGATAAGGAATACCAATTCTTCAAGAAGTGGAGGAAAACTCATAAAGTAGAATGAGAGCATTCTTTTGGCGCACTTTTAGATATATGTCGAAAAAGATGAATCCCTCAACATTATGGACAAAAAAAAAATTAAATATATGCTGATGGTGAAAGGAGGAAGCGACATTTCAAAATATCCTAAATTGATGGCATTTCTGAAGAAACAATCAGTTGGTCATAAGCCAAATAAATTTAAAATTTTAACAAGAAAAGAAGTTATATATTCATGAAAGGAGCTCCATCAGAGGAATAGCTTTTGTGTAAGGTAAGCTACCTTTGGTTTATTTTTCGATCATAAAAGTGTGAAAAGCATCTTGAAAGACAGATAAAAATGCATCTGGGTGGTATCGATTGGCATTGAAAGTGTTCTTTGAACTTCCGGTAGGTGAATTGAATGTTTTGTCTGACGTTATAAATCGGTCTTTTGCTTCTGGCATCTTTCCTTCATGTTTAAAATGGGCTTCCGTTATACAATTATTTAGGCGATAGGTTGGCGATAAGAACTGTGCTTCAAATTTTCGACCCATTGTTGTTTTGCTAATATTGCCAACAGTTCCAGAGATATTGGTAAAGAAACGGACCATGGTCTTTCTGGAGAAGCACACAATACTAAATACAGTACAATTTGGGTTTCGGGCTTCTAAATCTGCAAATGATGCAATCTTCTCCTCAGAATCACTTTATCAAAAATTAATGAAAAGGAATCGATCGCACCAGTTTTTTGCGGCTTATCAAAAGCATTCTACTGCGTTAATCATGGTATATTGCTACATAAACTTGAAACATATGGGTTTAGGGGAAAAACATTGGAACGGTTCAAATCGTACTTGTATGGGGTTCCACAGGGGACAGTTTTGGGTCCAAATTTGTTTTTATTGTATATTAGTGTCTTGGCTAATTTAGATATAAGGGGCAAGTTTACTCTTTTTGCTGATGATGCTACATTCTTGTGGAACAGTAGCAATGAGCTTAGTGAATTTGTAACATGTGAATTACAAAAAAATAAGATCTGGTGCAGTGGTGCACTCAAATGCGCTCTCATTAAATGTCAATAAGACTTGCGTTATGCACTTTAAGTCTAATTTCGAAGATGTTATATTTGAAAATAAAGTTTGAAATAATCTTCAAGAAAATAAATTTTTGGGCATTTACATTGATAGCAGATTGAAGTCTGAAGGTCATATAAATAGACTGTGCTCTAAATTGGCTTCTGGTTTCTACGCTCTCCGAATAATTAACAATCAACTGGGTGCCTCAATTGGAAGAAATGCATATTTTGCTTTGATATAGTCTCATTTGAGATATGGCATCTCTTTTTGAGGATGTTGTACTAGTCAACTGTTTAATAGTGTGTTTGTGCTGCAAAAGAGAGCTCTAAATATATATTCGAGACTCTTGTAAACCTTTATTCCTTGCCCAAAAGATCTTAACATTGACTTGTATTTTTATTCTGGGGTCTGCCTGTTTAATGCACAAAAAATTTAAAAATGAAATTCACTCAGCTTCTGTGCGTACTACTCGCCTTTCACATAATATTCTGGTGCCTATTCCATACTATATTTAATCATCTTCCCTTGCGAAAATATTTCACTTTAAAAAGTTTAATACACTTATTTTGTTTAGCAATTTAGTTCGGCAAGTAGAAAATGGACCGATATGAAAAATGTCAAAATGGAGATCACGTGCAACGAAGAGAAGCATACCTCAAAGAAGAAAGGTATGGGTGATAATAAAAACCATAAATAAAAGAGAGCAACACAAGAATAGTGGACTGAACTGCAGGAGACCGACTCTTAGGAAAAAGGGCAATCTTTTCCTAAAACCATAAAATGATCCTTATAATTTATTTTATATGTAAAAGTTTGAGTCCTGAGAAATTTCTATTGTTAAGTGTCTTATTTCCTTATTTTATTGAAAATAAAACCCCATATATTAAAGTACTGTGTATTTGCAATAATTACATACTAAATTTAGTTCCTAATCTTTATACTTAGCAAATATTAATATGTGAGACGGGAAGCAAGTAAGGAAATTTAACATATTTACTAATTCCTGGTCCTTAGTAGCCATTTACGTACGATATTAAAATTATAATAATAAAAAAGTAGTAGGTTTTTTGCATAATTCATTCGAAATATTTAATAATGTTTCAGTTTTATAATTACTAAAAATTATATAATGCATTAAATGTAAAATATTAACATCATCATTGGAGAGAATATTCCATTTAATCAGAGAATGAAACAAATTTTAATCTAATAGGAAAAATAAATCACAATTAGAGAATTGTTTATATGAATCAATGTTATCATCGTTAGTTGCGATAAAATTCATTTGAGTTTTTTTCCATGAAAGATAAATTCATATTTATTAAGCCACAAATAAAATGGAAATTTGATTTTTAATTATTCTCTACCGAAATCGGTATTTCTCGCATGTAAATTGTTATAAATGCTAATAATGCAAGGCAGCAATGCCGTTCAAAAGAACTAGAAAACAATACAAGATGGAAATATAGTTTCAGTGCTGAAAAAATAATATTTACATAATAGTCCGGGAGCTGGCGAAACAAAATTTTGTAAGATTTTTAAAGGTTAGTTTTATTTGATTTGTATCATATCGGAGCTAAAAATCCTGAAATCTACTCCTGCATGGCATCAGTGCGAGAGCGATTGACAGCGGCCTGTTTATTCTAAAAAAAAAAAATGAATGTTGATAATTTTAAAGGGGAAACTTTTCCTATTATATACTAATATTTGAATAAGATATAAAACGACCTCCTGCCTCTTCTCTCTCAGACCGGTCTACTCGTACCGTAGTCATATTTATGTGGAAAAATATTAATTATTACAGATATTAAAATCTAAAATTTTTTTTGTCATTTCTTCAATAATTATGAATATTAAAAAACAGATCCTGCCAGCCATTTGATGGGATGTGGCTTCGGCAGGAGCTATATGCAGCATATAAATCACCGTATTGTTTCAACGCCATAGATTATTTTACATAATATAACATAACATAAAAAAAGTTCACAGACACGAATCTTCGTCGATATAGCCGTAAAGCATTTTTACAATAGTGGAATCTTCACTGTCGCTTGAATCACTGTCATGTTTAATATATAATTGGTGTCATCTTTTTCTAATTAAAAGTGTTATTATTACCTGGGTCGTTGGTTTCCGCAATTTTATCTATAAAATTAAGTCACTGATAGAAATTGGTAATGGGTCGCCTTTAAACCATAGCAGTTCCAGCTTATTGCCAACTTCTTTCTTGTTGTTTGGCGTTGGAAGTGTGCGTTCCACCACACATGGGAGATATAAATTACCTCTAAAATTGCGAGGAAGTAATTATGACGATTCAAAGCGTGCAGTTTGAACTTTTACTTGGTATCGATACATTTAGGCGCTTGCATAAATGTAGCTAATCGTGCTTCACAACAAATTTTTCCAGAGTATTTTTTTTTAAATATCTGGATACTTATGCATCTTTGAGAATGCATCACTAGATTGTGGAGAATTTTGTAAAATTGCGAGAAGTCGCTTCTTATTGAAATCGCATCCTGTGAATGCGTGAAATGCTAGAAGAGCGTGACTCAAATTTGAACCCAGTGATTCGTGAAGTTTGCTCATATTTATGTATCTCTCACTATTCCCAACAACTACTTCTAACCAGATTTTAATTTATAAATGGCATGTTTCCGAATGCTATGATCAAAATGCCTGTTTCAGAATATTTGAATCTTGTTATACTTTGCATGCATGAACGATTACTTTCGGGTTTGATTCTTCATGTACAGGGTATACTAAAGTTAGTTCTCCAGTTTTCAAAACACTATTATTCAATTCCTCACACTTGTAGCATGATTTATAATAGACATATACGGTTTTATTTTTTACGAATGGTGTCATTGCACGATTCCTCCAATCTTTTAAAATTAATACCACCAAGGCCCCTTTAAAGTGGTTTGTAATTTGCTAGCTAATCGCCTTCGCCATGAAGGTTTAAAATACGCCATTAAAAAGCTTTTCTAATTTTCTCTTATAAATCCTCAAACGTACGTTTCTGTTAATGAAAGAAAAATGTTTTCACCTGATTTTGTAGCTTTGTAAGAATTGTGATTTTTTCGTATCCATATACCTACGTCGAAATCTAAAAACAAATTATTTGATCCATTACAAAGGCCCTAAAATATATGAGCCACTGGTATTAATCCCACACTGGATAGAAATAGACTACTGCAAACTTAAAGAAATAAAACAATACTGTAAAACATTTCGAGAATAGATGTTTGGGTTAGTTGGGATCGATCATTATTACTAGGATTACCCCAAAAGTTGGCTGAACACTGACACTCTTTTCTTAAGCGTTACAAATTGCAAACCTTCAAGGAAGATTTAAAAGCCGGTATATTTTTCTCGACCCAAAAATGTTAAGTTTTGTACGAGATAAATGTTCAGCTATTTTCTAGACGCGATACATTTACCATTTCTTTCTGTTCTATGCCTTAAAAATAGATATTTTAATACAGTGTCTAGATGAGCTTAAAACTAATGCAGTTTCGGTCCAGTGCAAAGTTGGACATACTTTTTTATTTTTTATTTCAAATATAATGTTAAAAAAATTAACGAATTTCACAAATTGAAAGTAATAAAATCTATCTAGTAATCATATTACTTATGCAATTAACTTGTTTATCTCAGTACAATTTTTGTAGACTCAGGTCCATAGCTATCCCAAAGAGAGCCAAAGCGCGTAGTACACTTGTAAACATTTTTCATAGTAAGTAGTGTTATTATGCTTATGAGTTTTTATTTGGTCTAAGTAATGGAATTAATTTTTTTATTGGAAAATACAATTATAATTCCAAGCTATTAACCATTTATCGTTAGATTGTTAACCATTTAAAATATATTTGGATTTTTAATATGTAGCTTACCTTAGCAGGTTCAGTCGACAAGAGTTGCTGGAGCTGACTTTTCCCCTCTTTAACTCCACTCTCCTTAACTGTGGGGGAACCAGTTGGTGGCGGCGCATACTGGATACAACTACTACCATGTGGTGATGCTGCATCCCCTGCTGCCGCTCCTTGTGCAGGTGACATGGTGGTGGAGCTATTGGACGTTGAAGGTGGCACGTGATGATTTTCGGTGTGTCTCCTCAAAGACCTGGCGTCGCAGTAACTCTTACCACAACCGTCCGCTTTGCATTCGTATGGTTTTTTGTTGCGGTGAGTGAGCATGTGACCATTTCTGTAAAACGCAGGATGGATTGAAATTGTCCCATTTCAAATTTCTTGGGTAAATGAGTGAGTAAATAAAATTTTATTAGCTATATTTACATTTTAGAAATAGTATGAAAGAAAATCGCTACTTAATAGTAACGAGTTACTAAAAGTAACAAGTTACTTTTTGGATCTAATAAAAAGTAACTACAACGCCGGTACTACCTTTGAAAGTTCCTGCAAGTTATTTCGTTAAAGTAACGCGTTACTTTTAAATAACGTGTTATTTTCACAGCATGGTAAATTTTAATAGAATATATTCTGGAAATAAACTACTCATAATACTAATAATAAGGTTATTTTATCTGAGACGTGTTTTTAATTTCAATTTGCCTAGTGTTACTATCTTTATGATGATATTCTTAATCAAACTTTTTAAATACCTGATTTCTATGTTCTTTTTTTAATTTAATAATTACTGTTTTCAGTCCCTAGTTTATAAAAAACCTATTTTGACAAAAATTTTATATCTCTTTTTTTCGCTAATATTGTTTCGATGTTTTTTCTAAAATCTTGTGTATTTGTTAGTAGACCTTACTGTATTTACTATAAGAGTAATATTTGGAGGAGATTGTAATACTCTAGGGCTACCTCTTTTGCAATTATTAGAACATTTGAATTTCTTTCACGTCGTAGTGGCCAGTTAGTGGGTACGCAAATGTAGGTAAAGCCATTCATGGGTGACGTTTCAAGTTCCAAGAAACTCTTAAACGCGTTACTGGTTACATACCTATTACGCTTGGATCTGTCTCATAGAAATATGGTTTGGCAAGACGGATATGCTACACGACAAGGTCGAATAGTACATAGAAATTAGATTACAAGCTTACACCGACGACCAAGCAATTTTGCTGTAAGGTGCATTGGTAAAAAA
>MU182918.1:242022-253816 GCA_016904865.1 Pissodes strobi
GTCATGGTAAAACAATACCCTCAAGAAAACGACCTACATTAGACTTTACAACAAGGCTAAATGAGATTTACTCTTTATTCCAATCGGTAGCATTCATGGAAGACCACCTTTAAGGAAACCGTTAAGTACTTACACAAGCAATGCTTGATCGGCAACTTCTATTTTTGGAACATATAAGAAGGGTAAGAGTGGAGTGAAGGTCGGGGCATTAAATGAATCTAGGACAAAACATTGAAAGACAAATAATCGAAGGACAATAATCATCGAAAGACAAATGATCGAATGGACAAATGATCGAATGGACATTTGAACTAATGGACAAATGATCGATTGTACAAATGATCAAATGGACAAATGATCGAAAGGACAAATGATCGAAAGGCAAATGATCAAATGGACAAAAAAAATTTTGATCCAAATATGGATCGGTGCATAAAATATAGTTTCCGCCTATGTATTTTTTTTCAAATTTACTTCTTTAATGCATTAAAACTAATAATAATGTAAAAAATCGCGAAATTTTTATAATGGGGTTATATCAAATTAATACCAAAATGTAAGTACAGTAAGGTAACCTTAACGTTGCAGTCAATGTCAATTATAAGGTGTCAATCGGCTTTCAAATTTGAAATAATTCAGCTTAAATCATAATAGCAAAATTAAAATGGCTTTACAATATTTAACTAGCCAAAAAGGCAAAACCAAAATGATTCTAAACAATCTAAACGGATATTTGAATATACAAGACAAATCAATAGAACAAACAAAGTACTGGAAATGTGAGTACTTTAACCAGAGAAAATGTAGAGACAGAGCAATCATGGAAGGAGAAACCATCATAAAGGAAAGTACCCACAGCCATGGTGGAAACGCAGCTGGAGTTCAAACCTTAAAGGTAAAAAAATATTAAGGAGTCTGCCAAAACAACCAGAGATACGGCGCATTATATAATTTCGGCAGTATCCTCAGATTATGTCGACCAATATACCGCAGTAGCTTTACCAACAGTGAATAGTCTCAAGGGAATAGTACGGCGGGAGAGAACAAGGGAAAATATGGAACCAGCAATACCAAACAACCTGGAAGATTTGGATATCCCAGGGAAATACAAAATGACGAACAAAAGCGAACCTTTCATTTTGTTCGATTTAGGGTCTGGGAAAGAGGGAATAATTAGTTTCACGACAAAAGAAAATCTTGGAATTTTGCAAAAAGGCAAACATGTTTATATGGATGGCACTTTCAACAATATTTTTCCAAGTATACACAATGCACGTATATTTCAAATCATAATCTTTGCCGCTGATTTATGCACTGCTTCCAAACAAGACCAAGGACACAAGTGTCAAAAGTGTGTAAAAAATTAATACATTTTAATTATATTTGCAATTCACAATATATATTTTATTTACAAAATAATGCATAGATAATAAAAAATATATTTATCTAAAAATTATGTTTAATTTGAAAATAGACTGTGATTTCATTTGTCCATTCGATCATTTGACCAATCGATCATTTGTCCATTCAATAAAATGTCCATTCGATCATCTGTCTATTCGATTATTTGTCCATTCGATCATTTTGTACTTCGATCTTTTGCACTTCGATAATTTGTCTTTCGGTATTTGGTCCGGATACGCTATTAAATACTACTTATTATTAGCATAATAAGAAGACGTAACATTTACGGCATGGAATGAGTTAGGAATATATGGATTAGAATAAAAAAAACAAAAATACTTTATTCTGCTGAAATATGGAGAAGAAAAGCATCACACACGAGGGTCAAAAAGCAGCTAGATGATCTACAAAGAGGCATATTAAAAGGGCAGGCCAAATGCTATGGCACTGTGTCTACAAAAGTCATGCAGGTGCGGTGTGGAAATCCGCTGCTTTGAATTGTGGTGCTATAGATGTATATAGCGTGGTGCAAACACTGGCAAATAAGAAAGATAAACTGACTGTACTGAACATATGAGAGTACCACTATGGGAAAGACCGATCTTCACATTAAGAGAAGTGCCAGCATATTGATACCAATATGTGGGTCGCCATAGCAATAAAACGAGAATATGTGAGCATTTGCTTTATAGGCCTAGAAGAATAGAAGAACATGCCACGAAGCGGAATTTCAGAAAAAATACTAGAAAGGGTCAATGACACTTGTAAAATTCTGATAAAGACTGTTATAGAAAGCTTGTCAGATTTTTGCTCTGAAAACAAAATGGTGGTAGAAATATAGCAGCTCATTTGGCGAGCTAAAAAGAGACACATTGATATAACTAGAGAAAATTATAAATAACGAAAATAACAGGCTAAGAAATTTGGCACTAAGGAGCGAAAGAGAAAGGGTGAGCGGAGAGCCTAGGTCGATGATATGCATGTATATAAAAGAATGATAAGGAATGAGAGAGGGGAAGCCATCTTAAAACGATAGCAGAGCGAATGTGAGAACGGTATGAAAGGCAGCCATACATATCGGGTATGGCCGCGGGTGAGCGTGGGTAAAATAAATCAGTACAAGAAAGGGGCACAAATAGCAACAGGTCATGGTAATCTGCAGGCATATTTGATGCAAAGAACGAGTCACATGTGCTAATTGACTGCAGAACGGCGGATAGATCGGCCACCAGGCAATGGATATTGCACACAAGATAAAATTTGGCTTTGAACCTGAGGGATGATGAACATAAAGGGATGATTTTGGCAATATAGGATTTTAACAAAATGGCGGAGCAGGTCATAAACGATGATGATTTTATTACATAACACGAACGTAGAAAGTATGCGCACAAATTACTATAGGTAAAATGAATTAAAATCATAAATAATGAAAAAGTAAGGTAGAAAAAAATTAATGCAAGATGAACAATGTGGATTTTAAAAGAGATAAGTTGATATATAAATATGTATAAATGGAACAAATACAGGGAAATATAAATAGCTGCTTAAGCTGCAGAAACGCTATGAAATAGAAACAGTATACAGGTTTATAAAATCGTTAAGATCAGGTAGCTTTAAGATCACCAAAATTTTATAGTGTCATAGACCTTTAGATTAATAAAGGACTTTGTAGAGTGAATAAAGCACAGTAGTGTATTCTGGCTGTACGCGGATTATTGGCGAAGATAATGACATTGTAGTAGGAATACGTGTAAAATAAATGTATTTGATAGTAGATGACATAATAGTATAAATAAGATTATTTTGTCGTACATGACACTGTAGTATAAATAGGATACAGTAGTAGTCTAGCTATACACCGACTATTGGCGAAAGTATTATTATAGAGTAAGTAAAATATATTTAATAGTAAGAATAAGTAAAATTTATTTTGTATTCTTATCTTATGTCGATGAACCAATGTTTCTATAAGCCATAGTGCCCTAAAGTGACATGGCTGAGTGGGGCCCCGTTGGTGAAGTGCCAATGGGATGGGTTTCTTTGAGAGTGGTTTTGCTAGATATGGGTGGGCCGCTTCAAGCTCTGGTCAAGATTATGTTCCCTTTTAAATTTCGCAAATCGCGCATCGATATATCTAGTTGTTCGTAAAACATTTGACCCTAAAGTTACCATAGAAATTCGCTTGGACCGTTTGAATTACCCAACAGAACTCCAGCAGTTGACTCATTCATATAATCAGATTTAGAAATTATTGGTATTTCGTATATATAGTTTTGGTGGGTAAAATCTGTGAAATAAGGCGACATTTTTTAACTGAAAAATTACTTTTAAAGTATTATCAAAAATAATGCATTAGGTAATTTTAAAGTAATGACGTTTCAGCCACGTGTTACTTTTCAAAAAGTAGCGAAATTACAGTTATTATTCTATGAAATTAAATTTAAAATCTGATTAACGCATTATTTTTGAACTCTAAAGTAAGTCGCTACTTTTTTCCAGTAAAGATGCCAGCTCTAATTAGTAAGCGTAAGTAGGTAGGTCTAATGAGTCCAGTATAAAACTGAGGCAAAATTATTATAGGTATTGAAAACTATCGCCAGTATAATCAAAAATAAGATTAGTGGTCAGAATTAGCTAAATTTTCGATGGGGAACTATACTTAAGTATAGTTTCCCATCGAAAATTTCTGATGAGTAAAAGTTATATTGTTTCGCTAAACAGAAATATGTTTACAAACGTATAATAAAACTTATTTAGTAATAGAAGGTAAAATTAAACATTGCCAAAATAGTACATTTTAGTACGTAAGTAACCCTTACGCACGGAGGCACCTTAAATCTCCACATTACTAACCCAATCCATGGTCCATCATGGGTCGCTGGGGCCCTTAATTTGTGTTTAATAATATACATATGTGGTATGTAATAATCCAAAAACTAATTTAAAAACTAGCAATTTATTTTTATCACTTCTATACAAATAATACAAAACAAAATAAGAACATATTTGATACCTGAATAAGATAATAAAAATACAATAAAACAACTTGAGAAATAAAAAGTCCTAAAAAACTACTTTTAACCAGACATGAAGGTACATTTTCTTAGATTGGTTAAACCCATATAACTTTAAAAATCATGTTATGTTAAAACATTGACCTAGATATGTCAAACTATAAAGTTCGCCATAAGGGATTGCCTAAATTATTTTTTTTACCTAGACTACTTTATGCCAAACAGCTTTTACATATTTTGAACTTTTACATTTCTCCATCCTTTCCTGATGGGCAGACGAGCATCTTTTTCTCTTAGAACGATCTACTCTTTAGGCGGCATTACCATCTCTTGAATTGTTCTGTTATACCAAATACCTTCTTTATTGAGAACTGCGATTCCTTGTCAATTCTTGGACTATCATATCTATAAAAAGAAACGTTAATATGATGATAACAAATATACTAACCTTTTTTTTTTACCTGCATCTTATGTGAGGTTCTGTCAGCTGGATAGCGAGGACATCCACAAACTTATCCTTAGTATCCTTGAAGAGTTAGGTAACCCTAGTATAAGACATACGCATTGAAATGCTAACAAGAGCATACAAAATACACATCGGTCAAGGATTAGACTTTCTCGATGCTGAATAATTGGAATACTGCTGATCTAATGTATCTTCTCCCCCTTTTGTCAAATTTAACAAGATATTCTCTCTGTCTTTTCATTTTCGGGGTCAATACTAACTAACATGGCGAAGAGACGAGATCATTATTACGGCTTTTCCTTTCTTAGCAACATGAGAAAGAAGCGTAATATTTTCTATAAATCTGTATGAACTTGTTCCAAGTAATCTTTTTTATCTTCCTGAAATTTGAAAGGAATTTCTGTTGTGCCCTTTCGCAGGATTCCTACAATATGTCAAATTCATTTACCTTCGAATAAACCCAGTTATCATCACTGACTGCGAACGTGCATGGGAAAGTGAATTTTCATCTTAAGCTCATCCAGCAAAGTAGCTATTTCTTCGTCAGGGCCATAATCTTTAACCCGTACTTATTGAAACCACATCTTCCAACTTCCATCCTCCATCTTCTACACCAGTATTGTGTCCGACGTACACTAATATGGTTGTTGGGTCCACGAGACCGGACCAAGTCATTTACTCTTACCATGGAAGCGCGGTAAAAACATCACCAGCCTACCAGTATAGAACACATAATAATATGAGGTTAGACGGCAGGTCGAGGGAACCCCTACCTATGAACTACGAAAATGCGAATTATTAAATGGTTTTGTGTCCCTGGAACCCCACCTCCGTGTGTAAGGGTTAAGATTTAAAATAAATATCTTCGTCAAATTACAGACCTACCATCTAAAACAATCTGAACATAACATCTGTTTCAAAAAAGCGAATTTTACATACCCACTTCTCACGAATTCTTAAAGTATAACAATATCTAAAGGTAACATTTTCCAAATTTTATTTAAATTTAAACCAGCATGTCTGAATATTGTTGTTTGGTATATCTCCAGATATAAATTTTTATTCAGCTTTCTATTATTATGCAATATTTATGACATATGCTGTATGAGTGTATACTTTTCATTTACTCTATTATTCAACCCTCAAAACATGACAATGCATAGTGTGCGAGATAAAGTTCGATGTTTTATCCATTGCGAAAATATAATATTATTATTGGATAATAATTATAATATAGTTTTTATGAAAATGTACTTACAAATGGTCTTGTCTTTTGAACGCTTTGTTACAAACGGTGCAAATGTATTTCCTTTCGTCGCTATGAGTGAGCTTATGTTTTGCTAATGCCGATGCGTTTCCGAATACCTTAGAACACACCTAAAACAAATCAATATTAATGTTCTGAAATATACAATAAAAGATTAATCTAAAACGTTGAATAATGTTTGTCGATTTTTGCTAATTCGAGGATTTTAGTTTTCAAAACAGCTGCTATATAAGATTGACAAATTATTGAACCTGCTTTTGGTATGAGCTAATAATTCTAGAGAAACAATCGCCCCAATGAATCTGTTAATATTTCTGTTGACTATGCATCTCCAGGTGGCAAGTGTTTGGAGGGAGAAATAAAAAAATATGATGGATGGAGCATGATATATTAAGGTGGAGTGAACAGTTTAGTTTCAGGATATTGAACTAAAATACTCGTGAAAATTCTACAGCGTTTTATATATAATTCTTTGCGATAATTTTTTTCTAAAGTTTAGTTTTAAAGTGCTCCAGGAATGGAAATCAGCATTTTTCCCCTCAAAACTGGAAATAAAGTGGCTTCTGCATCCATTTATACTGTTTCAATCTCACATAAACTCTTATTCTCTGCACCACGAGACTCGGTATAATATAACGCGGTAAGGGAAGTCTAATTTAATGAAAGTATTTGATTCAGTTAACGATATCGACAAAATATCTTACAATTTAGTGGGATATTTTGTCATTCAGTGGAGATGTGGCAGCTGTTGAGGAATCCATGCTGGGCCACGCTCTATTCTTCTGAAAAGTTCGCGATTTGCTTCCTTACAACTGATAAATATACTATTGTGTGTGGATATTAATTTCGTGTAAGTATATAAGTCTTTGAATAAGTTTCAAAAGAAATCGGGACGATGAGTGAAGTGAACTAAATATTTGTGGTCGATCGCTGGAAAATTCGGTGCAAAAGAATGAAAATGCGCTCGCAGTTACAACGATGACAATCACTTTGTTAAGCTTATAACTTGATGGCCGTAAAGACAAAACTCTGTTGCAGGAAAAATTGGATGAAAATGACATCGATAGTTGGACATGGAGGAAGAGTATCCTATTATAAGAGAACCGGAAAATATTTATTTCTGCCAAATTATTTATGAATCAGGAGCTGAAATAACTATCAAAACCTCTGTATCGTAAAATATTTAAATAATACGTGTCGATCAATGTATAAGTCGTAAATACCGAGTCAAGTGGCAAAATTTATCTTTTGGAAACTAGTAAGTCATCGTGTCAATACATTATTTGCCAGCTACATTTAAATAACTTCTATTACGCTACCTCCTGCTACAATTAGAAGCAGTAGTAAACATCCAAATTATCTCTACTTCCCTCAGTGTCTTCTGGATATATCGAAAGCTATTGCTTGTGTGATTTTATTAACGAACATCCAGGTCAGATGTCTCAAGGTGGTTTAGAATGTCGCCAAGGGTTTAACGCTTATATATTGCGACGCCCAATACAAATGAAAATTAAAAAGTTTGCCAACATTTGTTATAAAAGTATATGAACCAAATGGTACAAGTATTTCGCCCCCATCTATCTCAGTATTAGAATTCAATAAAGATTTGATATTTGTGTACAGAATAGTTTGAAGAGTTGTCCAACGAATTATCACAAAGAAATAGTATACTACTGGGTTTAACAATTTTTTAATTAACAATTTGTAAGACATGAAGACGAATGGATAGGAATAAAATGAAAACATTTACAAAAACGGCAAGAAACAGCTTAATAAGTCACCACTAATTACGATGTTATTAATTGTGTCTTGGGTTAAATGGGTCCTCTCTTCTTGAGCGACAATTATAAGCTCCTGGTGGTTTCCTAGGCGGGCTATTTCTCTAACTTATGGCTCTATAAAGAAAATGCCAAAGGTGTTCTATTGGATTCATGTCTGGGATAATGGGGCCCAATCCAAGCAAGTAATATCACCCTCACTTAAAGCATTTTGGACAAACCTGGATCTGTGAGACCCCAATTATCATCCACAAGGATAAAATTGGGGCCAAATTGTTGTCTTAGTGAGCAAGTTATTTGCCTTATCATATTTTCCACATAAAAATGAGCATTCCTTGTCTGTGGTACATGAATAAGCTCAGTACCACCGTTGTACAATTGTACATAATGCCTCTTCAAAACATTTTGGCACTATAACCAGTTTTGTCTTCCTGGCTATCTCCAAACCCTTTTCCGTTTATCATCACTGAGTAATCCGATTAATGTTTGCCCTCTAATTACAACCTACAGCTATTCAAGAACCGTGTCAAGGATATGGCCCGCCTCATCCCGCCCCTGGCAACGCCTGTCAGACATTCACGACAGACGGCTAGAGCGCACCAGTTCGTCGTACAACTGGAAACACCTAGAACATCCCTTTACAAGAACTTCTTTGTCTGGAGCACCGCATCACTGCGGAACTCACTCCCAGAACATCTGTTTCTCCCTAATTACAACCTACAACTATTCAAGAACCGTGTCAATCACATCTTCGCACACACACCGCTCGTCGAGCGCCATAGGATCTACCTTTAGTATGTGTGCCACTACCATAAACAAAAATCAACATCTCGGCACGCACACCGCTCGTCGAGTGCCATAGGATCTCCCTTTAGTGCGTGTGTGTGTCATTGCCATAAAAAAAAATACTGAACAATATAGCGATCTTGTCGGTTACTTTGCGACGATCGAATCTAGGATGGAAGGCAACATAACCAGTACGACTAACAGTACCAAATCTAAATGATCGGCAATTTCATGTCTGGAAAGAGTTTCTGGTATAGAGCTTGACGCTCTGTACCAGAAACTGGCATTATCAAAAGCAGAAATTTCAGCTCCAGGCATTTTTGTCACATTCAATACGACTGATATAAACGGATAGATGAGTTTCGGTAGAAATTAAAACAACAATCCCGATATTTTACTATTTTGCGATTGTTTTAAATGCTGGATTTCAACAAATATGGTCATTATGAGATCCACGTCTATATTTGACGTTGAGACTAGCTTAAGCTTGCTATAAAACAAAGAAATAACCCGCCTAGAAACCGCAAGGAGCTCATAATTGCCACTCAAGAAGAATGGGTCTATTTAATCCAATACAGAATTAATTAATAACGTCATAATCGGAATGTATCGACGCGTAAGTGACTTAACTGCAAGTAGAGATGGCAATACTAGGTATTTATCCGTTTCTAGTAGTTTTTGAAAAGTTTTCATATTAGTTTTATCCCCTTGTCTGCATGCATGTCTTAAAATATTAATTAAAAGTTATTAGTTCCAGGTTCCAGTAATATATCATTTACTTGTGATAATTCGTTGAGCAACTATTTTACTCTTCAAACTTCCCTGCATAGAAATATCAAATCTATATTACGTATCACGATAGTTGAAACTATCCATTTCGCATACTTATATTTCAATTGCAGTTTTTTCTCTATATTAATGGTTTAAAAAATCCATTTAAGAATAAGATTACCGTGCATTGTTGAGGACCCTGTCTGTTAGGAGAGGTTGGTTTTGTTTTAGGCCTTTTCCCTTTTGGCTCCGGTGACGTACTGCGTGGCTTTCCATCGTCCTTTGTTGTTGTTGATACTGAAAATAAAATCAACTATTATGTTTTGCAATAGATTGTTCAATAAGATTCATCTCGGTGAAAATTGTCCCTGTCATACTAAACTTTCGACAAACAGACGAACGTCTTTGTTCAAAAGCTGTCCGTGTCTATTTCAAAGCTCTAGGTGTTTTCGTTATATTGTTATGATAAAATGTCTTGAAAAATTCTGTAATAATATAACTTTTCTATATTAACAATTCTTGGCCGACATAACTTATTTGCGCTAAGTTCGGTACTCCATTAGGGAGTTGCTATGGAGTCGACGTATGCCAATTCCATGCAGAACGTTAAACGGAGTCTTAATTTTTGATGCATTATGCATTTTCGATGCGAAAGCACCGTTTCCAGCTTTGAAATATTGAATGCAGAAGCGCTTTTGATGTTTATTTTATGTCAATATTAAACGAGGCATCTCAATCTTTCACAAAATTGAATAGATGGAATTTGCACTGTAAGGAAATGCTCTCGGCGGATATTATTGGCATGCTAGAAATTTTCGATGAGTGTATTTCCCTGAAATGATGTCGGTGTTATAGTTTATTTAAATATATTGGGTCTTGTTAGTTTCACAAGGAACAGTAATAATAAGAGTATAATTCTATGGTCACCAATTACGTTCCGGTAAATTACTTGTTATTTATCGATTTATGTTGTTGTTGTTGTTTGACTGAATGGCTCTGCTCCCTAGGGGCAATTTGCCAGCTCATTAGGGGTGGCAGGGGGTTGTCTGGTTCAGGACCATATCCCCACCACTATCTTCAAAGTACTGTGGAGAATTTACAAGCTGCTATATGTTTGTTAAGGAAGGGTGTTAGTGGTAACATACACAACACAGGGAACACGTCACACTGCAAAACTGTCACTACAGGATAGAATGGTTAAAACTCGATGAGTATGTTTGTCTAAAAAATAAGATTATATGGTTATAAAAAGTGATAAACTTTATAACATTATCTTATTTAGTTTTAAGAATTTGTTTATGAGATGAATTACGTGGTCATTAAGATTATTTAAAACTGTTTTAATATTTAGGGGGATGACTAAACCTTTTTTACGTAGTTCCTCATAGATGCAAAATCCCTGTACTCTGTAAATTGGGCATTCAAACAAGATGTGGTCAAGATCTTGTACTTTTCCACACTCACAATTTGGAGAATTTTTTATTCCAATCCTGAATAAATGTGATCCCGTCAGGCAATGTCCTGTACGCATTCTAATTATGGTCACAATATGCCTTCGACCCATATAGCTAAATTTATTGAACCATTTTTCTTTTGGAAATTCATTAATAATTTCAGCATAAAATTTTCCTTTGTGGGCCAGTGATACCCTCCACGCCTCATTATGTTGCCCAATTATCTTTCTTTTGATAATGGGTACAAACTCTAAACTATTTCTATACTTTTAGGTATATTAAGGTCTCTGCCTATTCTTGCCAGTTTATCCGCAGTTTCGTTGCCTGTTATTTGTGCGTGTCCTGGTATCCAGCTTATTTTGATATCTATACCCAGATCATTAGCCATAAGCAGTAATCTTTTCGTTTGTAGGGTGTTAAAGTCGTGCTTGGTATTTGGTTTTGTTTTATTGAGTTTTTCCAGTGCACTTTTAGAGTCCGTAAGAATCCATGCTTTTTTTATGTTTTTCCTTATGGTCACTATTATTGCTTCCTGAATGGCTATGGTTTCCGCTGAACAAATACAAATATCTTTTGGCAATCTAGAAGAGAAGTTAAATCCAATGCTAGGAATGTGTACCCCAAATCCCACTCTCAGTGAGTTCTTCGACACATCAGTATATACCAAGGTATAAGAATGTTTGTATTTATCTATTTGACTCAGAAATTGTGCTTTAAGGTTCATGTCGTGTTTCTTTAAGTTTAAGTTTATAGTTGGGATGTTTCTAATTTGATATTGTATCCCGATTTCGAAAATGGGGTAGTTATCCGATTTGTATATTTTATTTTGGTATGGTAAGAAGTAATCATAA
>MU182919.1:0-17221 GCA_016904865.1 Pissodes strobi
CATTCTATTTGAAATATATACTTTCTGTCGGCTCCCCGTATATATGCAAAATTACCGGAAATTAGAATACAGATTTAGAATGGAAAAAATTTGCCCTGTATGACAGTTCTGTTTATTATTCCCGTATGATAAAAATTAAAAAGTTACGGGGGGGTGCAAGTTCATACGTTCATAAGTTCATAGTGACCCGGTACAACTTCTGAGGATTTCTTCACTCAGCAAAAGCCTCGTGCTAAAAACATCATCGTTTGAAATTCAAAACATTTAAAGTGATTTGCATATTGATTTTACTAATATGCTATATTGTGCACCCTTTTCAGAATAAATTGGTTATGCATTTAAAATGGTATATGGTGTTAACAATTTGATTGGCGTTGTTACTCGAGGAGTTACTCGAGCGGACGTACCCCTCCTCCAGAACCGGAATAAGATAATATTCAGGTATAATCTCGGTAAGTTGGTGATTTACAAATCATTTAGGATATTTATTTATCTATTAGTGTTAACAAGTAAAGTACTCTTACACAAGTACCCTGAAAAATACAATAAAAGTTATGACTAACAAAAATTATTCACATCTAAAAATACTCAAAACTAACACTGCAACTAAGAACAACACAGAACACAAGACCTGACTATTTAAGTCAGGTTACATGAGGTCAGTAAAGTTGGACTGGAGGTAATCCTCAAATGAGTAAAAGGCGTTCTTAATTAAATACTCGTTAATCTTGACCCTGAATACAGATCCTTAACGGAGACAGGCAATACATTGAAAAACTGTATCCCATAATAAGATTTGCCATTACGGGATCTGTAAAGCCTCTGATACCACGGCACCAAGGAGCTGTTGTTCCTAATGCAGTGCGAGTGAACTTCAGCATGAGTCATAAACTTCTCAAGGTTTTCCCTGACAAATAGTAGGCATACGAGAATATAAGCACAAGGCAGGATAAGAATTCTCAGTTTTCTGAATTGTAATCTGCAGCATTCTCTATAGCCCAGATTAGCCAACACTCTTATACATCTGCTTTGTAATGCAAATATTTTGAACATATGGGCAGAGCGGCCCCAATTAAACGAACAGTATGTCATTATGGAGTGGAAGTATCCAAAATATGCACTTCTGAGTGTACAAGCTGAAACTGAGGTGGACAAATTGCTTATTAGGAATATGCACCTTGATAATTTGGACGAGAGTTCCTCAACATGTGACTGCCAGGTCAATCCCGCATCCAGGTTGATACCAAGAAAAGTTATTGTTTCACACAGAGTCTGTTGACAAGACCTACAATCTCTAAGGAAGAAAATTATATTCTGGGTTTTGGACTCACTTAAGCTTAATCGATTAGATACTGCCCACTCCCTCAGTCCAGGGCATGACTGATCAGCTGTGATACTAAGGCTGGTCAGGTTACCATCAGCAATTAAAGATGTTGTGTCATCAGCATAAAGATAGAATGCAGACCCAGGATGACAGTTGAGTAGATCATTGACAAACCAAACCAGAGAAAGGACGCGTCCCAGCACCGAGCCCTGCGGTACACCATGTGTCAACAACAAACTCTGGGACCTACCACTCTCAAAATGAACATATTGTATCCTGCTTGATAAGTAAGACAGGAGCCGTTTGATACTTATATTGTCAAATCTGTAGTAAGCGACCTTCTCAAGAAGTATAATATGCTCTACACAATCAAAAGGCCTTGACAAATCGTACAATGTTGCCTGAGTGTGCAAACTATACTCAAAACCATTCAGAATTTAGTCACACATGTCCCTGAGCCCTGAATCGTTTGAGTGTTAAAACAATGAATTTTGTTCAAAGTAATCCTCAATTTGACTCTTCAGCAAGGTCTCAAGAATTTTACCAAAAATTGGAACTAGAGAAATTCGCCGATAATTCTCAGGGTCCAACTTTGAATCTTTTTAATGTATCGGTATGACTTTGGCGACTTTGAAACAATCAGGAAATATGCCCCTTGTGATAGCCATGTTAATTAATCTCGTCAAGGGAACAATAATCAAGTTTTTTATAGTTTTAATGAGCTGCATATTAAAGTCAAATGAGTCTCTGCTTGGACTACTGTTCATGGAATCAATCACCAGTCGAACCTGAGCATAGATCACCTCATAAAAAGAAAAGCCAGGACCACAATTACCGGTCAAATAGGTCAAAGGGTCTCTGGAAGACGGAGGCAGCGATTGTTTTAAGGTGGTTGAAGCATTAACAAATTAGTCATTAAATGCATCATTTGCCTCCACTTTATTCACTTGAATCTTCTGACGATAATCAGCGCGGTAGTTTCGCATAGTTTCAGCAGACACCAAGCCGGGATAATTCTGGTTAACCTGCCTTAAAAGACAAAATTTATCCCTCATTTCTCTCAGAGAATTATCAAACCACTTAGAGGCCCCTGAACTCCTGGCTGTGTTAACTGATTTGGATTTCAACTCAATAATACCAAGGTAGGCATCAACAAGGATTTCCACAAAGCATGTGAAGGAGGCATTAACATCATCAGAACCAAGCATATAATCCCAACTTATTGTTTCCACTGAGTTGTAGAAATTCAGTAAACCCAAGTCTGTTATAGGACGATAGCCGACACGTGCAGCCTCACCCATTCTGAATGAACCCTGCTTGAATTGAAAGAAAATACCCAGATGGTCCGATAGAGAGACATCACTAACAGTAGCCACATATGAGGATCGAGGAATATTCGTAACACATTATCCAGGGAACTTTTACCCCTGGTGGGCTCTTTTATTGATGGATTAAATCCAAAACTGGTCAACAACTCTACGAGACTGACTGGCTAGAGTTAAACCTTACATTAAAGTCACCAGTGATAATACATTTATCAGTAGTAGTTAGTCCATTCAGAAAATCTTCCAACCCATCAAGGAAATTGTCAAAGTTACCTGATGGAGACCGATATATAGTATAAATCAGAGATTCATCATACCAAATCCCAGCAGCCTCGAAATCCAACTCACACACAACTCCCGGGGGCGCAACACCGATAGGCTCACACTTTACTGATTCATGAGTATATACACACCCCTCCATGCAACCTGTCTGCCCTACCCAATAGAGATCAGATTAAAGCCGTGTATAATATGTGTCATACCTATGTCCGTTTCGGACAGCCAGTGTTCATTAAGACAGAGGATTCTAATCCTAGGATTAGTCCTAAGGAATATTTTCAATTCGTGTACCTTTGAACGTAGTGACTGAATATTAAGATGCAATATAACATATTAAACTTATTGGTGGCTGTTACTTCTTTTTGTTGAAAAATCGGCGTCGTTGATTTAAAAGCCTTCTTGCAACCACACCCTTAGACCTAATCCCTGAATCCAATACCTGGGGCATAATGTTAGGGTTTACTCCAATTTTGAAAGACTTGATTTGGTCATTTGATGTAGTTAGCTCCTCAGACTCAAAACTTAGAAAACCCCGAGAACCAAGGTACGACAAGACATCCTTTACAGAATTGTCTTTGGCCAGTCCTGATAGAAAAATCCAGGAGCGATTGCGAGTTCCATGGTTGGTCATTGATTGCGAGTTCTTTGGTGAGGGCAGTTTGGGTGACGCTACCTTTAAAGATACGTGCTCCGGTGGAGACTCAGTAGCCGAGTTTCCACCAGTGCGAGCCTGAAGCGCGACCTCTGTTCCTATTCTTTCCATATTAGGTTTGGGGGGCATCTTGGAGAGCATGTTAACCATTTCGACATTTGTATCCTTTAGTATGTTGATACGCTGGTTAATTTCATTGGTTTGTAGAGAAAGTTCATGCTTAATAAAAACCATCAAAGATTGCGCCAGAATGTTCACATCTTTACTGCAAGTCAGGTTATATGCGGCAGGAGAGCAGCAGGCATCAGCATTTGAAGGAATAGAAGTATCATTCCCATTATCTATGTTATTATGAAAGCTGCCTGTGTTTGCAGTAAGATCAACCACATTAGTGATTGTCTCGGATACTGCGATATTAGGTAACCTAGGTATGGGCTGTTGTTCTACTACTGTGACTGCATTACTCCTCCCTGAGCCATTGGAAACTGCCTGAGGCAAACGTACAGGTGGATTTATGCAATCTTCAAAAGATCTAATCTGTGATTTGAAAGCTTTAATATCACTGTCAAAACCACTATTAAAGGAGCTGTTTTTGGTCACATCTTTTTTAATTAACTCAACCAAACTTCTAAGTTCTTCCAGTTCTACTTTCAGGTTCGGTAGCTCCTTGATAGCTGACGCACAGTCGGGACAGAAGAAAAACATTCCTCTCGATCAGCTGGGAGCACAACGTACCAATAAACTAGTACACTCCTTACAGACCACTCTTTTGCAGGTATCACAGGGACAGCCAAAAAGATCCGTTTCCTCATCTTTTGGTTTTAATTCACATGGTTGATGGCATTTGTAGCAATTCCAAGCATTGGAACTCATATTTACGAAATCTTCGTTAGGAGTATCGATATCCGCGTCCAGCTCTACAACGCACCAAAATGAAAAATATAGATCTCAACGCCCAGCTCTACTAAACACCAAAATTAACTGGCAACGGCGGTATGAGCTGCAAAGAAGTTCGTTGACCTGTCAACATCAACTGATGAAAACAATGGCAGAACGTGTTTTTGAATCCAGGAAAATTAAAAAGTTCTTATGAAAAATACTGAATCCAGTGTGTTCTTCAGTTGACCATGCAGAGGAGGCACGGAGCACCGAAAGTCGGAAAGTCTTATTACAAAAAACAATTCACAAACTACTAAAAGGTTGAAACTCAATGGAGCAACAAATAAACAAACATTAATAATTGTTAGTCTCTTTTCTGTAGGTTCGCTAAGATCACTAAGTGCATCTAAGCTTATCAAAGTGCAAGAGTGCAAGTGACGCTACTCATATTCTCATTTGCTAAAAGAGAACTAAAGAGACTTGGGACATGGGCTATAAAGGCATAACTGTTAGTGATGAGGCTGGTATAGTCCTATCGTTCAAGAAGTGAGGACAAAAAAAAAGAATGATCAGGGAAATAAAACATTTAAAGTGATATGAATTTTCATATTTATGCGGTAATTTTATATTAGCTAATTAATGCACACTGTCATGGATTTAGATTCTTATGAAATTAACATTCTGGTATATTTCTAAATGTGCGCAATTTGGGATCAGAACTAACAGACATTTTATTAATGATCTTTTCATCCTAGAACTTCGTCAAGAAATTTGCTTTTTCGTTACCCTATACGTGTATTTAGGATTTTCGTAACTTCAATTTCATCCAAGTCTATATTTCTATTATCCCACTTAATTTCATGATAATCGTCAAAAGAATAATTTGCAACTTTAGTATCTTCAGCAGATAACATTCTCCTTTTAAAAAGTGATTTAAATGAAAAATTGGCATATCGAATGCCTTAGGGATATGTCCAAACGCCAATTTTAACGCTAATAGCTAAAATTTTAATGTTTTTGCGCGATTCTTATTTTTTCAATTTTAAAATTAATGAGCTGCAAAACGTAACTTAGTTCATGTAATCGGTCCGCAACAGCATTAAAAAAACATAGGTATCAAGTTAAGTATACTTTACATAATAATCTATTTAACTAATTTAAGTCACGTAAAAATCAATAGTTCAAAAAAATCGCAAGCAAACAAATTAAAATATCTAATTTATATATAAAAACAAGTACATTGGAATAGCTCTAAAACAGAGCTTTATCCACAATACCGAAACAGAATTTTTGCACTCGACGCGCGTTTCGCTAACCATGTTAGCATCATCAGGAGATGATTAAGATTAAGAGATGATTAGTCTTAAAAATCTCCTGATGATGCTAATATGGTTAGCGAAACGCGCGTCGAGTGCAAAAATTATGTTTCGGTATTGTGGATAAAGCTCTGTTTTAGTGCATGTTGCCGAAGGTTCCAAACCCCAACATAATTATTGGAATAGCTGACAAATTTTAAAATAATGAAACTAGTAAATATAATAAGACAAGCAGAGTTATATCAACTAGTTGAAAAGCCTGTCTCTGCCAGGCAATGTATATAAAATTCTTTGTTATACATTAACATGGAATAATTTCTCGATAAACAATGCTGGTTGAGAAAATTTTTGCCAAACCTTTTAGAAGCATACCTTGGTTTTCGTCGTATTTTGATATCTTTATTTTTATGTCGTTATGGGACCTGACCCTTAAAAATGCTACGTACATCTGTCCGTGGTTAAATACAGGCTTAGGTAGATATATGCCCACCTTACTTAAAGTCTGTTCCTGGGATTTATTTATTGTTATGGAAAATGCTAATCTAACAGGACATTGTCGTCTTCGTAATACAAATGGCAAATCTGGTTGTACAGGAGCCAAATCTATTCTTGGTATAAATGCAGTTGAGGTACCTGTTAGGATCGTTGCACACATAGGATTTTGTGATAGTTTGGTTACTTCTAATCGGGTGCCGTTACATAATCCCCTTCGAGTATTTAAATTGCTTAGAAGCATAATAATTGAACTTACTTTGAGATTTAATCTATGCGGTGGCATTCCCGAAGGTGTCAGGCTATTTAAAAACTTAATTGGATAATTTTCATTTTCTGAGATATCATCGCATTCTACTGAGTTAATACTTAAAAAGGTAAATTTTTCTATTTCCAAAATATTTAAAACTTGCTCATTAATCTGTTACATCGTCATTTCTAGGACACAGAATGGCTGATTTAGAGTATGTTGCAAGATCAAGCGGTTGCAATATTTGACCAAATATTTCTTCTACAATAGATTTGTTGGCTCTTATTGTATGTGGGATTTCAATAATGTCTTCCCCAAGACCGCTATCATTAGTTAATTGACCATTTTCTATTTTCAATAGCCAATAACTGTACGAATTGTCTACAGATTGTACATTTGTACTCAACTGCAAAATTTTAAATTCCGACTACAGATGGCAATATTTCAGTAATGTTTGTATAATTGATGCTCTATGTGCGTGGGGCACAACTAGTAGACACTTACAAAAATCGCTTTCCGGGCTGCGCATTCGCCATTTTATCGGGAATTGTAAAACAATTTTGTTTTTTATTTTTTTCTTTTTTATTAAGTCAAAAATAATGATCCGGCGACGAAAGTTTTTAGAATAGCATCTTAGCTATCTTTCTATAAAAAGAAAAATTTTCTAGAGCAACCCACGACCTCAGTAGAGACGACACAGACATATAAACATTAGCTTCTTATATAAGTAGATAATGCACAATATAAAAGCAATACAAAATGATTTTATTTATATATTTCTGCGAGAATTCTATGTTGTTAAGCACATTGGAGTACGTACTACCCCATATAGATATTGCATACCGTAGAACAGACTCCGCCAATGAATAATAAACTATTTTTACTTATTTTTCAGTCATAAATTATAGTAATTTAGAGAATTTGTAGATGGTTTTTCTAACCTTTTTGACAATATAATTAATATGAGAATCGTTTTTAAGTTTGCATCCTGGTAAACTCCCAAGTACTTACAATGAGTTGAAAAAGTTATTGCAGAAATTTCGAATACAATTTTTGACCAATAGAAAAAGTGAAATCATTTAAATTTGATCAGCTAGTTTGAAAATACTAAAATTTTTGGCTTAAGTAAAATACTACGAATAAAAAAAATAGGCGTATGCTTAAGACCACAAGACAAAACTGAAAATTTCAACAAAACGATATTAAAAACAAAATAAAATTAAAAAAAAAGGTTTCTTGGAGGCGCCGGGAATTGATCCCAGTACCTCTACCATGCGAAGCGAGCGCTCTACCATTTTAGCTACGCAGCGCCGCCGAAGAAAATAGCGGTGTCAAAAATAACTATAAGTATAAACCGGCATAATACATATTTATTGTAAATTTGGCAGGTAGGTAGATGATTATTTGATTTCATATACTACATAGACTGATACGATGTATTGAGCAATCCAAATAAAACCTTAAATGCCTTATGCCTCTTGTTAGTGTCAAAACTCGAAATAGCAAAAAGTTTAAATTCAACTAGCTCATCCTGTATAAAAGGCATCATTATTTGTAAGTACGCGTCAAGTGATCAGCTTTTTATATAAAAAAATATTTTTCTGGGAAAAAACTGAACTTTTCAAGCTATAAATCGATGTTTTTACATTTTCCCCCAAAAGTCTATTTTCCCGATATATTCTAAGAGAAGTATTTCTCCTAGAAATTCCCTATCGAATTATTGTCGTCTCTCTTTTTTCCATCTTCGCGACTTTTTCGTGGCTAAAACGACCCAGAGTGAGCCCCTTTTCCAAAATATACAAGCCCCAAAAAATATACACACTATTTTTCAATTTTTACAGTGTTCGGAATACCGTCAACAGAAACGTGCCCAGAAAATTTCATCAAATTTAATTAATTGTTTCGACAGTTATCGTGTATCAAAGCAAAATTTTCAAAAATAGCACATTTGATGTAAACTCGGAAACGGAAAACCGGATAGCAAAAAACAATTGACGGTCGGTAGGATCCAAGTGATGCCTAAAATCGTACCATTTGTCAAACTTCCACTGGTAACTGTTCTCGAGAAAAATGAAGTTGACGCCGACTTTACCCGATGCGTCGCGCGTGACGGCACAGTTTATATCCCTAACAAGGAAAAAGTGCACTACGGGTCTAAAGAAGATGTTTTCTCGCACAGCTGACTGTTTCTCTCTCTCTTGAGCCGACTTTACCGGCAGGAGCGTTAAAGGCCCGAGCTACTCAATGCACCAAAAACCTTTTTACTTCAAAAATTCGCAAAATATCAAATAATTTTAAATAATTGATTTATATATTACAACAAGTATGGCGAAATTAGAAGCAAGCTTTAAAACAACGAGACTAACAAATAAAATAAGTCAAACTGAGCAGTATAAATAAAAAACATCAGAAGAACAATACGAAACAATTTAAAGACCAAGAGGCAGTTCAGATACATTATTTTAATAATTTTAAGCTCATTTTTTTTTTAAATAGAAGAAGTGAAAATATTTAATTTTAATCAGCAGGCCCGATAAAATCTAAAACTTTGCTTTTCCTAAAATATTTGATGAACGAAATCTTAGCTCAAGTAAATACAGCATTTTAATCGCAAATAAATTATCTGAATTAAAATAACTAATTCATACACAAAAATAATGAAACTAATAAATAAAATGAGACAAGCAGAGTAATATGAATGCAAAATAATATAAGAACCATACAAAATGATTTAAACACTATAAGTCAGCTAAGAAACGTCATTATAGTGATTTTGAGTGAAGCATTTTTCAACTAGAAAAAGTGAAAATATTTAACTTTAATGGAGGATAAGCGATTAAGTTAAAATCATTATCTAACTTAAAATAATTGAACCAATAAATGAAATAAGAAAAGCAGAGTAAGATGAATAAAAACCAAAATACGTAGAATGGAAAACGATTTAAAAATGAAAAGGCATTTAAGAAACGGTATTAAAGTAGTTTTGATTTTTTTCCATTAGAAAAAGTGACAAGTGGTGAACGATAACAACATTTAAATTTAGAAACCGCATAAAATTAAAACCTTTACTTTATTATTTAATATAATTGAACGAAATTTAAGCCCTAGTAAAAATCAAATAAATTGAATTTTATACACGAAAACGCCAACCGCGAAGGAACAGAAACGAAAATAATGAAACTAATAACAAAATAAAACAAGGATAGTAATATGAATACAAAACAATATAAGAACAATGAAAAACTATTTAAAAACAAAGAAGCAGTTAAGAAACTTAATTACAGTAAATTTTACTGAATTTTTTTCTTCAGTAGAAAAACGTGATTTAATGCTAATCAACGTTCCAGATAATTTTTTTTGTTTAGCTTGATGAACTAAAAACTAAATACAAGTCCAAGTATATATATACAGCGTGGTCCAAATTATAATCGGAAACTTCGACAGCATATTTAGCACTTAAAAATAAGTATATAAGTCCATATAAACTTATATCCGAAAACGCCTCGTTTCGGGTATACAGGGCATTGAAATCTTGGAAAAAAATCGGTTTTCCCCATATTTTTTTTTAAATTATTTAGATTATGCTTTCAAACTCGGTCGGTATGATTATCACTTAAAAACAAATTTATAGCGCTGAATAACCATTTTTTTTGTCAGTGGCGTCCGTGAGAACGTTTTAAATAATTTAAATAATAAAAATTATGTTACGCCACTGCCTTTTCGTAATTTTGTTAGCATATTCAAATGCATTAATCAAAACTGAAGAAAAGGTGACTCTTTGGTTTTTCCGCTAAAACGAACCGTTTTCGAGAAAAAAATTATTTTTGGTTTTAATGTATTAAGGCTTGTGAAATAGAATTAAGTACGTATGTACCGGGTGTTTCACTATAAATGGAACCCCCCTTTCACTTTCTCAATTGCCGTTTTAGAAAAAAACGTCAAATACAAAAATAAAGGGCATGATGTGAAGTTTTTTTGTGGCAAAGCACAGTTGTATACAGGGTGTTCCACAAAGGCAGGATTAAACAAAGTTTTATTTTTTTAAATAGAACACCCTATATTTTATTGCATGTTGGGATTTTGCGGAGAATTCTAGACATATTTCATAACTAATGTCCTATACCTATCTGTTACTATTTTTGAAATATTTACAGTTGAAAATCGACCATTTACCAAGTTTGACAGCTTGTAAAATCTAAACGGCTAAAGATAGAGCAAAATGGTTTGAACTCTCCTATCTTGGTTTTTCATAAGCTATCGTTCGACACTAATATTAGAGTTAAACAAAGGTTAAATTTAACCGGAATTTCTTAACCTCTGGTTAAATAAAAAATTAGTGTCAAACTATAGCTTATGAAAAACCAAGATAGGAAAGTGCAAACCATTTTGCTCTATCTTTAGCCGTTTAGATTTTACAGGCTGTCAAACTTGGTAAATGGTCGATTTTCAACTGTCAATATTTCAAAAACAGTAACCGATAGGTATAGGACATTATTTATGAAATATGTCTAGAATTCTCCGCAAAATCCAAATATGCAATAATATATAGGGTGTCCTATTTAAAAAAATAAAACTTTGTTTAATCCCGCCTTTGTGGAACACCTTGTATACAACTGTACTTTGCCACAAAAAACTTCACATCACACCCTTTATTTTTTGTATTTGACGTTTTCTTCTAAAACATCAATTGAGAAAGTTAAAGGGGGTTCCATTTATAGTGAAACACCCGGTACATAGTTTCAGAAGCCTTAATACAATAAATCGAAAAATAATTTTTTTTCTCGAAAACGGTTCGTTTTAGCGGAAAAACCAAAGAGTCAACTTTTCTTCAGGTTTGATTAATGCATTTGAACATGCTAACAAAATTACGAAAAGGCAGTGGCGTAACATAATTTTTTTATTTAAATTATTTAAAACTATCTCACGGACGCCACTGACAAAAAAAATTGTTATTCAGTGCTATAAATTTGTTTTTATGTGATAATAATACCAACCGAGTTTGAAAGCATAATCTAAAAAATTTAAAAAAAAATGGGAAAAACTGATTTTTTTCCCAAGATTATACCCGAAATGAGGCGTTTTCGGATATAAGTTTATTTAGACTTATTTAATTATTTTTAAGTGCTAAATACGCTGTCGAAGTTTCCCGATTATAATTTGGACCACTCTGTATATATATATTTATATATTGTATAAACAGGGAAATCAAATGATTTAAAAAGGAAGACGCAGTTAAAAAACGTTATTATAATAAATTCGAGCAATTTTTTGCCAAAGAAAAAAGTGACAATTAAATTTATTAATCAGCGTACTCGACAAAATTAAAAGGAGAACGGTTGAATGGACGTTGTCAAACTGGCGACGGATAGGTATCCGGTGTCCGTTAAATCCAAATAATAGTATATTATTTTATATGGAGGAAAAGTAATACTTTTCATGGCGCGCTCGTGTTTAACAGCCGAACGGAGTGAGGCTGGTAATAGAGAGCAAGCCATGAAAAGTAACTTTTCCTCCAAATAAAATATGCTGTTTTTTCTTCAAATGTCGACAAATTAATGCAAAAACGTCTCTTTTTAATAGTAATAATAATAATTATTAAAGATAAGTGGGTTCGCAAGGCGGCTTAGACCGGTGCGGTGTCGGTGAATAGGCTCAGTTTGCTGCTATAGTAATGTCACATAAAGCTGTCAGTGGACACTGTCAACAATAATTATTTTTTAAAAATTACGTCTTCGATTGCGTTTTAATTCCGTATTGATAAGCAGTTATTGAGTAAGTTCGATTAAATAATAACCAATTTGTTCCTAAATTAGTGATTTTTAGAAATGCAGTCACAAATTGAGTGATAAACACAAATTTTAGTTTAATAACTCTTGAGTTGTTGACGCTTATTTTGATGTTTGTTTGTATTTTATCTATGTTGATATGACAACACTTTTACCTCCGCCGGCGGAAAAGTGAAAAGTAAAGCTCCGGCGGAGGAAAAACGAAACTTCACTGCCGCCTACACAGTCGAGTAATGATGGATTTACTGACGTTTGAAGAAAAAATTCGTTTATGTCTTCCACGTAATGCGCGGCCGAAAACAATCCAATTCGAATTTCGCACAATAACACAACGAATTTATCGACGTCATTAAATGGCCCCGCACTTGATTTCAACGATAAAACAAAACCCACTAAAATTTGCAGATAGTAATCGTTGAAGTTGAAATTTATCAATTAATAAATTTTGTTAATTAGCATTATAAGCGAGGAGGACGGAATCAAATTTATGACGCTGGGCCGGGCTATTGAACACGACTATACCTACAATGAAATAGATTCGTGATTGTGATTAATGAGTTTCGTTTTTAATTTGTCTTTTACGATTTGTCCATTTGATTAAACTGGAACGTTAATGATAATGGCAGTGGCAACAAGCAATTGAAACAAAAATGCCTATCACTGTAACCAAAAGTTTAAGGCACTATAATTTTTTAAAACTAAATCAAGTTTTCATTTAATAACCCATCCAAACACAGTAAATAGCAACTCGTGCACCGGTTGAACATTATGTGGGTGACCCGCTTTTACGAGAGAAGAGTGAAAAAGTAATAAGATCAAAACTGTCCCATTTACGTCGGTATTGAAGCCGATTTCGAAAAAAAAAACGGATAGCTTGTGGCATAAAGATTGTAGATTATTCTAATGTTCGAATAACTTTTCTTAGATTGTTTTAATCATAATTTTCTCAAAACTATATGACTGCTTTCCAGCATTAGCCAGCGAGTACCCTATGTAAACCCCCTTGTCATAATAAAATGGCGCAGTCCAAGCCTTCGAACTCATCTGCCTGTTAACGCGCCAGGTATAAAAGTAGCCTGCCAAAATATTTTTAATTTTTGTTTTCATTCCATCTCAACTGAGGTGTTAGTGTCAGCTTTATTAATGAGTTTTGCTTTTTACAAATGGGTCCAGGTATATGTTTTCCTTGAGACATTAAGGCTGGGGTATATATAGGCGAGTTGCTTAAATAATATACTGGTTAGTACTAAATACTTACTCATCTCAGCATCAGTATCGTTTCACAATTCCGACTTCACATAGCAACATTACCTAGAAATAAAAATATTGTTAATAATTCGCCGCTCTATAGTATACACGAAAAGAGAATGTTTACGAATTAGTTAAACCTCTAAAAAAGGTTATTAAACCGTTAAACACGTCTGGTTTGCTCCCGATACTGATAAGTGCAGCAGGGATTGGTTCAATTAAAATGACAGCTTGTTCACATAGAAATTCTCGATTTTCATACGCAGAGTTTCTACGTTAGTCCTGTCTTATTTATATTATGTTCCTCGTGGTATATTTTAACATAACCTCAAACACATTTATCAAAAATGTACATGAGAGCGGTAAGTGGTGACTGGGTTTCTTACACATGCATATGCCTTTGATTGAAGTACGTGTTTGGAGGGAGGGAAGGAGTTAAAACAAATTTGATTTCAGTAGCATAGTCAGTGCCCTCTATAGATCAGTCCACTCTCAAAAGTTAGCGTGGGTGAGGCTTATGGAGAACGGCGCTGCCAAGTTAACGTACTTGATTTTAGCCTCTTTCCTGCAGGCAGTTAAATAAATGCATAATTTCTTAATCGGGAGGTATTTTTCATATGTATAATAAAATTAATACAAATTATTATATTGAAAATTATTTAAAGTAACTTACCAAGACAAAAAAGTAGGTTTTTATTAAAAAAAAATAGTTACAGGTTTATATTATATGTTATATTATATAAAATATATACATATCCACGTTTAAAAATACACCGTTCTAGCATTATTGATTTACTGTCCTTTTTCCCATAACTGAATCTCATATCCAGCAAAAGTTGCCTCAACGTATACTACAGGTAAAATTTGGAAGATTTTCGTCTTGGGTCACACTTGCCAAAATTTTAGCCCAACGTTGGGGTATGTTTTCATGAAAAAAAAATATGCACCTTTCTTCTAATAAGGTTTTTAGCTTCTTCATCATATTTGTTGTCACGACTATTTGACTGACTAACCTCTCACTTTCTTCTTTTTATTCCAATTATAATGGGTCCAGCACTGTCTTCCTTCTTAATTAATTGAAAAAACTGTTTTCGCTCTAACACCAGTCATTTCAGCCGTATTGGTTACATTTTCTGTAACACTTCCACCACTTGTACTCATTACATAATTATCAAGGTTTCATAAGTTTGTAAAAGGCGCCCGAGCTGGCAACAATGCACAGTTTTTCCCCATAAGAAAAGCATTGTCATAAATGTCATAAGCCTGGATTATGGATTATTTACAGAAAATCACCTATAAAATTATATTCGATTTCAATTTGTGAGTTTAATATTGATAAGATTAAATTGATATGATTTCTATATAGTAGCAAAATTGCAAAAAATAGCAATCGACTAAAAGACATTCGAAACATCATGCTTAAACAGCTTTTTCTACGGGATTAACCGTATCTCTTTCAGCTACTGTTTATCAGATAGCTTATTCCATGTATTGCACGATATCCTGTGTATTTTCAAAATATAATTGACTAAATAATTATTTCAGATACAATTTACTAAGCTGAAACCGACCACCTGAACGTTCGAATGCGCTATTTGCAAACTAGATAATATTTTGACTATACGGTTGCCGTTAAAGTTTTTACGGTCGCAGATCAAAGCGAAACGTCAATAAATTTCTCCGACAATACCGTAATTTAAATTAGTAAAATCTATATTCGAAAGTTAAATTTGACTCTGAAAATTACGCGATTCCATTTATTCATGTCGTATAATTATAAATGTGCGCAGCCCCAAATACCTTTTCGCTAATCACATTTATTATTCATACAAATGTTAAAACATACGTGACGTTTCTGTAAATACGCGGCGAAATTGTTGTATATAGGTTATTTCCACAATATGTTTCAATCTATGTTTTGAATTTACATTCTGCTCTACATATATAAAAATATTCACCTATACTGTTTACATTTCGCTAAATATAAATATTATTTTGTTTCAAGATGTCGTATATAATACAAACTAATGAAAATAGTTGTTTTTCCTTGAAGGGATGGTAATAACCATCGAATATATAAAATTATGGTTGCAGAAATCTATATGTACTTACACCATAGCCTGTATTTTCGTAATTTCACTAGACCCTAGCCCAATAGAAATCATAGTACGATCTAATCGAATTAGACCGCACGCGGACGGGCGGGCGGCGGCGATTTTAAATAAATATCAATTAAAAGCATTATTTTGGCATGAGCCACAGCTACCGCCCAACATCCGGTTGAGTTTATTTCAGGTGGGTCTGACAGTCAAATAAATTACTTGACATTATACGAATGTCGTATAAACAAATTAATTACATTTTTACTTATCTGGCATCACCGATATATATATATATATATATATATATACGTTTTGGAAAATTTCTTGGGTATAGGTTTATGAAATGAAATTTCAATTGTTAATTGGTCAACGTTTCGCTCGTCATTGGGAGCTTTTTCAAGAGGTATTATACCTTCTAATCAACCGAAAACATGTTATCAATGAATATTACAAGAACAGTACAGTTTCAATCTTGGCACAAGTATACAATTAATATGCTTTACGTCAAAAGTTTTAAAAATATATTAAAAAGATTACGTTTCACATTTTAAAAACACAGATATATTTTGTACGTACCTTGGATATAATGTTACATCTTTGGATGCTATCTAGTGTATAATTTGCTATATAAAGATAAGGGAACTATGTTATTTTAATTTTTTGCTTTTTTTTGGTACGTAAGAAGTATTCTTCGTTTTACCAGGGTCTATCAGTATCAGTACCAGTATGGAAGGGGTGGCCCCTAGCGGGCCTTGCACTTAGGCCACCAATTGGACCCGTTGTGCCCCCAGCCCGCATTAGAGAACCTCCAGGATGCCGGTCCTCCTTAAGAAAGTCCGCATCTCCCTCAGACTAACACGACGCACTGAATCTGGCTCGATCGACGTCACGCCAAAGATTCTGAATCTTGCCCACGCAAAGGCGGGGCATTCCGTAAGTAGATGATATGGAGTCTCGTCGTCCTCCATGCACCATCTACACTCCGCCTCCTCTGCAATTACCAGGGTCTAAATCACAATTTAATTTATTACATGTGACGTTGAGGAAGTTTTGTATATTACTTTATTAAGTTATGATAAATCTGACTTAAGCTACTTACATCTTGTCTGTCGTTTGCAATGTCTGTATCTTTCGTTATATGGATCATTTCTTTGACTGATAATTTATGGTAATTACTATCTTGATTTAATATTTTGGTGTCTTTAAAATTGAATTAATGTTTAGTGTTCTTTTCATGTTTGTGTAGGGCAGTTGAGGCATTTTTTGTGTATTTATGCCCGTTTAGACGATTTTCAAGGTATTGGGTTGTCATACCAATATATTTTTTTGGGCAATTTAAACAAGGTATGGAGTAAATTACATTTGATTTTTTCTTGGTTTTTTTAATTTTTAATGGTGTATATAGAGATTTTAATAAATTTTGTGCTTTATGACACATTGTGATGCTATGTTTTGATAAAATATATTTAAGTTTCTCTGATAGTTCTTGAGTGTAGGGCATAGCAATATGTTTATTTCCTATAGTTGATTTTGGGGAATTCCGAGAATTATTATAAAATTTAAAGGTG
>MU182919.1:17621-46519 GCA_016904865.1 Pissodes strobi
ACGGATGGTGGAAAATGTATAAACAGTATTCCGGGTGTCAATCCGTTCGTCTTGAAATTCTTCATCTTCACGACGTTTCGCCAGAATCGCATCTGGCATTTTCAAGTGTTGCTCGCTCCGCTTCTGGGCTCGAACCGAGGCTGGGATCCGTAGCATTTTTAAATCCTTTACACAAATAGTGCACTATGTAAAAATCGATCTCTCCTATTGGCTCGTATTACAATAAGTCTTCATGATGCAATCAATTTCTGTCAAGAGCTCTCGTGGTGTAGAGGTTTAGACAGCTGAGTCTCACCTGGACGGCCCGGGTTCAAACCCCGTTGCTTTTTTTTATTTTTTTTTAAGATTATGCTTCTAAACAGTTTTTTTTTCTTGATTTTGGGTATGTCTTGGGTTAGTTTGGGTAGGCACCTGGTTAGTTTCCTTTTCTTGAGCCCCCGTAGCGAGCGATGCGAGCTGAGGGCCATCCGGATCGACCAATAGGAGAGGCCGATTTTTATATAGTGCACTATTTGTGTAAAGGATCTTATAATGCGGATCCGTATGCGTCTGCTTTTATAGGCTGGCGTCTGCGCAGATTGTAACTCGGCATATACTACGCCTCCGTTGGTTCAATTTTTCTTCCTTCGGCAATCTTCTGGTCCGATTGTTGAGTGGAGCCGGATTGATTTTCTTGAAAAGAAAAAAGACTTCCAAATTTTTGGAATATTGAGAGCGTCGTCTCGCTTATTGAGCTGTCCGTTCTTTTCGATTTCTAGAGTTTCACTGATTATGCGAGTTTTGTAGTGGCCCACTGTGGCTACTTGTCTGACGTTGTTGAAGTCGATGCAGCGTCCTATTGTTAAGTAGTGTTGGAAGAGCGCTGATGTAGTCTGTGTCGTTCTGATGCTGTTCTTATGCTCCTGGATTCTAGTTGAAATTCTCCAATTTGTCTGCCCTATATACGATTTTTGACAGTCCCCGCAAGGTATGCTGTACACTCCTTGGTTCTCAAGCTGTACTTTGCCCTTTGAATTTCCTAGTACTTGTGCTAAGGTTTGCTGTGGCTTGAAAATTCGCTTCATTTTATGCTTCTGTAGGAGTCTGCCGACTTTGTCAATGACTCCCTTTATATATGCAAGTAGGCTTTTGGCAAGTTCGTTGCTTTCTGGTTTCTTCCTTGTTTGTTTTTGTTGATTAATTGCCTTCGTAATGTGGTTTCCCGAGTATCCATTTTGTTTAAGGGCGTTTGTTGTTAGTTTTATTTCTTCTTGCCTTTGGGTAGGTTTTGTTAGGCGATAGGACCGAGATATCAAAGTATTTGCCACGGATTGGATTTGTGACGTGTGGTGATGGGATTTGGCGTTTAGATATCTGGTGGTATGGGTGGGTTTCCTATACACGGTATAATCTAGGGTTTTTTCCGGCGTTCTGGTGATGTGGAGTTCTAGGAAAGGTAGCTTCTCATTCTTTTCTTCTTCTAGTGTGAATTGGATTCTGCTGTGAATTTGGTTTAGATTGACCAGGAAACGCCTGACCAAACGCAGCCCTGAAATCCACGGTATGGAAACGCTACGTAGATGACATCTTTATTATATGGCCCCATGGTAGAGAATAGTTGGACACTCTCATGTAAGCTTTGCAATTTTTTTACTAAAGTCACTTCGCGAACATTAGTGACTAAAAGATTAAAGCAAAACTACTTTTTGTAAAGCACCATGTTTAATTAATATTTTGTCATTATTTAACCACCCTGTATATTGGATTTATTTTGTGTGTAGAGTTATGCCCGGATATTGGTATTTATTTGTTACGTAAGAGTTCCAGCCTAATCAGTAAAAACTCATCTTTTATCTTCAGCCATATTTTTGAAAAAATTGACAGCATCAAAATATCCCCGAATTTGTTTTTCTACATTTTGACTAAGAATCACTCAAATGTATCAAGCAGTAAAAAAACAAATGTTTGCAAATTTTTGGGATAAATTAAATCTTATACAATTTTGTAGGTATCTATACAATATTGTAGGTATCTATTTTATTGATATGCACAATATTAAGAACTTCCGGTAGCCTAGTTCATACGCCATGAAATGCGCCCTAATATTTTGAAAACCGCATTGAAAAATTCATCATTTCAGATAGGCAGACACCAAATTTTTAGTATGCGTTTCATGTGAATATCAATTTATATTGTATATTCTTACATTTTGCTAAACGCGCGTTTAGAATTTTCCGTTTTTATCATCGACTTTTGACGAAGCCGTATGTTATTGAAAAGAACCCAAAACTGACCAATTTATCAAATTTCGAACTAGTCTTCCCGTAACGCATGCATATATTTCACCGTAGTATAACGCGTGCAAATTCTGACAAACTATATGTTATTAATCCCCTTAAGCATCATTACGTGTAAATTACTGCTTTAACTATAAACTTGGCAAGGTGAGAAGATAAATTGTTCGGTGTTAAAATATCGCGGAACCCCACTGCTTTATGCTGAAGTCAAGCGAATGATGTTAAACGAATACGGTGGAGTATAAAAATAGCTTCTAGATACGCGTACATGGAGATGCAAGGTGTATAAGGACACAACAAAGGAAATTATTTCGTTTTTTGGACAAATTTTATTTTTAACTTGCGGTCGCGTCACCTCGTAACATTTGCTCGTCAGTTGAGCCGACAACCTCGCAAAGACTACTTTTATATTCAAACTGAAATTTAAGACACTTAAACTAATTAAACGGCAATCTGTATTTTTCTTAAATCGAAACAAGACCGATAATTTGTTACCCCGATCTCGGCCTCCCGAAAATAAAATGATATTCCCAGAGTTGACATAAGGTTTGTTCTAGCAGCGATTTGAAACGGTTCCAAACCATCCGGAGTTTGCGCATAGCGATATAAGCGACGCTTATATCGTTATGCGCAAACTCCGGATGGTTTGAAACCGTTTCAAATCGCTGCTAGAACAAACCTATTGTTTTGATCTAGTTTGGCAAATTTTTACTTTATATGTTAACCATTTCAGGCAGGAACGTCAAATTGATGAGAGCAGTTTGATTACGAGGAGTGAAGCCCCCGCCATTCCAATTTGCCACGGGGTGTGGCCCGCCAAATCCCATCGTCCTCTCCCAGGCTGAACAATACCAAATTACATAGTCTGGGGCTGATCAATGGCAGTTTTCGGCAAGAGAGTATGCATTGTATTAGCAGGCAGGAACGTCAACCTGGTGAGAGCAGTTTGATTACGGGGAGTGACACCCTCGCCATTCCGAGTTTGCCACGGGATGTAGCCCATCAAATCTCACCGTCCTCCTCCATGCTGGAGAACACTAAAGTACAAAGTCTGGAGCTGATCACTGGGGACTGACCCAACAAACCCCATTCTTACCCCTGTCGGACTAGGGAGCACCAAAGGACTGAGTCTGAGGCCGATGCTTCCACTGGAAGCGGCCCTAGGTGGTAGATGCATCTACTCGCATCGCCCGGTGAAAGACCACCCCACCACGACTGGGAAGTGCCGCTTTCGCGCTAGTGGTTCCGGGTTCCACAGTATGGACATGATGGTGCTACCAGCATCAAAATATTCCTGGGGTAAACTCCCAGACCAATTGGATCTCCGGGCGTCGGTTGGCCCTGGGAGCCCTTCCCGCAGCATTTCAGATAGAAAAGATACAGAACCAATTTTTTGTAACATAAGAGGCCTAAATACAAGCATAAAATCGGTAAACCAACATCTACAAGCAAATAGACCACACATACTAGCCCTTACAGAAACACAAGTATGTTCTACAACCACAACAGTAAACTACCCCTATCCTGGTTAGGACTTACACACCCGATTTAGACATAAGTTCGGAATACGCCTTTTGGCCTTTCATGTCACCGCGAGGAAACACTCGAACCGAACAACCTTGACGTCATGTGGCTCAAGTTCAACGCCAAAGGATTAACAAAGTTTATATGCAGTCTATATCGCCCTCCGAGCGGTAGAGCCTACCAAAGCTTTTTTGCAACACTAGCTACCACTTTTGACTCAATACAGGTCGATCACCCTATTTCATTAATAATCATTCTGGGAGATTTCAGTGCCCACAACACCAACTGGTCAAACGGCACAACATGCCCGACAACGAAACTGAATCATTTGCCATCAGCTGCGGGCTTACTCAATTTGTAGACCAAGCAACTCGAATCCCAGAGAGGGGCGGCGAATTTGCCGCCCTCCTGGATCTTTTGCAAACCACCAATCCTGACCAGTACACAATAACCATTGGCCTGCCGTTAGGTACTTCCGATCACAAACTTAGTACAACGATTTGTGATTTGCCACTTCTACAGAAGGATCCACCATTATCTCGCAAAATCTGGCATTATAATTCTGCAAATTGGGATGATCTAAGGGAGTTCTACCTAGATTGGCTCGACGTCTGCTTGGGCACTGACGACACGTCAGTCAGCTACAAAGAGATTACAGAAGTAATCTCCCCAGGAATGGAAGCATGCATCCCTAATTCTATCAACTTACCGTCAAAAGGAAAGCGCTGGTGTGACAGAAGATGCGAAAGAGCTGTAGGTAGGAAACAGCAAGCCTGCAAGTACAGGCAGCAAAATAAGACCGCCAAAAATCGTAATTGTTTTGTCGAAACGAGAAACGAATGCAAATGTGTGATCGACGAAACTAAGGACAAGCACAATCAAAGGATCAGGAATAAACTTTTGCAATGGCCCAGTGGCTCCAGGAATTTCTGGCCGGTAGCAAAGGCAGTAAGTAATAACTTTACAAGAACGTCTCTCCCACCTTTGACAGACGAACGTGGCATCACGGCGACTACAGCCAAGGAAAAAGCAAACATGCTCGCCAAAATATTTTCATTGCACTCTACCTTAGACGTCCCCCAAGGCAAGGTTCTCCCCACCATATCGAACAGCAGCACTACCATAGCAGAAGTCAAGTTTCATCACCGTAATACTCGAAAAATCCTTAAAGAACCAGATACGCAAAAGGCATCAGAACTGGACGGAATACCTGCCATCGTGTTGAAGAACTGCGCCAATGAACTACCACCCGTGTTTTCCAGACTTTTTTCTCTGTCTTACCAAAAAGGGGTTTACCCATCTTCTTGGAAAGTCGCTCGAGTGCAACCTGTTCTAAAAAAAGGCAAGAAAACCACTTCCTCAAACTATCGCCCACTTGCCTTGCTTCCAATAATATCCAAAATCATGGAACGTGTAGTCAATCAGCAACTACTCAAGTACCTCAAGAACAACAGAATAATCAGCAATAATCAATACGGCTTTCGCAAAGAGATATCGATAGGAGGTATATTGGCCTATGTCACTCATATAGAGTAGGGCAATTGGGAACTACGGAGAGTCTCGAGCGATTGCGTTGAATATTTCAGAGGCATTCGATAGAGGCATGACGGACTGCTCAACAAACTGCCGGCCTTCGAACTGCCAGCCCCTATCTGCAGCCGGCTTGCCAGTTTCCTTAAGAACCGATCTCTCCACGTTGCAGTTAATTTTGTAGATTAAAGTTAAAGGTCTTTCTTTTTCTTTGATGATTAAAAAGATAGCTCTTTGACACATCTCAAACACATTCAACATTAACGGGGGCGTGCCCCAGGGCGCTAAACTTTCACCAACTCTGTTCCTTATCTTTGCAGATGACAGTACCTTTGTCTGCCAATTTAGATCAGAAAAACCTTTACCTTCGACTAAGACTTGTCACCGCATATAGGAGCAGATTACAGCAATTAATCAAGACCTGGAGAAAGTTCAAACTTGGGGCGATAGAAATTTGGTCCAGTTCAATGCAGCAAAGACCCAAGTAACCACGTTTACCAAGAGGGCCAATACGGCGGGTCCTGAAATCGTTATGGCAGGATCGACCATTCCTCCATCCTCGTCAATGGGACTACTGGGTGTCTCGGTCAACAGCAATATGTCCTGGCATGACTTCGTTGCTAACATCACAAAATCAGCCTCCCAGAAGCTTGGTGCGCTATTTCACAACAAAAACTGTATGCACCGCAGCAGTTGCTCTTGCTCTACAAGTCGCAAATAAGACCGTGCTTAGAATATTGCTCACACATCTGGGGTGCTGCACCAAAGCATACCCTAAAGCTGCTGGATTCCATTCAGAAGAGAGCTGTGCGTCTCGTCGGCTACTCCGAGTTGACCCGGAATCTGGATAGTCGCAGACATATGGTCGAGATGTCTCTGTTTTACAGATACTTTTACGGCAGATGTTTCCAGGATTTGGCCCGCGTCATCCCGCCCCTGGCAACGTCTGTCTGACAGTCACGACAGACGGCTAGAGCGCACCAGTTCGTCGTACAACTGGAAACACCTAGAACATCGCTTTTCAAGAACTCCTTTTTCTGGCGCACGGCATCACTGTGGAATCCACTACCATGACATCTGTTTCCTCCTAATTACAACCTACAGCTATTCAAGAACCGTGTCAATCAACATCTTCGCACACACACCGCTCGTCAAGCACCATAGGGTCTCCCTTTAGTGTGTGTGGCACTACCATATAAATAAAATACGCTTTCTGTGCAATAAACGGAAATTGAATAAAATACCTTAAATATCAATGTTATTTAAAGATGAATATTCAAAAACTGAGAGTGGATGGTCATATTATGGCTGAGTTCCTTGACAAAGCCTCGATATCAACCTCGATCTGGCTTCGGTCCTGGTTTCGTATTTTATTTACAAGGCTTGGTCACGAACTTGCTACGGAAATCGAGATTGATGCTGTGTCGGTTAGCTCTCTGTCCGGTTTCCGTTCGGGCTCTGTCCTGTCTCTTTCCGAAACTATTTGCAGAATAATTAGCATCGATTAAATTCAGAAAAAAAAATAATTTAGGAACCTGGTTGAATTCTTGTGCATTCCCTCACTAAAGCAAGAAAGGTAAATGCTAAATAAATGTTTGACATATTATATACATTCATGTCGGTTAGATTTATTGGGTGAAAGTTGCTATTATAGTTTTAAGCTAAGGTCATGAAAAAGTGCATTTTTCATCAGTTACTATAATGTGTGTATTATCGATTGTTATGTAAAAGTGAAAATTGAACACCAGCACAATTTACAAAAAATAGTTTGACAGTACATCGATATTGGCATTCTGTATAAACCATAATTACTTCACAAAACAAGAAATCATTGTCACTGATTAATTTCAATAATTTATTAGGAACAAACTTTCCAAAGAAGGATCATCTGCTTGCTTAATTTTGGTAGCTAAAACGTTGAACTTCCTACAGGGAGATAATAATTTGAAAATAATTTTTTGTATTTACCGAATTAAATTTAACTGTTATGCCGCTCCTGAAAAAATATACGATGACCTTGAACTATAATATAATTATTTATAATATATATGCATTTTTGCGTCCGCCATTAAGCAGTCAAGATTAATTATGCCGGGAAAGTTTTTTTTACTTAGCAATAGTTGCTGACACAGTATGCTCTTCGATAGAGCAATGTCCTATGTAAAAATTTTAAAGTTTAAGAATTGACCTCATTATGTTTTAGGTTAGTTTAGATTATTTCGGTATATGTTAATATTTATAATGCCACGGTGACCACTCAATCAAAATAAAGTATGTTTGATTTTTGATACGAAAATAACTGAAGCTGATTTCTCTCTCGATCTCCAGTTAAAAACTGATCGATATATTTGTCAGATGCCTATAAATATTTTGATTAACACATCATCTACAAAAAGCAATTTGGCATCCACCTTGTTTTGAAAACGTACGGTTACTCTTTATGTTTCAACTAAAAGTGGAAAGAAATAAAATCACGATTCATCATTTAAAAATGAAAAGAAGCAATCGAGGAACGTGCAACTCTTATAAAACCCCTCGTGTTTATTTGCCTAAAATAAACATAAATTTTTGGAACGCATTCTATTCGACCGTATCATAATAAACATGGAGTTTTTCCGTTAACATATTTATTTTCATCAACATTGATTAAGTATATGAAATTGCTTTATTTATTTATTATTAATTTAGTATTATAGCCAAATTGAATTTGCAATAAATAGGGTTAATAATTTGTTGAAACAAAAATTAACTTATATTAAAGTTACAACGTAACAATTATATATATGAAAAATTACGAAAATGTTATGATGATTGGGCTTATTCGAATGAAAATTAACCTGTTATCCGGTTATTAAAATAACCTCTATTATTCGGTTTTGATTCCACAAGCATTCGAATGAAAAATAACCTGAACCTGTTACGTACAAATTCAAATACGAACACAAACTACGAAGGAGCAAGCCTCGCTGTCGCATCGATCCGTCGATTGATCAACGGGCCAGGAGCGGTTTTAATTTAGTTATGAGTTATGAATAGGGTTGCCAACTGTCCCGGATTTTCCGGGACGTCCCGGATTTGGAGGTATATACCACCCGTCCCGCAGGCATCACTTGCGGGACGCTGATTGTCCCGGAAATGACAAAACATAGATTTCAAAATAAAAATAAATACGGAAAAGTATTATTAATCACGCAAAGCGCGAATTCTCAAAATATTTTCAATGCACTTATCTTATGAATTATGACTGTCCATCGATGTTCCTATTCAGATGTATCGCTATAAATAGCTAAAGCAAGGTTACCCTCAATAACGTGTCAGACCGATTTTGTCCTTTTTTTCCTTGGAAACACAAACATACATTGAGTCTTTTTACGTCATTTTTAGACTTTTTTATTTGCGGAAACCTAATAGTAATCAAATGTATTGCGGGACAGTGTAGTGAATAGGGGCGCTGGGTGGATTGAAAAAGTGTGTTAATATAGGAAATATTCAATTTCGACTAATATTTCACTCGCTTCGCTCGCTCCGGAAGCGCAAAAAACTGAATTGATACTGTCAGAAATATAATTTTATCGAAGGGTGCGCAAAAGACCAAATTTTTTTTTATTTTGAGCATGCCTTGGATTAGTTTGGGTCAGTGTTCTTTGGTTGCGTTCCCGGAGCGAGCAAAGCGTTCAGAAGGTCTTGCGCGAACTGAAATATTAGTAGAAATTGAATATTTTCTAATTTTTTAACCCATCCACTGTACCGCAAGACAGTTGATTACTATTAGGTTTGCAAGTTTGCTAGTAGGTATAAAAAAACGTCTAAAAATTACGTAAAAACACTCAATTTGTGTTTCTGGGGAAAAAACGCGAGGTCATCTAAAAAATTACCAGGTTGAGAACCTCAACCTGAGATCGTACTTCGTAACATCGTAACGTAATGCAGCGAAACAAAGTCCTTACGTTGAAAAAAAAAGTTCCGACTACAGTGTCTTTTCAACAAATAACTGCGTCCCGGAATGTGCAAGGCTGTCCCGGATTTTCAAGCCTCAAAACCCGCAACTGGTTTTTTGAAAGTTGGCAACCCTAGTTATAAAGCAAGTTTCGATGTTTTAGCTCGAATAAAAAATGAGTTTTAAAAATTCAAATGTACCGGTAGGATGTGGAATTGTGGAATGTGGAAGCCGAACTTGGGGGGTTGAAAACAGGCGAATATTAAGTTAAGATTACACAATTTACTTTTATTGTGTACCTAACATACCTAACATAGAAAAATATCCAATTTTCGGCGCCTGAACGCCTAAAAGTGAAAATACGGCAATTTGTTGACATCTTGAAAGAATAAAAAAAAGGCGGTCGCTTTTGATCCGGCCGGCCGATATTTTTTGTTGCGATTTGCAACCAACCCCACATATTTCGTATTTCTTTCAAACTCTTCTTCGTAATTAATACGGCCTGCTTTCCAATACATAATACCAATTTTTAGGTTATATATTGGAGTTTAGAATTTAGGAGCAATAGAGCAATACATAAGTCGTAATATAACTATAACAATATAATCGGTACTATTAATTATTAATATTATTATAGTACTATACATACATCGCCAGAGAGAAATACTTTTTTGCAAAATAGATTTTTAATAATTATGTTCATTACATGTAATTCACACATTCAAGAATCATATTTTGGAGTTTAAGTATTTTTTTATTTAAAAACGTAAAATGCTATTTATTTTATTTTGGTCAATAATATGGCGTAATCAAATATTTACTCTTATTCTATTGTTATTTATAAAGCCATACTTAATAAGACAATTACAGATTACAGCAATTACGAATACGATGCCGATGACGCTGAACCTCCTTCCTAACCGGCTGCGATCGCTAACCTGAATTTATTCGAATGATTATTCAAATAATCATTCGGTTATTAATATTATTTGAATACAAATAATTCGGTTATCAAAATAATTCGGTTATACCCATCACTAAATTGATAATGATAAAATTAAAGATGTGGTAATCTTTACTAGTGCGAGAATCGACCTTAAATATGCGAAACGAAAAATTGTGCTTTCTTATATCACATGGAGCCACTTCTGAGATCGCTATTTCTGGGACCTTACTCTTCGTCAGGCAGGCTTGCACCCAGGAAGATCTGAACCACAAGGGATGCTAGACACGCGACGCGACGTTGGCCGAATGTCGGCAATAATTAGGGGCTATTGCTAATTAAATTTTCTATATTTTATTTGTTGTAATTTTAATGTGTCAGGGCTTGAAACGTATTATTGGGAGTATTATCATACCTGAATAGCGTGTTTCCTTAAAGTGAGTGTCCATGCTGCCAACCTTTCGGCAGAATAGGTTTATTTCCTTTTTGACAGACTGAAAATACTATGCAATTAAGTAGGTATGGATGCATCAAGGGAGAGTGAGAACTTAAAATAGTACTGCTAACCTCACGCATGTCCCTCCGCTCCATCCGGGGCGAAACCAAACAAAACTAACCCAAACTGCCCCAAATTCAAAAAGTGAACAAACATAACCTTTAAAAAAAGCTCTTGCCACCGACGGGAATCGAATCCGGCCGTCCGTATTACGAGCACAGGGCAGAGACAACCAAAGAGAAGAGTTACTGGCCCTGAAAATGTGTCCGTTGTTCTCTACCTCTTGTTGCATCGCGTAACTTCCTATACTAATTTCCTTGTCACTCATCAAACAAAGTAGTCGTAGGTGGAGCAGCCATCGCTCTTCCCGTGGTTGCCAAATTGCTTACAATTTCTGTACATAAACTTAACACACGCACTAACCCAAACCCTCTTTAAATGAAACCAAACCAAATCAATGACAAAAGCTATGTAATTTATTCGACGAAAAACGTCAAAAAATTAATAGAAAGAAATAAAATAAGCACTTTTTTCTGTTTGAGAATACTCTTAATTCGTTCACCAGTGATTTTTTGAGAACGGTGGAAGAGACTAATTTTCTTTTATTTTTGCCTGACTAGATGGTGTTGATTAATTCTCAAATTTATCTTCGCAAATATAAATTTTTGGCCATCAAATGTGTAGACCCTCAATCCCCTCCCGAAACTCCATTTTCGAGGTAAACAATGAGCCGAACGCTTAAAGGCTTGCAAATTTTTAAGAAATTTAAATTATTTCGAAAACATTATTTGGCTTAAAGCCAATAAGATCGTGTCAAAGTTAGAAAATAAAAACGTAATAACACCAAAACAAAGCAAACAACGTATCATTTACAATCAAACATCACCTAAATTTTATGATTTACCGAAAATTCATAAACCGACCTTGTCAAAGAACAATAATTTCATCAATCAATGCATCAGATGGTAAGTTCTCACAATTTGTCACTGATATATTGAAACAGACCGACCCTAGGTATGCAAATTAACAAAGAAAAGTTCTAAAATAATTAAATTCACCGGCAAAATTAGAATACACTTAGTATTATAAAAAGCTTTAAAAACGCACTTTTGCAAGCAAATCCCGAGACGCAGGTAAAGACAGGGTCGAGTCAAGCCTTGGAGATACGCGGCACACTTATTTACGTCTCTTTTTAATACATTTTTCTAATGTGTGAGATCGGAATTTTAATAGCCCCTTCCCGCACTCACACATAAAATGGGGACTTTTGCCTATAAAAACGCCACCGCAAAACGAGATCGTCAGAAAGAAATCCACTCCCGAAAGCTTGATACTGGTTAAAAGAGTAAGAAAAACCCACTCGCTTTGCAAAAAGCTTGAGACTGGTTAAAAGCGCAAAATAAATCCACTCGCTTTATTAAAAGCTTGAAACTGGTTAAAATTTCCATCTATTTTCAATTTCTCTAATTTTGGCTAGAGACTGGTGTCCGATTCCACTCGCAAAAACTCTAATTCAAATTTTCACATATTCTGATATCCAATTAGAGTCAAGAATCTCACACCCTTTATATAATTTTGCAATTACAAAAGATATTGAGCTTACCAGTAATTTTCCTGAGCCAAATGAAATTAAGAACAAATCCTAAAACCTCAGCTATAGGCTCAACTCGCAGGGGAGTCCAGACGGCTTCTTTACAGATAAGTAAATTATTTGGGTTCACTTAAATTCATTACGATTTAATATTTAGACATCATTTTAAGGGACGGTCGTACTTTCAAAACCTCATGCTTTAGGGTGATCAGATTTTCGTAAATTGCGCGGTTTTAGTTAGATTTCGGACGAGGAGGTGATTGTGACCAAAGATGCTCAAGTAAACTTAAACTCTCTTATATCCGAATAACAAGTTGGGCTAATAGTGTTAAGATTCTTAAACAAAGGGTACAATAGTCCTACGGGACGCGAAAAAGCCTGCGGGACAAGAAAAAATCCTACGGGACAACCCCCCAAAAGAACCTTGTGACGTAATTCCGTAGGGGTATCTAAAAATATATATATATTATACGTTTTGGTCAGATCTTATCAGCTACGCTCTCAGCCTGTTACTAACTTTCTTTAGTATGTGCATGTCTACGAGGTGATATGCATATTATTATATTTTCCGTATGAGTAATGTGAATGTATCGAGCGTAGAGCACAGTGTAAGGGCACATACTTTGGATTTTTTTATTAAGCGGTCACGGTTTACTTCTTGGTTCGGGGCCTGATCGAAATATCGTAACTTAATTCTCGCAAATAATGTGTTTCTTTCTTATATACATGATTACTTTAATAGAGAAATTCATTTAATGTTGTATTTAAGTTTTTTATAGATTAAAGGTTATTTTCTATAAATTAATACGGCGTTTTCATTAAACTGTGCAGGTAATGAAAAATAGAAATATAAGGAATAGTCATTTGTGCTTTATTGCCAGTATTGACTGGTAACTTAAAAAATTGTAATTATTCGAGATAATCGTTGCACAAACATCTACTTTAGAACCTACTACAAAACAACGTCAATTAAACAGGGTCTTAGCCGACAGTAATAATATCTATTATTATTATTATTATTATTATTGTTACGATCACGTCCAACAAGGTTGCTGGCTTTTGGGTGCAAAAAGGTGTACCCGTGGTCAGGGGCGTTTCAATATTAACACAAGCCTATAACAAAATTAATGATTATTATACATTAGACAGTTTCACTTTCGCCAACTTTATTAATAATAAGCAACTTCCACCAAATTATGTAATAATTAGTCTGGATGTAGTATCGCTATACAGTAATATACATTTTTTATTAATAAAAACCAGAATAAATAAACACTGGGAACGGATAGCAGAATTCACGAATCTAACACAAAGTGAGTTCCTAGAAATTATTAAATTTGTTTTCGATTCAACTTACTGCAAGTTTGATGGTAGATACTATAAACAAACTCTAGGCACCCCAATGGGAGCCACATTTTCACCAATAGCCTCCCAGTATGTAATGGATGATTTGCTAGATGAATACATTCCTAAACTGGGCTTCAAATCACCTTTTTTAAAAAAATCCGTAGATGACGTAATCACTAGTGTACCAAAAAATAGCACATATGATATACTGCGAATATTTAACAGTTATAACAATCACATTCAGTTCACCATGGAATGTGAACAGAACAACAGTGTTCCATTTTTGGACACTAAACTAATTAGAACTGATGACAGCGTCTTTATTGCTGATTGGTACACGAAATCCACGTACTCAGGAAGATATATAAACTTCCATTCTTATCATACTCAAAAAATGAAGATAAATTTTGTGATGGGACTAGGTAATAGAATTAGAAAAATCTGCAATCACGCATTGACAGGAATCTAAGAAAGCTTTATCTCATTTTAAAAGACATTTCTTTTATTATTTAACTCTATCAACACTCAAAATCTTAATATACAACTAGAAGAAACAGAGCCAACTGAACATTCACCATCTGATCAAGACAACAATCAGTATAATTTAGCTATCTCTCTAGACATATCTGGTTTTCATACTGTAAATCAACCGAAATATTATTTTTCAATACCATATGTTAAAAACTCACACACAAATTAGAGAAAATCCTTACAAAACAAATCAATATTAAAATATCGTGATAAGCACACAATGAAAATAGGTAATACCAGAGTACATATACTTATTTATACCGTGGTAATACTTTCTCCAGGCTTAAATATTCTGATGAACCTCTGAAGAGATCCAGTGTAGTACATAACATTAAATGTATTGACTGTGAAAATAATTATATAGGAGAAACATCCACTGTATTGAAAGGTAGAATCACTAGGCATAAAAATGACTACAGATTAAATAAAAAAACTAGCACCCCATCAGAGCATGTAATAGAAACTAAGCATAATATAGACGTTACAAATGTTGAAGTGATTGGCACTGAGAGTAACTCAATAAAAAGGCAATTTTTAGAAATGGTGGAAATCCACTTAGAAAACAACTGCATTAATAAAAGAAAAGATTTAGATAATCTCAGTGTGATTTACTCCTACATATTATTGTAGTGTTTAAACAGAAATCAAAATGCTGAGAACAGTGAACCTAATATTTCGAAGAATTTATCATTCATGAAAGTGTCCAGCAAATAACTAGGATAAATGCCTTAAATGCTCACCATTCTCTGCATTGAATTGTGTGATAGAAATAAATAAAACGTAGAATTATGTATGAAAATAAATTACAACACAACATAACATCGATCTAACTGCAAGCAATGAAATTCAAACCCACCGCCAAATCAAGAATAGGAGAAGTAAAAACTATAAAATTAAAAAAAAAAACATGAACGTTTCTTTGTTTGTATCCATTTCGTAGTCGAAAAATGGTGAATATATGCAGGCAGATTAACTGCTTGTCCTGATATTTTAAAATATAAAATCCGAGATGTAAGACATAATAATATGTCGTTCCTGTGTGCACGCACTGTTTTTCATGCTATCTATTAATTGACCGATAGTAATCTCGCTTTGCACGTAATTATCATAATGACACTTTTAAAATCTAAATAAATATCTATATGATTTCTAGAAGTGTAAAATTCTGCTTTGCAATTGTAGCCATGACAAAGGAAACAATAAATTTCCGAAACCTCGGCGTTTGTAGAAAAAGAGTTTCTATTTAGCCGTAGACCGTTACCCCAAGAATTAAAGTCGTTTTATTCAACTAGTCGGTCAGGACTACCCTCCCCATCTATGTATATGTATATAAAGGGTGTTAAAGGGTGTTACAGAATTTTGTGAGGAAAATTTAAGGACAGATTCTATATCTAAAAATATGAAAAAAACTTCATATAAACTTTAATAGTTTATTTTACATTTATGGAAAACCCGTTGAGATATTGATATGAGTTGTACAAAATTGTTTTCTAAATCACTTACGTCAGTGGCGTTCGTGCCGCCAAGTCTCTATGTTTAGCGAAGGTTTTTAGAAAAATTAGTATGGCTTCCTTAAAGCCATATTAATTTTACTGAAAATGGGTCTTAGGACTTTTTCCCTCTTATACACCGTTTTCAAAATAAAAATTATTAAGCAGTATAATAATAAGCCATCGGACTTGTCAAGACTGTCAACAGCGACACATTTGTAGTTTCGGCCAAAAACGTGATTCTACCTCGTTGTTCTCTTATTAAAGATTTTAAATTAAATTGTGTGAACCATTCTCTTAAGATGTGACGTACAATTTGTGAAATTTACATGTGACCGTTGTCGATTTATGTTGTTCGTTTGTCTTCATGGATATGTATTTTCCATTGATAAGTAAGTGAAAGAAAGTCCACCATTTTTCTTTCTTTCTACTCATTAAAAAATCACAAAAAAATTACATCATTTTTATATTTACACCTTTAATTAACCCCTTTCAAATTCTAATAAATTTTGTATCTAAACATAGCAATGTCAATTTTATCATTTTCTTTTCCAAACAAAGTCTGCAGTAATCTCTGACTCAACTAATGGGGGGTTCTTTTACTTACTTTTCAGGTAACACTGATGATGGCTTAGGCCGAAAGCGCTCTGTTACGCCACTTTTAGAAGTCCCTTTGGATTAAAAATTTTGCATGGAATACAAAGATTGTTTCATTTACTATATATTTATATAGCTTATACTAGGGGAATTCTAAATTTCAGTCCTGGTGCTTTTAAACATGTATAGTTATTCATTTAAATTACGTAGATAAACAATTTTAAACTGGGCATTTATCTTTTCGCAAACAAGGTAGATGCCTAAAATCCCAAATCCCCTATGTCATCATTGGCTTTTCTCTTACACCACAATTACATAGGTTTTATCTGGCCTTCGGGATTTAGCAGGAATATTTTGATACACCTTATTTAGCTCGGCTAAGTATAACCGATGCATTTACATTTTAAAATGTAGGTTTTTGCAATTTAATTGTAATGTAAATGCATCCGACCATCCAGTGGCAACGGAAACATGCGGAAGGAAATGTTTTTCAGGCAACTAGTTAACAAATTGATGAATTAGAAGAAGATTTTAGTTCTTCTACGTTCTATAATTTAGGGAGGGACACAATCTAGCATGGAAATAGTGGCTATAATTTTGACAAAGATACCACCCTTACGATAAATTTTTCTTGTAAAGATGCCGCTTTACAGACTGCTATATATATATATTAGGAAAACTACATATTAGTCAAAAAGGTAATATATTTATTTGACGGATATATCTTATTTTCTTCTTATGGCTTATAGGTGATCTAAAACGCACACTCTCGTTTAAGAAATTAAATACAAAAAACTCACTTCACCCTTATTGACTTTATTGATTTTATTTTTATAAATTATGTTTTAGGTCGCCAAGAAGTAGAAATTCCTTAAGATAAGTCAAGACATCTCGCTGGCCACCCCACATGAAACGTGCTAGAACATTACATACCTAATAATGGTCTCCCTGGAAAGAAAAATTCTCAGTGGGACCTATCGGTTAATTTTACAAACAATAAATAAATAACGCATATATCTGATTTCCGCATATCAAACTCGGAGGCTGCGATCGTACGCTCACCGATACGAAATAATAATCATAAGGCAAACGGTGTTTAAAAGACCATCAGTCAAACGTTTAAATACAAACAGCAGATTTCCGGCCCGAAAATAAAATTTCCAGGTGGGGCATCAATTAATAAATTAGTTTCTGGATGCCTACGAGTTACGTATACAGGGCTGTCCGCGTTTAACGCTCAGAATTATCGAATGCAGGAAGTGTTGCGGTTACGAGTGCTACTTTTCTGTTTTGTACTGTATTTTCATATATTAATTTACTGTCTTTTTTGTGCCTGTTTTTATGAACATATTCTACATGAAATATTATATTAACACACCGACAAAATTAGGGGACCTGGCAAAATTTACCCAATAGCCTGATTCCGATGATTTTTTAGAATTGTAGCTTGTTTCTTTAAGAATGCATGTGCCTTAACATTTTTGAACAATTCGGAGCGATTGTTCAGGAATTTTTTAATCACCCTGACAAGTGAATTTTATGGCATCAAATTGTAGCCTGATTTTTATGAATATTTCCATTTTTTATTGAGTTTGATATCTCAAGAATAAAGAAAATACTGGGTCTATAAAAATGTATACTTGCAAATTTAATTTTATTTTAAAACTTCTATGGGCCTACTGCTAATGGTTCGCTGACTTATTCTAATTCCAGTTCGTTTCTTGTTGAAGAGCTGTTTTGGAGTTCATCTATAGCAGTCATTTCTAAGTATAATTTTGGTTATGTCGTTGTTTATTTAAAGACAACAACCATCATCTTGATTCTGAAAAATTCCATAATGGAGGATATGACCTACTGATATTACGAGGGCTGTAGCGTTTATTATTGGTAAATCATACAGTGATGTTGCTATAACATGTTGAGAAAATCAAAATACCCGATCCATCGCAATATAAGACGTTGGAGGAATACAGTTGATTATGTGAGGAGATAAGGTCAAAGTAGAAAGCGGTGAACCACAGCTAAATATGATAGATTTATAGTGGGTCAAGGTTCTGTTCACAGGTGAGAGCCGCTTTGGCGTTAATCAGTGCTGCCCAAGTACTCGAATACTTTTACTCGTATTTTGGTTATTGATAAAAAAAACTACTCGTGACTTTTACTCAAAAGTATTTTTAATTTTAAATAATTTTTACTCGTACTTACGAGAAAATATAAATGTATTTGTGAAATTCTACTCGTAGAATACGAGTATATTTTACGAGTAGTAGTGGCATTCTTTTAGTTGCCGATAAAAAATCAAGTTCAATGTTTTATTGCGCTTCCTATGATCAATACGAGTTCGATTTTTGATTTAACGACTATTCTGTAGGCACGCATATTCCAAAACAAGTTTCCCTGAGAATGAATCGAGTTCTTCAGAAAAAGCAAATTTAATTAAAAACCAAGCCGAATTAGAGTATTTAAGATATATTAGTGACTCGCGAACCAGTTAAATATGCTCGAGAATTACCCGACAAGAATTTTTTTTTTTTAATTTAATACTCCACTTACCTCATTTGCACCTGTAGAGAGGCTTTTTTCGTTTGCCACAATTATCAATAGTCCAAGTAGGCATGCTTCGTCCGATGGCAATTTTGAAAAACTTGTGGTTTTAAAGAACTTTCTTTAATTTGCGGTTCTTGTTAGTTTAATATGTTTAATTTTTAAGTATTTCCCATAAGAATTCTAATTTTTTTATTTTAGAAATAAACTTAATTTGGTTTGATTTCCCAACTTTTTTCTCAATGGTTTGTACCTACATGTCAAAAAATATACGAGTATTATTACGATTAAAGACATTTTTTTTTTGGTTTAATTCGATTCTTTTTTTGAGCCCTCTATTATTAGATTAATTTTGTAAAAGTATTCGTACTCTGTACTCATACTTTTAGGATTACTACCCGTAACCGGATACTGCCACTATAAAATTACTTACGAGTAAAATACTTGCAAATACATTTTTTGAGTACTTTTACTCGTAGGTCGCACGAATATATTTTTTTACTCGTGCCCAGCTCTCGCGTTAATGCAACGGATGGCCGGGAAACTTTACAAGGCGGCCGAAGAGAACAACATTAACCCTGAATTCAATTTTATCCCCACTAGCTCTTATGGTGGACATAGTAGGCAGGCGGTTATGGTTCAAAATTCCTGCAGGTCAAAATGCTCATCAAATGAGATTTGGGTAAATATACTTTAATAGATGATTGCATGAAGCATGAGGACATGCATGGCTACTGTAATAGGAGCCCGTGGAGGGCACACTCGTTATTTAATTTAAAAAATCGTACTACTAATTTTCCTTGCTTAACGTGCCCTTTTTAATAAGACCTTATATTTTCCCTAATAATTGAGATATGAAAGTGAATAAAATAATTTTGTAACATAAAATATTTTCAATTTTTAGTTACTCACTATGCCATGTCTCAAATATTACTGAAAAATCATTAGTTTCTTTCCGCTCCTGTATCTGATGAAGCAAATCATTCAAAAATAATAGCAAGCCCATTAATTGCATTCTTGAAAGATCAAATTACAATTTAGAAAAAATCATCAAAATTGAGTCAAGAGTTCTAGAGCAAATTGTTGATATACTTATGGTAGATTTTCCCCTAATTTTGCGAGTGTGTGTATATTTGTTGGATATATCGCCGATTTTGTTTTGTTATTGACATCTTTGCATTACTAAATGTATTGGTTTTACATGCTTTCTCTATATAAACTTGCTTTTTTGATATTATAATATTGTCCACTATGACTTTGACTGTCATGTGCAAATAGGCCGTAGAGCAATTATTGGTCGAAATAAGGAGATCGCATCGGTTCCTACAGGTTAGTTGGAGAAATTGCTCCAAGCTTTTCATCTAGCCATGGGCCCAAAATTAGAAAACTGTCCCAAAAATTATACAGGTTTGTAATGTATTTCCACTAGCTCTTATGATGGACATACTAGGCCGTACTAGGCCGTACTAGGCAGACAGTTAAGGTTCAAAATTCACGCAGGTCAAAATATCCAGCAAATGAGAGATGCTCTGGTTGAGATCTGGAAAATATGCTTCAATAGATGAAGCCTTGTATTTTTCCTAATAATTGAGACATCGGAATGAATAAAATAATTTTGTATCATAAAAAGTTATCAATTTTCAGTTGCGCACTCTATATAATGTCTCAAAAGTTTCTGAAAAATCGTTGCTTTCTTTCCGCTCTTCCATCTGATAAGATGAGTCATTCAAAAACGTTAACAAGCCAATTAATTGCATTCCCGAAAGATCAAATTACAATTCAGGAAAAAATTATTAAAATTGATTCAGGAGGTCTATAGAAAATTTACTTATGCTACATTTTACCAGTTCTCTTAATTTTGCGTGTGTGTGTGTATACTTGTTGCGTATCTCGGTGTTTTTGTTTTGTTACTGATATCTTTGTGTTATTAAATTTATTGTGTTTATATGCTCTCTTTTTAAACTTGCTTTTTTCGATAATGTAATAATTTCAACTATGACTTTGACTGTCATGTGCAAATAGGCCGTAGAGCAATTGGTCGAAATAACGAGATTATCTAGACTTTTCGCCCAAAATTAGAAAACTGTTCTAAAAATTATACAGGTTTGTTTCACCTAAAATTCATAGCATGTAACCTAGATTTTATAAAGTAATAGCATCTGTCTGATATAAATCGAATTCTGGCTTACCTTACGATTTAATTTTAGCTCGCATTATACTCTGATATGTCCGACCGTTCATCTAATGGACTCTAATATTAATACGTTTTCTTATAAGTTTGTTGGTTTATATATATGATAGGCCGTTACATATCATTTAGAGTAGTCAAAACACATTATAACCCAAGTGCTTCATATCATTCAGTTTTTGAGAATCTGTTGATATATTTATTTGGTAACCGAGTATACTATTTTCTTCTAAATTTAGGAGCCTAGATCGTTCTGAGAATGTTAATGTGTAAATTTGAAAAAAATCCTTATTAAAGATTGTACATTATAGTATGTCGAAAAAAAAATTAGTGAAGTAGTATATATTCTTACTAGTTGATGACGCAAACCAAAAGCTTACCTTAGGATATTATTAAACATGAAATCCCTTGAAATTTGGATTTGTTTATATTTTATATTCTTCCATTATTTTGGCATGTCCAATCCGCTCCTTAATTTTCGTAAAGTATTTTAGACCGAGTGATTCATACAAATTAAATTAACTTGCATTATATAAATAAATAAACGTTTTTGTTTTTCGAGTAAATACCTTAAGTTATCGGTTCGTGTTTTTATAAATATCCAGCTAGCTATTCACAGGATGATGATATCCGAAGGCGTTGTTTATCCATAAAGCCATAATTTCTCTAAAACTATAATATTTATCCAAAAACCAACTAACTTGTTTTTTGCAACTAATTTTTCCAAAGCTCCAAAAAAAACAACCATTATTTATCACCTTGCATAAAATGCCTTTGTATATATTTGCGTGAATATTTTAAAAATATTATGTTTAGACTACCTGCAGGCACTATCCGACGGGTATTCTGCTGCTTAAACCTCATCTTGAAAGTTACGACCATTCACTGCACTTTTCCAGTTTTATGGGCCACAAGAGAGTATTTCAACGGGAAAAACACTATATGAATATCCAAACGTGCTTAGTTTATTGCTTAGTCAAATGCACTAAAAAGTCTTTCGAACGAACCGGTAAAGTGAAAAAAATAGCACCTGTGGAATTAAATGAAACACTAAATCCAGGAGAAAACGCCGGCGAACACTATCAGCCGCAACTATAGGTCAACAACACGAAAGGAACTAAAGTCAATAGTATATCTTAAACCGACCAATGGAGACAAAACGCAGTAAAACCTCGATAACCAGTATTATTTCTTTTTACATCTCTTATCGTCAGCTTTAATTAATGGTTACTGTGGATCTATTTCTAACCCAATTCATACACGAGATGATTGAGAATTCTTTTTGTCGATAATTTTATGTTTATCGAAAATAATAAAAGTAATTTACGAGTGTAAAGGATTTCGCAACAATTTACGTTTCGTATAATAATTATTCTGCTTTTTCGTGATCTTAGTGAATCACATTTAAAGTAAAGAAACACGTCTAAGTTAAGTGTGTGTCCAACTCGATAGTGGAAAGATAGAGGAAAAAGTGAAATGTGGCACGAAGATATCAGAAGATAATATACACTGGACAGGGCAACCAGCGTCAATGACCTCAATGCTTGTTGTTTAGAAGGCGATTATTGTACAACAGTTTCAGTGCCAAAAATCATTCCTGATCTTAATTGTTTTGCAGTTATCAATAATGAGATGCTGCATTTAACTTGCTAAAATTCCGATGCTACTTTTAAAAAGACAATTTATCGGAAATCACCTGTCAAGAAAACATTAGTATAGGAAACGTTCTAATTCTATTGCACATAGTATGTGGTTCCCAATATGACATTTTCAATAGCTGTCTTAAAAAAGTACATTTGATTTTTATTAATTTAATAAAATTCTATTTTTTGTGTAGTCGCTAACTTACACTCCTTTTCAAAATCATTATAACCAACTGTAACAATCAAAATTTTGCTCCTCAAACTGAGCCCATTAAAACAGGGCTTTAAAAACTGACCTAGATTATCATATAAAAAAGACAGGTATTTTACTTAGCATTCACATGCTTTTATAAAAATTGGGGGCTTGTATTTGGAAAAGTAATAATTTTTGATGTATCATATATGACACCACACCCTGTATATATTAACCTATATGTGACTGAATAGGTACCCCGCTACCCATTCTGCTTTTAAATAGGAAAGTATATTTTTTAATTCGTAGAGGCTTGTGGTTTCATGACTTTTCTAAACCATTTTTTTTTTCTATACAATATTATAATTTGAATTACATATTTTTGCTACTTTTGAATAAAACCGGATTCACAGCTTTTTCATCCAGAAATGACGGTTTGGGTACCCGAGTGCCCCTATTAGTTTCAGTTTGCAGATGGCATCACCCTTGTCTCCCAATTTAGATCAGAAAAACCTTTACCATCGACTGAGACATATCATCACAGACAGGAGCAGATTACAGCAATTAATAAAGATCTGGAGAGCGTTCGAATCTGGGGCGACAGCAATTTTGTCCAGTTCAATGTAGCAACAACCCAAGCGGCCCCTTTTACCAAGAAAGCCAATACGGCGGGCCCTGACATCATTATGACGGGACCGACCGTTCGTTCATTCTCGCAAATCGAATTACTGGGTGTCTCGGTCAACACAATATGTCCTGGCATGACCACGTTGCTAACATCGCAAAATCAGCCTCGCAGAAGCTTGGTGCGCTATTTCGCAACAGAAAACTGTATACACCGCAGCAACTGCTCTTGCTCTACAACGCGCAAATAAGACCATGCTTAGGATATTGCTCACATATATGGGGTGCCGCACCGAAGTACACCAAAGCTGCTGGATTCCATGTAGAAGAGAGCTGCGCGTCTCTTCGGCGACCTGGAGTTGTCCCGAGATCTGGATAGTTTTGAACACCGCAGTCATAAATCCCTGTTCTACAGATATTTTCACGACAGGTGTGCGCCAAATCCTGGTGATCCGCATCATCCCGTCCACAGCAACGCCTGTTAAGCAGTCGCGACAAAATGGCAAGATCGCATTGTACAACTGGAAACACCTAGAACATCGCTTTGAAAGGACACCTTTGTCCGGCGCACTGCATCGCTGTGGAACTCAGTTCCAGGACATCTGTTTTCCCCAAATTACAACCTACAGCTATTCAAAAACCGTGTCAATTAACATCTTCGCACACACATCGCTCGTCGAGTGCCATAGGATCTTCCTTTAGTGTGTGTATGTGTGTGTGTGTGTGTGTGTGTGTCATTACCACAAAAAATGCAAATAGATAGCTTTTATAGCAAAAATGTAAACGCCATTTTCATGTGCCTCTATTTAATCATATAAGCAGTAAAAAAATAAGGAAATCTTACACATAGGATTAATTTATTCGTTGGTTACATTTTTGACATCAAGTTTGTTCTACAAAGCGTTCACTACAAATTGATTTGCAGCAGGGTTTAGACGCTTTTTGAATTTTCCTTTGTTTGTGGATTAATCTCCACAAATTTGTCCAACCGTCATAATACGCTCAGAAGCATCTTGCCTTTGTAGTTTGGCTGCAGTCTCAATGGGCTTGATTATTTGCTGACCAAGCGCAATTTCTAAAGATATGTAAAATCATTGTCAACAAATCATCAACAAGACCTTTTTAAAAAAAAATCGACTTTGACCAGTAACTCTAAAATTTAGATTATATTTCATATAAATACAATAAGAAGCAAAACCACCAGCGTCGATCGTGTTGAGAAAAAAATTTAATGGCCTACGTTTTATTCTACATTTTACTATATATTCGCCTAATATCTTATTCGTGGTGCCAACGCCTCCTTTTGTATGAATATAGTATTTTATAATATCAGCCTTCGCAACGGTAGTATTATCTACTTGGTCTGTTATGAGCATCGTTGACAAAAAAAAAACAGATTCTTCTTCTTTGGAACATAGGAAAATAATGATTGATATTGATTGGGAAAATGTTTGAGCTTGTAGGTCTATCTTTAGATGCCTGCATCTAAGAATGTAAAAATGCTTTATTTCTTCTGAGGGTAATTACCAAACTCATATTCCATGAATTCAATGTACGGACCTGTTGCAAACTTTTAAAAAGATATGTGTTGTTACATTCCTTCTCGATTTCTTATATCGCCACCATATCCAAAACTGTACGCTCACCAATATTTACCTCACGTTCACCACCTGGAGGTTTTCTAGCTTATAGTTGACCTTATATGGAATAAGCATTTGGCGCATCCCAAGCCTTAAAATTATTTTATATCATATTTTTCTAGTTTGGACGAAATATACTGGGCGAACTTAGTATGTCCTCTTTAAGAAAAGAATAATTGTTCGTCTACTGTTTCAAGTTCTTTTGGCTTCCAGTTCTCTGACAAGTTTGAATTTAGCATAATCCCAATATCTCGAATTCGGGTAGCTTTATCTGTTTTGGCACGTTCGGCACGTGTGATCTTCAATAGGACTAATTCTGAGAAACATTTTTGATCGATCACAGAATTTGGCCGCTGGAAATAGAGATAAGAACTCTAGCTTCCACATTTCAGATACGTGTTACCTACTAGACCTGTGTATACTGTGTAAGCCATCAGCAATAACATCCTAAAATACATCTAATTCTATTTCACTAAATTGAATGCATACCTTCTGGGTTGGTCTTGAATGCATACCTTCTGGGTTGGTCTGTTGAGAAATTGATATTTCTCTGCCAATCAATCAATTTGATTAGTATACCTTAGAATTAAGGTGGATATTTCTGAAGATATAATGAACTTCAACATTTCTCGGGCTGGATAATGTGCCACTTTTTTCACGCAAAATGTTATAACCTACTGTTTGCCTTTATGTTGTTGATGTGCCAGTCCATTAAGTGCCATCCTTGTTAGCCCAATAATTTGGTGTTGGTGCTTCTTCTTCGTCGACATTATCAACTGATTTCTTGCTGGACTACTGGTTTTTTCAATGTCAGATTCGCCACCCGATCACTGTTTCGTGTATTCGCCTTTCCGAAGCAAAAAGAGCTCTTCGTCAGATAACTCTTAACTATTTCTTGTAATTCTAAAGAAGTCAGCCTGCAATAATGATTCCGATCTGAAATACCGAGTACCGGAGGGTTCGAATTAGGATCTTATACCTTTTTATCACACTTAATATTTTATTTTATTATTATTTTCTTTATTAGGAAAACCTATAAAATGTAAAAGACGCGTAATTAAAATTTGTAGAAGTTTGAATGGGGTTTATTTGAAAATTTAATTGATAACAAAAATTTGAAAACGCATCAATGCAATTGGCTAAGGATACATAAATTTTTGCTTGAAAAAATCATAAACGAATCACGACTAAGGAGACCAAAATCCTATTTTAGGTTGACAATTTCATTTGCAATCAAAATTTGAAAATCTTTGAATTAAATACTTTGAGTAAGAATAATAAAAACATATTTTAATTTCAGAATTAGATTACAAAATTCTATTCTGAAAATATCATTGATTATTACAATTTTAGAAAACTTATAGCCTGAAAATTTCATTGACAATAAAAGTTTGATAAATTTAAATTTGTAGAAGTTTAATGAAGCTTAGTTTGAAAATTTAATTGATAACAAATTTTTGAAAACGCATCAATGAAATTGGCTAAGGATGGATAAATAAGATTTTTGCTTGAAATAATCATAAACGATTCACGGCTAATGAGATCAAAATTCTATTTTAGTTTAACAATTTCATTGATAATTAAAATTTGAAATTTTTTTAATGAAATACTTTGAGTAAGAATAATAAAAAATATATTTTAATTCCAGAATTTCATTAACAACTTACATTTTAAAAACTCTAGGCTAGAATACAAAAATCTATTCTGAATATATCATTGTTTCTACAATTTAAAAAAACTTATACCCTGAAAATTTCATTGACAATAAAAGCTTGAAAAAGCTATAATGTAAATCCTTGCCTAAGGGGCGCAAAATACTATCTTAACTTGATTTTTTTATAGGTAGTAAATATTTGAAGAAATAAAAATTTGGCGCTAAAAGTAGTAAAAGTTGCTTGATATTTCCAATAAAAATTTAGAGTTGGTTTAATGAAAACCCTTAGCCTAAGAACCAACGAATATTTGAAAAACTTAAATGAAAATCGTTGCCTAAACAATGCAAAATTTTATTTAGCTCAAAAATTTCAAAAAGTTATAAAGAAATTCTATGGCTGAAAACAGTAAAATTCTTTTTTTAGTTTGAATGTTTCATTAACAATTGCAATTTGAAAAAGTCTTACAGAAAATCCTTAGCTAGAATTAACCTTCTATTTAGCCTCAAAATTTCACTAATGATAAAACTAGTTAAGCTAGAAGAATAGTGGTTTTTTAATGTGACATAAATTTTGTTGGGAATAAAATTTTGGAGAAATTTTAATGAAAACCGGCATTCTATTTTTCCTGAAAATTTCATCATCAATAAACTTTGGGAATGAGTAATGAACTTTCTCGGAAAATTTTATTAACAATAAAAATTTGAAAAAGCTTTAATGAAAATCTTTCGCTAAGCGGAGAAAAATTCTGTCTTAACTTGAGTTTTTTATAGATAGCAAATGTTTGAAGAAATATTAATGAAAATTTTAGGCTAAAAGTAGTAAAAATGGGTTAAAATTTCCATTGACAATAAAAATTTGGAGTTTGTTTAATGAAATTCCCTTGCCTAAGAACCTACTAAAATTTGAAAACTAAAATGGAAATCGTTGGCTAAGTATCGCAAAATTCTATTTAGCTTGAAAATATCATTGAAAATTAAAATTTCAAAAACTTTTAATGAAATTTGTTGGCTAAGAATAGTAAAATTCTCTTTTAGTGTAAAGGTTTCATTAACGATTATAGTTTGGTAAAGTCTTACAGAAAATCCATAGCTAGAATAGTAAACTTCTATCTAAGCTTCAAAGATTCATTAATGATGAAAACTTGTTAAGCTATAGAAGAATAATGGTTTTCTATTTTGATTTAAAAATTCCGTTGGCAATAAAACAGTGGAGAAGTTTTAAAGAAAATCGGAATTCTATTTTAGCATGAAATTTCATTATGTATTAAACTTTGGGAAGGTTTTAATGGTGTTCCTTGGATGAGAATACCATTTCAGCTGGAAAATTATATTAAAATAATAAATTTGAAAACGACTTAATAAAATCTTTAACTAGCAAAATTCTATTTTAGCTTGAAATTGTCATAAATCATTAAAATATCAAAATGTCTTAATGAAAATCTATGACTAGGATAGCTGGAACTGAAAATTTTCATTGAGAATTAAAAGTTGCAAGACGTGTAAGAAAGTGCCTTTCTAGCTTCCTGAAGTATCTAATATCTATTTCTATGAGGATTTACCGACACTTCTCTCATTGCACACTATTGTCGATGCTAGCAATCATCCATTTATGATTGGCGTTTTACCATTAAACAAGATATCGTACCAATGCTTCCCTGTAACGCGTTACTTTGTAAAGACATTCCGCCATCACTCATCTATTGTAGAGTTAGTTTCGTCGATATGTTATAATCGCCCTGTAATAGAAGATTTCATATAAAATGTACTTTTATTTCATATTGTCCACCATAGTTCACCTCTCTAGAACAAACAGGAAAATACAAACTGCGTCAGAATATAATATAACAAATTTACTTCCTAATTAAAACGAAAATAATAAAGCACCTAATTTCTGACAACGTAATAGGTTTATCGGAGATATTAGAATAACAAGTGCACCAATCGTTTCTTCGAATGATGAAATAAGGTAACAGATAAACAAAATAAATGGGTTTAAAAGAAAAGGTTATCGGCAGAGGTTTTACGAACAGTTCATATTTTTTACTTTTTGTATATAATCATAGACTCGTACAAGGACTCCGGTAAGATTATCGCTCATTAGGATACATTTTCGTTTCGCTGTTATCGACCGATATCGTAACTTTTAGAAT
>MU182919.1:61519-89089 GCA_016904865.1 Pissodes strobi
TTAAATCGATCAGCCGCTCATTTGCGCTACATGCACCCGCGTTTGTTCACCAAATAACACAGCCGGATGGGCTTTGATAAATACTTTTAGTACCTAAAAAACAAAAAAATAAAACACTGAGTCTAACTGAGCTTAAGTATTTCACTGAACCTAAGCCGAATGATGTATAGACCGCTTGTTTATTTCTGTTTGTGTCATTTTTGTAGTGGCAATATTTTTAGTATACCAAATTTTATTCCAAATAAGCCGAAACTCCCTTATATTGCCAATAAAACGTTCGAAGTTCCAAACAGCCCCAAAAGAAGCCTAATCAAACCAATTTAGCAAACTAAGCGCCGCGACGGAGTCTATTTGGTCAATCGTCCGCACTATTCGAAACGTAAAATCCCTTAAGGATACCCGGGCAGCCAAGTGTGAAGCGACGTTGCTCCTGCAATCCGAGATAGCGGGAATTACATCCCGTTCCTGAACCGTGGACCGTCGCAGGATTAGTGGTTAGGTGAAGTGTCGCCCGTAAGATCGAAGTTTCACCTTTGGTGGCTGATAAGAGGCTTCCGAAAGTATCGAACAAGGACAGCAATGTTTCAGGCAAGCACCTCCCTATGAAATACGATGGTTTTCAATTTTCATGTTAATTCATCATGAAATGTATTATTAACAAAAGAAATCGCAATTCCATATTTTCCAATTTCTATGACATTAGCGAATTCAAAAATAATTCTACTGCGAAGCATGAAAATTTTATTCACTATAAAAGTTTGAAAAAGCTTTAACCTTTAACAAAAACTCTTACTTAAGAAGTACAGACGTCTATCTTAGCTTGAAAATTTCATAGATTAAAAATGTTAATAAAAAACGTAGGCTAAAATTGTAAAACCCTACCTTGGTTGAACATTTAGTTATTCATTACAATAATATGAGAAGAGGTCAACAAAAATTCCAGGCTAGAGCAGGGGTTTATTATCTTAGTTTAAAAATTTCAGTGGCAACAAAACTTTGAGTTTAATTCAAATCTGAAAACCATAACTAAAATTTGACACATATGTACTTTATTTAAATTTCAATCACGATTAAAATTTTATAAATCTCTAATGAAGTTATTTAGCTAGGATAGTAAAATTCTGTAGTGGTTTAGTATTTTAGCTTGGAAAATTATTTGGCAATAAAAATTTGAGAATGTTTTAATAAAAAAAAACCTTGGCTAAAATTTAAAACAGCTTTAATAAAAACCTTTGGTTAAGAATGGCAATATTGTATTTAGCTTGAAAATTTAATTGTTAACTAAAATGCCAAAAAGTTTTAATGAAGTTCTTTGTCTAAAAATAGTGAAATTCTATTTTAGTTTGAAATTTGCATTAAAGATTAAAATTTGGAAAAGTCTTACTGAGAATCCTTTTCTTATACCTAACGTTGGTAACATGGTTTTTGACGTATAATGGCGACCTCTCCTTTTATGTAGACTAAAATAATAAAATTTTTGTTTCAGAGTTTCAGTGGCGATGAAAATTTAAAATATCTTTAACGGAAAATCTTCAGCCAGAATAGCAAAATTCTGTCGTAGCCTAAAAATTCCATTTTCCAAAATTTTAAAAGGCTATCTTGTAAATCCGTACCTAACAATAGCAGCATGATCTCTTAGCCTGAAAATTTCATTGACAGTGGAAGCTTAAGATAAGTTCAATGAAAATCCTAACCTAAGGAATACAGAAATCTGTTTTAGCTCGAAAATTTGAAGAAAAGAAACTCTACCTTAGCTCGAACATCATTACAATCTGAAAAGGCATCGATTAAAATGTTTGGCTACAATAGTGCTCTACTATCTTGGCTTGAAAATTTGAAGAGGTATAGTTAAAACCCGAAAAATCTTAGCTAAAAATTGTGAAATAGGTACTATTTTTATTTCCCTAATGATTAAAATTTGGAAAGTCTTTAATGAAAATATTTAGCTAGAATAGTAAAATTTTATTGCTTTAAAATTCCATTGTCAATAAAAAAGATGCTTTAAAACAGAAGCTTGGCTAAAACTTGAATCGATTTTAATGGAAATTTTCGGTTAAGGATAGCAAAAATCTATGTGGCTGTACAACTTCATCGAAAAGCTGTAATGAAATTCTTTGGTGAAAAGTAGTAACACTTTATTTCAGTTCAAAAGTTTTACTAAAGATTGAAATTTAAAAAAGACTTACTGAAAATCCTTAGCTACAATAGTAAAATCAATCTAAGCTTTAAATTATCGTTAATGATGAACATTTGGTATGTAATGACAATAGTGGTTTATTATTTTGCCATAACAATTCCATTGGCAATAAAAAGTTGTAAGTGGAATACTCTCATTTTTCATACCTAACGTTGGTAACACAATTTTTTACGTATTATGGCCACCTTTCATCCTATGTGTGATTTTTATGTAAAATATGAGGAACAGAATAAAAGCGTAATTTTCAAATGTTTTTGCTCTTAACTTTGCTATCAACCCTGAAATGTTGAAACTTCCGCAAGAATATTTCATAAAAGAAATAATATTATTTTTAGTCACTAAAATGAGAAATAGACAAAATGTTTAAGCGTCCTTGTCTGTTAAAAAAATTGCCGCTTTTCAAAGTAGTCGCGTGCGCAAAAAACGTATTTTATTATAATTAGTACTCTAGTATATTATTAAGCATATTTCAAACACTTCTTGTATCATTGCACGTTATTTTTATGTATGCACAAGGAGGTACCACAATTTTCTGTATAATTAAATAAAATTAACAGTTTGAGCTGAAACCGAACTAATTTCGACTATGTCAACTATAATAGTTACGTTAGTATAAGCATAAATTAAATCAGCGCTTGATCTTGTGAGTTGTGTGCATGCACATGTGCATTATGATAACGCACGGTATGCGTAAACAATAATTTTTGAAGCACATAAGTTATGTGACTTTTTATAACAGTCTTAGAAAATAGTGTATCGTGCAACAAGTGTTGAAAACTTCACATGAGTGGGATAGTGGGACATAAAGTCAGACGAGCGAACGGGACAGTGAGACATAAAGACAGACGAGCGCGATTAGGTTTTTACACGACTTGAAATCTTTACTTTTCACACGCCATTTGAAAAGTATAGTAATGAAACAATCTTTGTATATCACGCAAATTTTAGTCCAAAGGCAATCATAAAGAGCGTAACAGAGTGCTCCTGCCGTAGCCATCATCAGTGTTACCTGAAAGTAAGTAAAAGAACCCCTTGTCAGTGGAGAGTCAAAGAATGTTGTTGAATTGAGACAATGGTTAATTTTGGTAAATTTTTTTATGAGATGAATTTGCGCTCAATTATAAATTTGTTGGGATAAAAAAAGTTTTATTACAAAAGGGGAAAGGGGGGGTTAGCTAAAGTTATTAATTAAGAATGACCAAAACCATCATTCTTAACTATTAATAACTTTAGCGAACCCACCCCCCCCTCCACCCTTTTTGTAATATATTTTTTTTAATCCCAACAAACTTATAACTTAGCGCAACAGTATTCATCTCATACAAATTTTTACCAAAATTTACAATTGTCTCAATTCAACAACATTCTTTGACTCTCCATTGACAAAGGGTTCTTTTACTTACTTTCAGGTAACACTGATGATGGCTACGGCCGAAAGCGCTCTGTTACGCTCTTCATGATTCCCTTTGGATTAAAATTTGCATGATATACAAAGATTGTTTCATTACTATGTTTCGTACATGGACACAGCCTTTACTCTTCATTTAATTTCAACTGCAGTATGGCAGACTTGGCTGAAGGATACACAAGACTTTCCATGAGGAGGGCTACCGCTCAGGTCGACATATGGTTTATGAATAATTGCATTAAGGAAGAGGTCACACCAAAGTTTGCGACAGTCAAGATTTCCGAAAACGTTCCTCTTAAATTTAAACAAGATCTTCAACTTAAACTCATAAAATCTGAAATTTGTAAGCACTATGCTAGATTAGATTTGATCAACTGCCAACTAAAGGAAAATTATGGCAACTTTGTCAACCAATTTGGTCTCGATCACTTCTCTGAATTCTCTAATAACATCTCCGATGAACTTTCGGATGCTAAAAATCTTAAGTTTGCAAGAGTGAGGTCAAAGCTTGATGCTCATCAAATCAAGAATTTGACCGACACAGTTTTTGACACAGATGAGCTTGAACTTTTAAACTTAGAGCTTAAATACTGTTTGCAACCTTGACTGTCCGAGGGTGATGTTTTGCAGTTCGCAGTTGAGCTTGATGTTATGGTTGAACAAATCTAGAATGATTCTACCATCAAAAAAAGACTTCGTAATGACTTTCACAACATCTTGTATAACACAAAGAAAAATGTATCAAAATTCAACACTCGTTCTTCTAATTTCCATTTTAAAACTTTGAAAAAGCTCAAATTAAAAGTCAGAAATGAAGATCTCATTGTTTCTAAGGCAGGTAAAGGCAATTGCTTAGTCATTCTCAAAAAGACGGACTACAGTGCTAAAGTTGAGACATTCTTGGTCGATAATAAATTCTCTCAATTACCTAACAACCCTTTTAATAGTTTTATAAGGAAAGTCACCAAGCTCATCAAGCATTTCAAACCGTTTTTCGAAGAAAATAATGCTAAGCAAAATCAAATTTCTAGCAATCCCACAATACCTAGGTTGTATGGCCTCCCTAAGATCCATAAAATAGATACACCAATTAGACCTGTAGTAAGTTTTACTAGCACACCAGTTTATTTCCTAGCTCAATTTACATATAACTTGATTAAGGATATCACTAAGTTTACTCCTACATATTTGGTAAGTAATTCCATTTCTTTAATCAATACACTAAAAAATTTACAACTACCGCACAACTACATTATGGTTTCTTTCGATGTGTCTAACATATTTACCTCAGTATCAAAAACAGAGGCAGTACAACTTGTCAGTGATCTTTTTACTTCATGTAATGTTAACGATCAACAGAAAATTAATTTATTGTCACATGTAAACCTTTGTTTGACTCAGGACTTTTGTCAATTCAATAACAAATATTATAAACAACCTGTCTTTCTCCTTTTTTAACAGATGTCTTCATGAACAATTTGGAAAACAGTCATATAGTCACTCCCATAAATCGAGAGATCCTACATTGGTTCCGTTATGTGGATGATTGTCTTTGCTTCCTTGATTGCGATGCTCAGGGGGGCAACGCTCTTCTAGACAAGCTAAATATCATCCATCCGAACATCAATTTTACAATTGAACTTGAAAATAATAATAAACTTAATTTTTTGGACATCACTGTTCATAGAGCGATGGACAGTCTTGAGTTTTCGATCTATAGGAAACCTACTGAAACGGACCACACTATATCTTACTTTTCTCACGACCCGTGGCAACACAAGATGGCAGCTTTCCACTACTTAATATACCTTTGTCTTCTGTCGAATACAACAAAGAAGTAAATATAATTAGACAAATCGCGTTCAACAACCATTTTGATCCTAGTCTTGTTGACACTTTAATCAACAAGACAAAACTCAAAAACTAAGAAAAGAACTCTCTCACAGCTTAATTGACAATTCACAGAAAAAATACTTCTCCATCCCTTTTTTTGACTTAGAAGCGATCCGTAAGATTTCCAAAACAATTCACCAGTTTGTCAGTATTCTCAACTTTCAAAACAGAAATCAATTTCAAACCTTTTTAAATAACACTAAGATAAGAAATAGATATTCTCTCAAAAAGACGGTATTTATAAGTTGTCGTGCAACTCTTGCGAGTGCACCTACATAGGTAGGACATGTGGACCATTGAAAGTCCGTATCAACGAATATTTGAACAGAAACAATTCTGTTTTCGGAGAACATTTGCGAAATCATAACCACAACTTCAGTCCTCATTCCGAATCAAAAATTTTGCATAACATTTCATCAAAAAACTTCAATAGGCTGGATTTCATGGAGGACATCGAGATCCACAACGAGCTGCGTACAAACAACTATTGCCTCAATGCTCAGGTCAATCATAACAAATCTTCTCGAAGGCTTCTCGACTAAATTAACTTTTTACCCATACACTTGGAGGTTGGGAGGGCCGCTTGATTAAGCATTTTCAATTTCAAATAATTTCTCCTATTTTTACTACAGTAATGTAATTTAATTTAATTTAATTTTATTTTTATTTTTAATCTTTCCTCCTCTTCTTTCTCTATCTTTCAAGTCGATTTAACTTTAGCTAAATTCATCTCTTCTTAAGTTAATCCTCTAGGAGTTGAGTTTACTCAGGTTATTATCATTTCCTTTCTTTTCTATTCTATCCGTCGAGTTGAGTTAGCCTAGGCTAGCCTTATATCTAAGTTAGTCCTCTATTTTCACTTGATCAAGCATTTTCTTCCTTCCAAGCCAACTTTCAAGCCACCACAAACAGTCAACCGAATTTTCAAGTATTCAATTGCAAATTAGCCATTTAATACATATTATAGCGTGTGGTTAGTCTCATCTGGCATAGTAGCAACTCCTTTTGTTCTTTGGGTTAATTTTAGACCACTGCAGTAACTTTATTTAATTTTATCTTTCAACTTAATACTTGTCTATTTAAAACTCATAAAATTCAAAATTACCGCCGTTTTTTGGCGTATAAGCGTCATCAGTCTGCCTGTCAAGACTGTCAATAGTGACAGTCGACACATTCAATGTGTCATCCAAAAGCGTGGGTCTTGGTACCATGCTTTTATTTTTAATTTGATCTATTTTAAAGCGGCTATTCACATGCGATTTTTTTCGGCGGATTTGTTCGGCGAGCATGTCCGGCGGACGAATCCGCTAATGTGTATCCGCGTGCTCGTCAGATATGTTCTGCTCGCCGCATGTCGCTGAAGACGACGATCATAGACGAAAGACGAGCAAATCTGCATATCAGTAGTCGTGACGAACTTATATGTACGTGTTAGATGCAATATGGCGTACGCTGACAATAAAAAATTTGGAAAAGTTTCATTGCTCTATACAAATTAAAGCCTTGCTTGTGGAAGGTGAAGAGTCAAGAATATTTCACAAACAGCTGCGTAACGAAGCTTATGCTGCTTTGACCACACGCTCTTCTTCTTTCTGTCATCAAATAACCCTACAAATCCTACAAGTATAGCAAATATTTTCTTCTCCATGACGCCGCATACAATACACAACTACTAACACGATCCTTCACACTGCAGATTTGCGCGTTTGTGAGTACTTGTGGTTGATTTGTCTGCCGTACATATGCACCTATGTATAGCAACCAAGGATCTATCTGTTCGATAAATCCTCCGTAAAAAATCGCATGTGAATATGCCGCTTTAATCTAAAATTATGTGATCCATTTCTCATAATGTGACGTACAATTGTGACCATTGTCGACTTTTGTTGTGTGTTTGATCCATGGATGTGTCCTTTATCTACTGACAAGTAAGTAAAAAAAGTCCCCCATTTTCTTTTTTACGTACAAAAATTACACAAAAACCATCCTTCTTAATTAATAACTTTAGCTAAACTAATCTTTTTAGCTGAACTTGAACTTGGAAAATACGTAACCATTCAACATAAAATACAAACAACGCGAGCGAACAACGCAAGCAATTATGAACCTTAAAGTTACAATGTTGAGCAGATTTTATGATATAAATAGTCCAATGTACCGTCAGTTCGACAGGCTTTTGTCTCTCACCTATTCCGCTCTCACCTACCGCAGTCCATAGAGACGTAGTAGGGGTTCTAACCATATCCTAATCTTCACGCTCAACTCGGGAATTGCAAATCACAGGAACGTACTTCTTAGGGAATACCCGCCTAAAAAGTACTAAAGTCGAATCTACGATAGATCTGCCAAAATTCTAAGTCGTGATTTTTTGAAGTTAAATAATTTTAGTGCTTTAAAGTGCTGAGTGAAATTAAGATAAGCTAAGAACCTTAAATAAGTGTCTCATGAAATAACCAAACCAAAATTAAAACACAGCACCGCTCTTAAAGGACTTTATTATGATACAGGGACTAAGATCTATAAACAATTTAAACCATACTTCAACGAGGGGACATGCGTGTTTTAGTAATCGGCTATAGTGTAAACTCATTGATTCTTTGACCAATCGACGCTGGTATTGTTTTACCGAAGTGCCTTCTTTATTATGTTTTCTCACCTGACGTAAATCGATCCATAATCTGATCTGTATAAGCTGGAGACTATCCAAGGCGTGGCGTCACGGATAAATAGTCGTGACAATATATATATATATACATATACATATATATATATACGAAATTTTTGTAAATACCTGTGTATCGTTCTCGAACATATTACTTATAATAAAAGTGTCCCGGATCAGGTGCTGCATCTCTTACATAGAATCTTTAGGAAATAAACAATTCAAGTTCGTACTAAAAAATAATCCACGTCGGATCTTAAATTTCAAAGCCTTATCTTGTCTAGAAACATGGTATTTTTTTTCATTATCTTTCAAATAGGGTATGAAATAAGTCTTAACAAAATTGCAGGTTTTTGTTTGTTTGCGAATGACTTCGGAAGTATCGAGCTGGCATCTCACGGTTTCTGAAATATCAAATTATGGTAATCCAGTCATTTGGAGGATAACTATGGTTTTGTCAAATATGTTTTAAGCTAATGTAAAGGTATTTTGAGATTTTTTACCCAATTTTTAAGTATGATCAAAACATTTTCATAAATCAAAACACAATAAAATTGTTTATTGCCCATCTTACGTGTCTGTGGTCAGATAATTATTTGCCACACTTGTATTTGTATACACAATATTGTGTAAGAGTATTCAATTCCAGCCTCTAACTTAGTCTGCAAACACCTACAAAATGCCAAGGTAATGAGGTAGTCAACCGAGTGGAAAGTGTGCTTTTCCCCTGAAGAGGAGATATCGGGCTAAGACCGTTTTATGGCCTCGGTCTAGAGACATGATTACAGTTTTTCAATTAATTATTGGAGGCGTATTATGACGGTAAGATAGTTTCAGAATTAGTTCTGGATTAAATGCTCTATGTTTACGAATTCAATGGGGACGAACCGATAAAACGGTGTTATTATTCGGGTTTAAGTCTGTATGGGCCCTCTATCTAACGAGTTTTACCTGGAAAATTTACACCGGCAACCTTGGCACAATATAGCGATTTGAAACACATGTATTTATTAGTGTTAAAATAATTGAAAAACCGACCAAATGTTATTATATCTCCTCATGATACACACTAAAAGCATATTTAGTATCGTAACCAAAGAATTATAAAAGGTCGAAAAACAAATAGCAAAATACAAATGTTCTATTAGTGCCAAATAATCGAACACGATGCTTAGTTAAATAAAACTAGAATGGCAGAGAATCTAGTTTAAGTTATCCAGAAAAACAGGTCGAATATGGCAATAGAATCCGAGAATGTCTGAATACGAATGACTGAATAAAACTGGTCAAAAGACAACCTAGTCTAATAGAGTAAAAAGAGAAATTATGTGATGTAAGTGGGTTTAAAGACAACTGATCATATATGACACTTATTTGATTACGACATCTAGTAGAATGATCGAATGTTGAAAGGCAAATTGTTGAATACAATAATTTGTCTAATAGTGACAGCTGGTCGAATACTACGCTCAGTTTTACAATCAATCTATGCGAGTACGATCAACAGAAAATGAGCACGCTCCATTGTTTGCTACGCGTATATTATTATTATATTATAAAAGAATTAATATTCCGCGGTACGTAATTTTATTTTTTTTTTGGTTTAATACGTTATCCAGAAAACACAGATCGAATAGGATAACTAAACTTCTGGTCAATTCTAGCGAACTAAGCAAATTTTTGAATCTCTCTCTCTCTTTCTCTTCTATGGAATCGGTAATTTTGACGAGTCGCGATTGAATCGGACTTCTAGAGGACTTCTACCCGTTTTACGTTATAACAGATTTTCTATTATATATTCGCAATGTACCTATCTGTAGCCATAGATTAATGTTATTAAGCTCATTTTGGTAAAGAAGTATTCACTTCGACCACGTGTACTGTGTTACACGCGACTTTTTTTTAGGTCAACTTTGCTGCGAATAAAGACATCATGAGCGAATTGTAGAATTTATAAGATAATTTAAATTCGATGAAGCTTATTTGGTCGCATCTGCTTTGATAAAACAGTTTAAGCGAACTAAGCAAATTTTTAAGTTAAATTTTAAGTCAAATATTTTACTAACAAGCGAACTGAGTACATTTGTAGGTTAACCTTTGAGTCAAATATTTTGCCAGCGAATAAAGACATCATGCGCGGTTTGTAGAATTTAAAAGGTAATTTAATTTTGATGAAGCCATTTGGTCGCATCTGCTTTAATAAAACAATATAAGCAAACTATGCAAAATTTTAGGTTTTTTTTTTAAGTAAAATATTTTGCGTGCGAATAAAGACATTCATGGGCGGTTTGTAGAATTTAAAAGATAATTTAGTTCTGATTACGCCAGTTTGGTTGAATTTTTTTGGTTTGATACAACAATTCAAGCGAACTAAGTACATTTTTAGGTTAAATTTTGAGTGAAATATTTTGCGAACTAATAAAGACATCCATGCGCGGTTTGTAGAAATTAAAAGACAATTTAATTTTGATTAAGCCTATTTAGTCGCATCTGTTTTGATACAACAACTTAAGCAAACTATGCAATATTTTAGGTTAGCTTTTAACTGAAATATTTTGCGAACGAATAAAGACAATCATGCGCGATTTGTAAAATTTAAAAGATAATTTAATTCTGGTTATGTCTATTGTCACAGGCCGTTTTGTCTGACGTATATTGATGCGTAAATCACCCTAGAATTTATCACCCTTCACATGGTCCCGAACACAATCGTGGGTAATAACGGGAAGACCCTCGTAGATATGCCGGCGGGCCTAGCTTTGTCGTTTTCTCTCGATCGAGAAATTTTAATAAATTCGCGCTGCGAAACGATTCAATTTTCAACAAATTGAATTTAGCGCGTGAAGATTAAGTCGATGGTAGAAGGCTTTATTTCCGGCTCCGTCGCATACTGTTTTGGGATTGGTTGATGGGATTGAGCGTTGCACGCATTTATTTTAATTGTCTATGAATAATGGGAAATTTTATTAATTGAAGTGGCTTAATGACAATGCGCTTTTGGCTACTCTGGGTAGTTTCTTTTTCAGTATGAATGTGCATGAGGTTTTTATCGTTTAATTCCCTTGGATGAATTATTGAGAGGAACATGTGATCAACCATGCTGGATATTCATTGGTTGAGCGAGTTTTTTCCGAGGTGGGAATGTTCGTGCGGCTTACTGCTCTTCGGTTTTCGGTCGCGAGTTAAGTAGTCATTTTTAGACGCCGGTTAGAAACAATTGTGATTTTTACATGATAAGGGGATTTTTCTGACCAGGCCATTTTAACAGTTTCAGTCTTTAGTTGTGCCTAATCTTTTCGTAAGTATTGGTGTTTGAAACTGCACTATGTGGGATTTGGGTGCTGCTTTACAAGGTGAGTTGAGTTTTTTTGTGCATTTTTGTCTCTCTGTGAACGCCATCATTTTGTGACGCACGTGGGCGGATTCTTAATTCCCTTTTTAATCTCTTACAGAAACTCACTTGCCCAACTGAAAGCCATCTAGCGTTAAGCAACTGGCTACCCCCCTGCACAGGTAAATTATTGTTTTTTTAATTCTGATATCTCTTTTTCCTTAATGGTTGATTTTGATCACCGAGTTATAATGCTTATCCATTTAGAGTTACGTGTGGTCTACCGTTGGGTCACTGACTACCGTGGGGTTACTACCTTTGGGGTTACTACTACCGTTGAGGTTACTACTACCCCTGGGTCAACTACTATCGTTGGATTTACTTCTACTGTAAGGTCTATTGCTACCGTCGAGTTGTTCTTGGTTGTCTACGAGTATCATTAGCGACAGAGTGTTCCTTGGCTACGTCTGTCTAGCGTACCACCGGTATAGAGCCTTGCACTCCTTCGCCTGTTAAGGAAGTCTACGTCCTACCGTGAGCAGTTCTTTTTGGAAGCTGCCTGAGGAGTTACTCATCGGCCTAGTGAGCAATTTCCATTTTATTTATTTTTTTTTCATTCATTTATGTTGCGGCAAATTTGTGTAATTAACTACGATCTCTAACTATTATTTTTTTGTCTTTGTTTTCGAAAAAAGAATAACTTTTTAACCTCTTTCTCCTTAATTAAGGCAACATTTAGTCATTCAAATTTTCTTTTAAATGAACTTTGAACTTTTTAGCAATCTTGTCAAAAATACTTGATTTTATTTAATTAAATGCGCAAATTTTTCAAACGAACATTGAATTTTTAGGTAATTTTGACGAGTCTAAAATGCTGGCTTTTATTTAATCAAATTCTAAAATTAAGATAGATCCGCTGATCTAGAATAAATCAGATTTTGGATCGAATTTTTTTTTGAACTGTTAATTGACTGACGCAATAACGTTGTGGGTCGAACCAGTTTATTATTGTTCTCAATTTTCAAGATTTCTGGGTTACGTTGGATAACCGTAGATCAGATCACTACTAGTTTCATAGTGGACTTTGCGTTATTTATTTTTAATTGTTTTTTTTTATTGAGGCCTTTGGTAACTTGACCGTGGAGTAAATTGCCATATGTTAAGGTGTGTAATTAATCGGTGGCTATAATACCGCCAGGTCTAACTAGTTTTTTATATATCGTTTTTCTTTCGGCAGTTATTATCATAATTAAACTGAACGAATAACCTTAGTTAGTTAGTTATACGGCATATGTGACAGATCATGATTTGAACTCCGTGAATTAGTCTATAATTAGGTGATTATTCGAGCTAATTGAACTTATCTATAACGTAAAGTTATTTGCAGTATCGCTGGCTTTCGACATATTTTACTGTCGTTCTTTTTATTAATGCTTTAAGCGATCGTCATCAATTAAAATTAAATATTTCGGAATTTGTTTAGAGTAAGCGTGTGAATTATTTCACCTAGCAAAGCCTACTTTTAAGAATACAGTGTAACCATAAGAATTGACTAATTAAATTTTCTTCAACTTATTTTTTTTTCTCCCTCCTGGCCAGCTGTGATATTTTATTATTAATTAATAAAACCAATCCTTTGTTTGTTTATTTACCTGTTTTATTTAATTGATTTTTTTCTTTAATTGTGACTTTGAAGGAAAGGCCCATTACAGTAAGTATCTGTTTCTTTTATTATTTTGCGCTCAATAATTGAATCGTTCTTGACTTACCTTTGATTAATATTTGAGTATTTGTTCATCATTTACTTTAGTTATTTTTTATTCATTTTTGAGTGTTTGTTCTCATCGAGTTTGGTTTTCAGTTAATTTGGTTACTCGCTTTATACCGACCTTGATCTTTTATTAATTTGTGGGTAATTATTTTTCCGTTATTATTACTGATAAATGGCCGGAATATATACTTAATCTAATTTTCTAACTTAATTTTTATTGTTTTATTGATCGATTTTCCTGATAAAAATACACAACGAACGAATTTTTGGTATTCATTTATTTTGTCGCGAAGCTTAAGCTAAAACGAGTTCCATATTTTAACTTTGGGGTAATTCTCGCTTGTGCTGTCTAAAAGCTTGTGGCACCTTAAATAAATCAACCCGCACCCTACTCTCCGACATTTGAGCTAGGACCTAATTTATACGCTCGGCGACAGCTCGTTTTAGCCTAGGCATTGACATACTTTATTTCTTTTTTTCATTCAATATCTAATTTTAAATTCTCAGAATTAAAATTTTTCTTCCGATTTGAGATTATTTACTCCCAGTTCCTCCTAAGCTAAGGTGAAGGTTTGCGCCCATTAGAACGACAAAAAGAGCGAAATACTATTAGGTTGAATTTTTTTGGTTTGATACAAAAATTCCACCGAACTAAGTGCATTTTTAGGTTAATTTTTGAGTGAAATATTTTGCGAACGACTATAGACATCCATGCGCGGTTTGTAGAAATTAAAAAATTATTTAATTTTGATTAAGCCTATTTGGCTGCATCTGCTTTGATACTACAATTCAAGCGAACTAAACAAATTTATATTCAAGTTTTAAATCAAATATTTTGCGAACGAATAAAGACATTCAGGCGCGATTTGTAGAGTTTAAAAGATAATTTAATTCTGATCACCCCTATTCGGTTGAATTTTTTTGGCTTGATACAACGATTCATATTCAAGTGAACTAAGTACATTTTTAGGTGAACTTTTGAGTCAAATATTGGGCGAACGAATTGAGCTCTACATCATGCGCGGTTTGTAGAATTTAAAAGATAATTTAACTCTGATTACGCCTATTTGGTCGATTTTTTTTTGGCTTGATATATCTTTAGAAGAAGTATGTTTTTTTGTTATAAATTTTATTAAGAAACTTAGAAACATCACCCTTGAGAGTTTTTCCATTGAAAACGCGACCTATGCACTTAGTTCTGCAAGTCGATGTATTTTTTTAAATTTTATCAAATCCCTCATAAATTTATTTAGCTAATCAGGATTTCAAAAACCGATATTATATCGCCATTAATCCACTGACTGACATAAAAATTGAATATACTGTAGTATTGAACATTATTTAAAATTACTTCTTTGGGAAGTGTTTAATTAATTGCAAAAATGTTGTTTTTTTTTTTGTTAAAATGGAACCGGTTAAACTTTGTTTGGTTTTGCATATTCCTATATAATGATTTTATTATACTTATCTGTCCTATTATTGCTGTTAGAAAAATATGTAGTTTTGCGATCATTGTTTTTATTATTATATTTATTAAGTGGTTTATTAGAAATATATAGTTATTTACAGATACACACACTTTTTTGTATATGCCGCATTTATGTGAAAAATATAATTTCTTTAAACAGAGAGTAAATCTATGGATTTGTTAATTCTTAATTTTTATCTTGAGTTGTTTAAGAAAAATTCAAGACACTTCTAAAAAGGAGCATATTGTGGATTCTGGTTTTAGCTTACGGAGTTACCCTTTAGGATATCACTGGAGCAAGGAAATAAATTAGCTATAATTACTTCATAATGAGCCTTTTAATTGACAAAAAATGCAAGTTTCAATAAAAATAGTCTGCTAATTTTATCAAAATTTAATAAAAACTTTAGTAGCCTATAAATTGAAAGTTAAGTATTTCTGCTTATTTATAAAAATACCTTTCTTTATTCGCTTACTGTATTTAATATTATTTCAGTAGAGCAATAGCACCAAAAACTAAATTAAAAAGATTCAGCAACTCTGATACCTATCGATCATCGCCATGAAATGAAATTTCAATGTACTTATTATAAATGAGGTGCGGTGATATAATCACCTAACAAGATCTACTCTTACAAAATACAGTAAGGTCTACTAAAAAAAAACTGAAATTTACAGGGTTATGGAAAAAAAACGAAATTTCATAAACTCACAGGAAAATCACAGATTTGAGAAATTATTTTTTCTTCATAAACAAATTAAATTTAAAAAAATTTAAAAAACATTTGTGTGTAGAAATTTGATATTTACTTGGAATTTTTACACCACCTTATGGCGTTAACTGAATACCCTTTATCAGTCAACGCAGTCAACTATTATAGATAGTAAGATGTTTCAAATGAAAAAATATATCCGTTCAAACAGCACCATCTGGACTAGAAGGCCGTGAAACTAAGAAAAGCAGTAGCTAATATGCTGTAAAGCGTATATTTTGAGTTTTGATTATAATATATGTTTAAACTTGTGAATTTGCAATCAAAAATTTGTACAAGGCAGAAAATTTATTGTGTTAATGGCAAGGACGTTGCCGTGTGTTCGTGAAAATAGACTATTAACCTTACTAAAGAATACTTCCTAATTATTCTACATTAATACCTATAGTTTATAGCGAGGACTGATTGGTACAGAAGGTGTGTTTCCACAAATATCTATTATGATTTCAAAGCTGGTAATACCTAGTAATATTTAAAAAACCGAAATTTTAATATTCACATACTGTCTGCCTGACGTAAACAAACAAGCCCTTAAGGTTTTTAATTTGTAATTTTATAATAATAATGTCTACTTACCTAGGTATTTATTTTGACTACCTTTTGACTCTACATATAATAACCACAGATATTTTTAGGCTGCAAACCGGACCACATCAGAGGTTCGAACATTGACTTTTAATTAATTGTGTATAATAGCGTCGAGTTAATTGAAAACATGGCGTTAACGTGCTGTGTACCGAAATGTAGAAAAGTGGCATTTTTTTCATCCCCATAAGAGGCTGACTTGAGACAGCAATGGGTAACTTCAATTAAGAGGGAAGAATCATTTGTTCCAACCAAAAATATTCGCATAGGTTTTGTTTTTCTATTTTTATAGACAGAGACTAATCAAACACACTTTATTTTCATAATACCTCTCTGAAAAAAAAGAAAGTAAGTCTTTTCGGTCCTGGCACGGGAAAAATTTTCCCGGTCAACAAAAATTTTCCCGGTCCCTAATAAGGGAGCGGGAAAAGTTTTCCTGCTCCCTGATTTTTAGTGCTAAATTTGCAGTTATTTAGTCACCGAATAAGCATAAAGTATAATAAATTGGGTTTTAAATTATACAGCGATGCAGGCTACAAAATTAATCTAGTACATTTTAGCGTCAATAGTCTAATTTTAAGTAAAATTATTTTATTTATTCTGACATTACTTGTCACAAATACTTCAAAATTAGCTGCCTATTTAATTACAACAAAGCATACAAACACTTTTCCATAGCAACGCTTGAGGAATATTAGATAAATACCTGTCTTGTTTGTCTTGCAAGTTTGACGTTTGCTTTCATTTTAATACAATAGTTATTTATGCAACAAGTGTGTAAAGTGAATCTTTTTTTTATGAATGGGAATATTGTCGCATGAGCCGTAGGCGAATGCGACAATCCCATGAATAAAAAAAGGGTACTTTACACATGAGTAGCATACAAAATTTTTTCTACTATCGAAAAATATATGAAAAAACTAAAATAATATTATATTACTTTACGCACTAGTGCGTAAAATATATTATTTTACGCACTGCCCTAAACGTCAAAAAATATGTCAGTAAACGACAAAAAATATGTCAGCTTTACTTTACGCACTAGTGCGTAAAATAACTTACTTTACGCACTGCACATTAAAAAGGCCTATTTTACGAATCTTAGAGAGTGTGTAAAGTGAGTATTTTACGCACGGTAGTAGAAAAAATGTATTATGACATGATTTTGGATACGTAAAATTATAATAATTTTATGTTTATGTCTTGATTGCAGAGAGGTATTATGAAAAATATCGTTCATTACACGTCCAGAAACAGCTTTTCCTGTGCTTGCACGACTTCCGGTGTTCGGCTACGCCTCACACCAGAAACTGTCGTGCGCGCACCGGAAAAGCCTAGTTTCCGGACTGGTAATGAAATATACTATTGCACATTATGTGCACAACATATGATATTAATTAATTATGAACTGTTTTATTCTTTTACTTAAAAAATGCTTTACAATACCTGCTTGCTCTACCCCTAGGGTGGTTGTATTGTATTCAATGACTGTCTTGACCGAGGTCTTGTTCTATGCAGGCAATTAAAGTAAATGTATATTATAGGTGTGTGAACTCCACTTTAGGCGCAATCAAACTGAAAGTCTACAACCCATTTTATGAAATACAAATACATTTTTTTATAATTATTTTTAATACTTCGATGCAGTACCAAGTATCTCGCCTAATTATTCCAGCTACCTGTCAAAAAACCAGACATCTAAAAGAGACTGATCCCAAGCAAAATTAAAGTAAAAGCAAATTGAAAAAAAAAGCTGAGTATTGTGGTTGTCAAAGCTTATGAAGTTGATAAATCTTTCACATCACTCAATGAAGCATCCAGCAAAATAATAAAAACCCAGCTTAGTAAATGCTAGCTGATAGCAAAGGACAAACATAATATATGTTTTAATAATATTGATTAAGCTCCTCAAGCTCACTTAAACTTTATTGTCTTTATTTCTGATAATCTGTTTATATGAATAGAGCAAATGCGTGCTAATATCAACATAATTGTATATCAAGCCAAAAGTCAATTCAACTTTACTCTTGAAGTACATGATGTTAATACTGTATAGAAAGTTCTTATGGAAGCTGCTTATTTTCTAAAACAACATATTTTTGGCATTTTATTTTCGATATCATATGCATATAAATATTTTATGCAGTTCTGAAGAAACACGTAAGCAACTATGTATTCTTGTCTAAGTTTATATATATTTCGAGATATATTTTAAACAAAACACCGTATACTTATAAATCACTGGCCTTAGTTCGTATTTTTTACATCATAGCATATTATAATAAATATTAAACTACTTATTATAATAATTATTATGTTCCTTTATGTGATGGGTATGGCTCCCAAACGATTTTTTGTGTTTATTTTGGTAAATAACATGTAATTAACCATTAAAAATAATTTACATATGTATTTTTTTGAAGTCAAAAAGTAGCAGTAGTTTATATATAAATGAATAGGTACGCTTTACTTTACATTGTCAGAGCCTGCCCCCTACCTGCGACGCCATCTTAGATTTAGATGTCGATGTCAGACCTTCTACCCAAGTAACAATTTAAATGGTAGTTAGATTTATATCAGCTTTAAAATGGTTTTAAAATGGTCGGTAGAGGTACTGCGGTTTTATGAACACCTTCAAACATGCTAACAGATCTTAAAGTCCATTTATTCTTAAAAATAAGTTTTAAAGCAGCCTTGGCAGCAATAATATTAAGGGTCCATGGACTTGAGACCGGTTACTCTTGTGTTAGCTTTAACAAGGCTTTTGTGTTATCAATCTTAACCCTTGTGGATCTCCTGGAGAGTTTAAAGTATGTTTAGTTTTAAAATAATCTGTCTTAAGACTATAGCTTTAAGTTGGATTTAAAACATATTCTTTAAGCACTTCATAAAACTTGCAGTTTTATATAAGATAGCAATAAAGCTCAAGTCTTAGATTGGCTACTTAAAAGACTGTATGAGGATTACTGGGAAATATATTGCTTCATTAAGGCCATAGAATCTTTACAAAATCCTATTGGACTTTTCTATTGCTTTCTTAAACCATTACTTTGACTCCTACCGCCTAGAGCTCTTTTAAAGCGGCCATCTTATCATTCTTTTTATCTGTCGTGATTAATTAGCGGTGTTCAATATAATTTCCCTAAAAATGAAAAATATTTCACATAAATACTTACAAGTTACACGAAATGGTAATGTCAAAAAAAGGAAAGATGCAATCTTTAAAGATAATAAATGAAAATATACATCAACATAAAACTGGACAAAATTTGAGGTTATGGTGATCTAATTGGGTGCGGAAAACTTGATCGCAGTGCTAGAAGACTTAAGGCTGATTTTCATATCAGGACTATGCACCGACTGTGCGCCTACCATGGTGCGGCCGTCTACTTTTTCACAATAGGACTAGACGACCGCGACACGGTCGTAGCACAGTCCTTCATGTGTAAATGTAAATAAGGGTTTCAGTGCATTTTATATGGAACATAAAATTTTTTGATTTACAGTGAAAACGACACGGTAGGTGCACCGTAGGCGCACAGTCGGTGCACAGTCCTATATCTGAAAATCAGCCTTTATGCGACACCGTGATATGGCCAAGTAGTTTTATGAGCAGGCCGAGCAACCTTGGTCAAGACTAAGAAGCTTTACTCTAAGGAACAGTTAGGAGTAAACAGATTAATTACAGTATAAAAGGTTATGACAAAACTAATAGGACTTATGCCTTCTTTCTAAGAAACCTTGAGGTTTTAAATGATGCGAAGCCATATTTTTACACACAGCACAAACCTCCATATTGAAAATATTTTAGGGAGGTAATATTATTCAATAATTTTATCAAAATTTCGCAGTTCCTACCTTAAAAAATACGAGGATTTTAACAGTATTACAATATAAGATTACAAGCAAACATTTTTAAGTTTGTTTATAATAATTGAACCTTGTTTAGAATTAGTCAATAATAATTTAATTATTTAAAAAATCAGTAAATTTAAGGCGCTTTAATTTTTAGAAGATATCTTTCCATATTTTATCGAAAAAGCGTTATAATTTTTGTCTCCCATTTCGGCGAATTTACCAGATTTTGGTATTGCATTTCCTCCATGTTTATTCTTAGGAGTTGAAATGCATTACCGACTAGACGACATCACATGACGAACATTTGTTTGATGTAACTGATTTACAGGATATGATAATTTTATCTAAAGATGTTATAAATCTCAGAGTTCTTAAACTGATCCTAATCTTAGATCACTATAAATTCTATGGTTTTAAATGATCCTTGCTAAAAGTTTTATGATTGCCTTGAAGGCAATGATAAGAGGATCGATTTCAATGCAAGTTGGTTTTAAACAAGCTTTAAGATTTGGTCTTGAGACGCTCATAGGAGTGAGCCATTTGGCTGTGAGAGAGCCTTTATCTTGCCTTCAAGAGGTTGTCTAGAGCAGAAGGTTTTAAGTGAGTCTTATTCATTTGGTTGTAACAACGTCTTGAAAACCATATTAAAGCTTCTTTTGTTACTTGGGTAGTTCAGAGGGCGTTGGTTGAAACCGACCGACGACGTTCTAAAAGCCGCCCATCAATATCTCTTCGTTCGCAAAATTGCCGCTAAATTTAACCTAAAAATTCGCGCTGGAACCGCTTGAATTATTTGGAATCCATCTCGGAAAAATAAATCTAGTTTAAAGACAACTAGTCGAATTCGATACTTAATTAAATACAACGAGCTAACAGGATCGAATGACAAATGGTCAAAGACAAGTTGTCCAATAAAAAAACTGCTCGGATAAAGCACTTAGCTGAATAGGCCAACCAATAAGATCATAAAATGTCACGAGACAAATGGTGAGGTACAACTCGTAACTGGTCGAATACTATACTCATTTAATTTTGAAAATTGGTATAATTATAGAATGCCGAAAGGCATATTAATGGTAGAGTCGGTTTAGGGATGACAACTGAACAGACGCTCAGTCAAATACAACTAGTTGGATGACATATGGTTGAAGACAAGTTATCTACAAAGAAAACCGGTCAAATAAAATAACTAGTAGATTTCGAGAAACCGAAAAAAATTACCGAAAAAAAAATTGGTCTAAATACAACTGGTGTAAAGATAGCTGGAAGTAGAACTGATCAAATACGGCACTTAGACGAATCAGAAACAGTCGACTTATCCAAAAGAAAATTGACCGAATGCGAAAACTAGTAGAAAGACAGATAGTCGAAAATTATAGTATTATTATTATTATTATTTTTATTATTATTATTATTATTATTATTATTAATAATATTATTATTAATATTATTATTATTATCATTATTACTATTATTATTATTATTATTATTATTATTATTATTATTATTATTATTATTATTATTATCATTATTATTCTTATTATCATTATTATTATGAGCATTGGATTAGGTAATTTGTGTTCGTTTCGTCCTGTTTCTTTATATATAATGCGCTGATATACAGGGTGCTACAAATTCGTTTCTTTGTATGGGTATCTCGAAAACCGTAAGAGATACGAGGTCGTTTAAATTGGGGCAAAGTTGCGCAGTGTAAAGATGATTGACATGCCGTCGAGAAACTTAGAAAATTCCGTCTACTACGTAAAAAACGCAAATCATCTATTTTATTTTTATTTTTTCCTGCCTTTGAAGAGATATAGTAAAATAAAAGTCACATTATTGTTGCCACTTTTTCTCTTCTACAAGCTGGAGGTATCAAATTTTAAATCCGACGTTTCGCAGTTGGACCCCCTTCATCAACTTTATTTTTTTAAAAACGGACCTGGAATTTTAATCTAATTTTTAAAAAGCCTTTGGTCTCCTAAAAGCAACGATGTATTGCACTTATCAATAAATCAACAAATCTAGATTTTTTTCATAAGAGATAATGTGTTAGACAGAGATGGGGTGATCTTTTCTGACCCGATTTTACTTATGACAATATTTGTTTCCACTATCGGACAACTGTGATACATCGTTGGTTTTGGGAGAACAATGGCATTTTATAAATTAGACAAAAAACCCAGGTCCGTATTTAAAAAAATTAAGTTGATGAAACGGGCCCGAAAGCGAAACGTCGGATTTAAAATTTGATACCGCCAGCTTGTAGAGGAGAAAAAGTGGCAATAATATTGTGACATTTATTTTACTTTATCTTTTCAAACAAAAGCAGGAAAAAATAAAAATTAAATAAATGATTTTCACTTTTTTACGGATATCTCCGGAAGTAGACGGAATTTTCTAAATTACTCGACGGCATTTAAATCACCCTTAAATTGCACAACTTTGCCCCAACTTAACCAACCTCGTATCTCTTACGGCTTTCGAGATACCCATACAAAAAAACGAATTTGTAGCACCCTGTAGATGCAATATATTTGTCCAGTTTCGGCCAATTCGACATTCCACTAATTATCGCATTCATTCAATTGTAGCGTAAGCCTAATCGGCGCATTCGACCAAATTTGCTTGTTTATTCATTCGTTCATCTTTCGACTATTTAATAAAATTAGAAAATGTTGAAAAATAAATGGTAGAATACAATCGGTAACTAATATATAAGACACATTTTAGCAGTTTACTCTAATGCCATTTCTATTAAAGTCACCTTACAAATGAAGCAATAAAATTGTATTTATAGGTTTTTGATTATGATTCATGTAATTTGGACTTTATAGCTTTTCGCGCTGTGATGAGCCACTTTGAACAATTCTTAACGACCCCGTATAATGCAGTATTGCGTTTGTGAGACAAAACGTTAGTCTATCGGACTATTCGACGTATCAAACCGATCGTATGTACATTTCCAAACTGAATCGATTTTCCGGAATGCTCTGAGGGACTTTATAACGGTGTTTGAGGTACCGGTGACTGGCAGATGGCTGCGAGGGTGACTTGAGGTGGAATACAATGCATCTGCATTCAGGCAAAAGGCGTATTTAATTCCTCTTCGCCACCCCAACGTGAAATACGCTTACCTCGGCAGATGTGACACGAGCCTAAAAAATTAAATAAACTACATAGGAGACGGATCGAAAACGGGTTGTCGACCTTCGTTTTAGCAGGTGACAGGCGAAAAATAATACGACAAATTGGCATCAATTTTATAAATGTTAGAACCTGATGATATTATGGGTTTATTGTCTCAATCAAAATATTAATGTAAACAACGCTTTAGGGCTTTCAGTGCATGAAGCCTTCGGACATTACTTTATAACAATAAAATAGTATTCAGTTTAACTTATAACTATTTTCCAAAAGCTGTAAGAGTGAGCCATTAATTTGGCCCACCCGTTGTATACATGAATATGTCCCAATCTACTGAACAACCAAAAAATATCATGACAACTGGAAGCATTTTTTGATACAGGTTTATATATTTTACTAAATATCTATTAAAATAATTCGAAAACACTTTGGGTTGTTAGCATCAGCGTTTTTCAAGCAATTGAATCTGTAGGATATACATAAAGTTCTCCCAAAATGGCAAACAATACAACACCCAAGCAGCACTCGACACCAGCTAGCACTACAAGATTAAGTGTTTACCCAGCACAAGGCATCCATATTGCTAGTTTATTTTCTGCCAGTATTAGCGCTTGAAGGCCTTTGTACTTTCCGCGCATTGAAGAAGCGTTATCATAAGACTTACCACAGCAGTTCTTAATGTCTATTTCCTTCTGTTTCAAAAACTTGCTCAAGCCTTGACATATATATTTAGCTAGATGGTGCTGGTTTGTCATGAATGTTACACATCTTTCAAAACCTATGTGTTCCTCTAAATATCTGAAATTTAAGGTAAACTGATCAATGTGACATTCGTCTGGATCTAGTGTTATGGAGTATTTTGACTGTATGATTTGAGAGATAACTTATCAATTAAATGAACAACTTCCTCGCAAATTGTCGAGGATCGGTAGTTTGTGTGACCACTTCCACGTTTTCCATGCTTTTGTTTGCTCAAAAAGTCATCAAACGCGGCTATAAACTCCAGTAGTCCCAGGTAGTTACCATTTCTCGATGATCTCAATATCTCATTTGCACCTCCTTCACTGATAAAAGCTATTACACTTATCAATCACCGTAGAAGTTCTCATCAGCATTGCTGAATCGTTTGCTTGTTGTGTCAGTTCTTGTTTGTATACATAGCACTACACGTCTCCATTGCTAGGACTAAAGCATTTTATATCCCCGTTTCGTGTCTTCTGCAGAAAAAAACTTGTTGGTCATTTGTTTGTAAAATTCCTTACAGCACTTCCATTGCTTTGCTTCTATGATTTACAATTAAATAGATCACTTTGAAGTGCTGTGAAGTCTATATTTGTGCAGAAATCTATATTATTTTGTGTCATAAACTCCTCAGCCTCAATAACATTAAACTGACGGTTTTTCAAAAGGGAAGTGGGTTCGGCCTAGGCACTCGGCGACTTCTTTAACTATTTTCATTGAACTTATTACTTCGTCACCTTCAAACTTCTGAGGCTCAGCCTGATTTGGGTAGGCAGCTGACTATGTATCATAATCATTTTTTGGAAAAGTAAAGTATGTTGGCTTAGACTTTATCTAATTTATCATACAACGAGACGTCTTTTGTGATCTTTCCTTTGCCACTTCCGCTATTAAATTTGCTTTGTTTTATATCGATTAGTTTGTATTTAACGGCGGTCCAGTATCAGTATCAGTATCAGTATCAGTATAGAAAGAGTGGCTCCTAGCGGGCCTTGCACTTAGGCCACCATTTGGGCTCGTTGTACCCCCAGCCCGTATTCGAGAACTTCCAGGATGCCGGTCTTCCTTAAGAATGCCCGAATCTTCTTCAGACTAACACGACGCACTGAATCTGGCTCAATCGACGTCCCGCCAAAGATTCTGAGTCTTGCCCACGCGAAGGCGGGGCATTCGGTAAGTAGATGGTATGGGGTCTCGTCGTCCTCCATACACCATATACACTCCCCCTCCTCCGCAATTCTCAGCAGGGTCAGATGCCGTCTAAGCCTACAGTGCCCTGTGTAGAATTCTACCAGGGCCCTGCACTCCTTCCTAGGTAGGCACAACAGCCCCCTGGCGAGACTCTTCACGGGCTCATGTATCATGAGCCTCGTCTGTCTCATCCCCGGAGCCGTCCGCCATACCTCTTCCGCCCGATCCTCCATTCAGGCCTCCAAATCTCTTTCGCGAACACTCAGGGCGATCCCCACACAGGAAACGGGCCCCAAGTATCCGCGTGCAGAGCCTTTTCTGGCTAAGGTGTCAGCGGCCTCGTTTCCCGGTACATCCGAGTGTCCCGATACCCAGACCAGCATAACCTTTTAAACTTTGCAAGTTCAATCAGCCAGCTTCTACACTCCCTTGCAGGGGCCGTTGTCACTCCACATCCCCGCATAAGCCAATCTCATGGCCGCTCTGGCTGCCACGTGCCTCACCCAGTCCGCCAAAGGAGGCAACCCCACCAGCACCTCCAGGGCCCTTGTGGGAGCCGTCCTCATGGCCTCGGTGATGCAGAGGCATGCAAGTCGCTGTAATTTGTCCAGCACTAGTCTGGACGCCGTTTTCATGGATCCTGGCCACCAAACGACCTATCCGTGCATGAACATCGGAGCAATCATCGCCCTGTAGATCCCTAGCATAGTTTTCGGCCCAAGTACCCAGTTTCCTCCCAGCGCCCTATGGCAAGCCCACAGGGTACTGAGCGCCGCCGCGGTCTTGGGCCAAATGTGTCCCTAAAAGGTCAGTTTGGAGTCCAACCAACCAGACACCCAGATACTTGACGCATTTCTTAGCCCCCGTCCTCCACGCCCCGCCCGGTAAGCATGGAGCGGATCTGACCGGACCCACCTTCGTTCGCTCCACCAATCGGCAAATTGAACCCACGGCTGTTATTAAAGGCTCCTTCAATATCCGCAAACATGCACACCGATAGCCGTCCGCCCCACAGCCCCTCGTCCAGCCTCGATACCAGGTGGTGAAGAGCCGAGTCCACCGATCTCCCCGGTCCATACCTGTTGAGCCTGGGAAGTGTGTGGTCAGTAGCTGGTGCAGAGTAGGAGAGAGCCCTTGGACGCGATGGTGTCAGCGGACCTGTCGTCCACCCCCATTACAATCCTGGAGTCCTTCTCCTCTGTCGTCCTTTTCCAGAGTCGGCAGTCCAAACCATTCTGGATCTCAAGGCAGCGGACTATCGCTTCATCAGAGACGTCCGACTCCAGCCCAGAAATCCAGACCGCTGCCCTCCTAAGCCTCAACCCTTGCGGGTCTACCTCAACCAGGTTGGCGACTCCCCAGAGCCTGATGTTAATCAGCTCCCTACGGATCCACCTCATGGACTCTTTGTCATCAGCGATGATCAAAATATGGCCCCGCCACAACCTGATCGTGCAAATCCTCGGAGGAGCTACATCTCTCCTCATTATGCTGAGGCTTACCCAGCGATTGAGGGTCCCGATGAACCTCAGCACGTCATCGGGAGACAGGTTTGTTTCCTGCCCCCGAAGACCCACCAGGATCCTCGGATCCTCCGCCGTGGCCACCTGAGCATATGACTATGGGCCACTCACGGTCGTACGTTCTTTCGCGGATTCCGCTCTTTTGGGACCCGCCTTCTGCTGATCTTGCCCGGGTGCCTTCGGATTGGCCCCTGAGCCGACCTTCCTCTTTCTCTTCCAGCCCGCCGTTTCCGGAGTGCACCCTACGGAGCCATCCGTTGACGGCGTGCCAGGTTGAGTCTGGGCCGAGGACGAGCTCGCTGTCAATCCAGCCGCCAAGAGCCTCTTCTTCTTCGCCCTCTTCTTCCGAGCCCCGCTTCTGTTTTTGGAGGGGTTTCATCATTGCACTGGCTGAGGGCCTAGCCGTGGCCGAGGCCATGCCCCCTTCGCTGCTTGATAGGGGACTCTTTTCGGAACCCCCATTTTCTTTTTGACTCTGTGTGTCCATAGTAGGTCCCACGAGTATGGGGGAAATAACAGTCACCAGCCATGGAGCCCCCACTGGGCCAGAAGGCAGAAATAAAACGGGGTGTGCCCGATGCTCCGAGTTTAGTCGGCTATCAGCTGAATGTACCCCCAGCCATCCATCCCTTCGGCGCCGACAACAACCTTGAGATTGGGGGGGGGGAGTTATGATGGTCCCCATCCACTTGGCCCAGGGGAGTAAGCCAAGACCCCCGTGCCCACTACCTCGGGGTGGTTGCGAGCCAGGCGGTTTACGGTATGTGTCGTCCGCGGCCGGCTGTTCGGGCAGCATGTTGGGTGATTTATAACCCTCAGCCGCCGGCGGTTTATAATACTAGATTAAACTAAATGGAAAAATATAAAAAACGTAAGTATTATTATTTTTGTATTAGAAAGGTAGGCCTATACCTATATTAGTAATGGTTGCACTATTGCGTTCTTACCTGGTTTTGTATAAATAAAAAAGTTCAGGATCAGGACTCAGGGGCAGTTAATCACTATTTAGGTAGATGGTATAT
>MU182919.1:89189-174192 GCA_016904865.1 Pissodes strobi
ATGAGAATTAAAACTAATCCTCTGCGTGTATAGGGAGCCCCTGCCCGTTCGAATTCAATTACAGTCATCTTGGATGAATCTCTATTAATACATTTACTGACTACTTGGCCTGTTCAATTTACTATTCGCATAAATCGTTCTTCAATTTGATGCTATCAATTTACAAGACACCAGTGCATTTTTGTTAGTTTATTCGAGAATACGACTTTACGCCATACGTAAGATGCGTTTTTGCGTCCAAAGAGAATGTGTAGGGGGAGATTAAATATTAGATATGGAGAATGAGCAAACCGGGGGCAATAAATTCTGTTTCCTTTACATCCTATTTTATGTAGGTGATCGAAGTGATAGGGATGATAATAAGGGCAATTTATTTATGTATGTATCGTATATGCAGGGAAGTCAAATTACGATATCTTTTTTACTGTAAGATTTATACAAGTAAAAAAAAATAAATAAGAACTATGCAGAGCCTTAATTTCAAATGATCAAGTGATGCATCAGTGTGCTTTTGTAGATGTCTTAAACTTTGGAGGCAAATATTCTGAGTTTTAAATAAACCTACCCCTCAAGCTTCATAGAATATATAGAAATAGGGCAATTTCATACCGAAATAACAGAGAATATTTCATTTACTCTATGTCTCGGAATATATAAAACGCTTCATTTATTTTGATCCATAGGCACAATAAACATGTAAACATGGCACCCAATTTATAAAGCTGTTTTCCCTGGATGTTTAACGACTACATTACCCTGAAAAGACGGTCGCTCCAAATTCCAAGAGGGGCCGGAACATAAAGGTAGAGATTATGAATACTACCGTTATCCCTCGATGCTTACCTCTGCAATCAATCATCGAATAATTTCCATTCATGAGGCGTGATGAAAATCTGAATTTGTGTAAAAAAAGACCCGAGAATTCCAAGGGACAAATTTCGGTTTAGAACCAAAATTACCTCCGAAATAATATGCTAAACATGGACCGGGTGTTCTCGACGATTTCTTGGCAAGGGAAGATTCTTTAGCTTTAAGCTACCATGCTCTACATTTGATAGGTTTGTGGTCTAGTTCAAAGGGACTTCACGTTTTTCTTTTTATTTGTATACATATTTATTTATTTATCATTATATAGGATATCGACAGACCACTACAGCAAAATAAATTTAATGGTGTAGAGAATATTTCATAAGAATTTACATGTAAACTTCTATACCCTTATATCGAATTATATATGATAAGACGATCTGTGCCCGTGTTTAAATATGAGCATTTTTTAGGTCAAAAATCGTTTAATCTTGTAAAATTTATCAAAACACATAAAAAAAATGTCTTGTGGTTTCTAATATATTTAGGAAAAAATATTTTCGGGGACACATTTTAAGGACACAAAAGCGCAAAAATGTTACGGCGATTTAAAGGCAGGTAAAATTATGAAACGGGAAAATTATGGACGAATATATAAAAAATCTGTTTAACAAATTTCATGTTAGTTTCTGAAGTAGCTTAAAAGTTTTTTAAGGAAATTATAAAATATAATAATATTATTTTAAATTTTGAGCCCATATTTTTATTATCCGTTATCATCATCATAATATTTTGACCATTGCTTAACAGGATTTCGAACACTTACACTACTTGTTTTATAAAATATATTATACTGTTAGGTATATGTACTTGGCATACAACACTACCTTGTTCATGACAAGCTTCAGACCGCTGCCTAGCACACCAAAACAAGCCGCGTAATCGCTAGCGGCTAGAATTAGCCCTATATGCCAAAAGTAAGTGACGCTACCTTTCACTAATTCATCTTTACATTGTACCGATGGCCTGAGAATTCCTCGAAGTACAATATACAAATTATACTTAACATCTTTATGATATAGGTTCCTTTTAAACTTTACTCAGGCGTTTTACAGGTAAATTATTATACTGTTGCTTGCATTCGTAATTGAAAATTTGCTGATATGATGCATTCTCTGCATACCAGTTGGAAGCGTTGATTTTAATCTTTCCCTGAATAGCTATCGGCTGGATTCAGAGATCGCTGGACAACAAGCAGTCGATCTTACGTGTGTTTATTGACATTGAAGGTGCGTTTGATAAAACCACCTTTGAAAAAGTGAATGCATGCATTAACTAAAGCTGGAATACACTGTAGTAAGAGGCACCGATTGGTAGAGATTGCCCGCAGAGAGGCGCTTTATCGCCGCTGCTATGGAACATTGTCCTCGATAGGATTCAACTTAAATTCGCAGGGAGCACTTCCTGTCTGTAAAGCTCAGGAAGAAAGAGATAGTGCACTTCACCAAGAAAAGGAGGACGGAGCCACTACTGCCTCCAAGTGAAGCATATCGGGGTCACACTCGATGATAACCATAACAACCCAAACCAGAGTCATGGAGGTAATGCTGTGCTTGACCCCTCTTCAGATATTTGCCTACGGAAGGTGGCCCTGACCACATTGCTTAGTTTCAGAGTTATTGGTGTGCAACCTAGCGCAGGATGTCGAGAGACACCTCTATGCAGAGACTGTGAACAGGAAGATGAAACAGTGGAGCACCTACTCTACGATTGCGACGGTGTCTAGCGTGGCTTTTCTTAGAACAGCTTTTTCAGGCAACATCGCCGCCTTCTTCAACACTAGGCTGGTCGATGGTCTAGACGGATCGGTTGGCTTGGTGAGAGCGCACAAGAAGCCCAATGGGATCTTAGTACCATGTTCTTTTTGAAAATCCACCATCTCACTATTTTCAGATTCCAGAATTGTCGGCGAAGACGGTCATTGTTTAGTTTTTAGTGCTATTTGCGCTTGCTTTTGTAGTTCGATGCTTGCATATCTGACGGCATTCCTTGCACTTTCACAACGTATTGACAAGACCCCCTTCCCTATCCAAGAGACATTCGAAACAATTTCTGTTAGAACGTTTGCTGGTTTCTCGACGCCTAATTGGACTGCACGTACATTTTTCTTAATGCCCATGGTTTTGATGTGGTATTTTGAAGATGTCTCTATCTTCTTTCTATTTAGATCTATTGATTTCGGTTGTTTCCGTTTTCCTTTTGGAGTCATTTGCGTTTCACAGCTTTTCTGGCGCAACCTGATCCCTAGTTAATTCAAGATCGGGTACTTACGTGGGAAGGGAGGTTTTTGAGGCTCTTGTCAACCGGTTAATGGACATGGTAGAGGAATACGAAGGAAAAGCAAGGGGTCTGTTATAGGGGATCCTCATCCTATAACAGATGCAAGGGAACAGTACCTAATTGAGGCAGGTGCCAGATTAGGATTAGTATTCTTAAATGACGGTTCGCCCATATTCGTAAGAAGAAATACTAAATCACATATAGACGTCACTTTCTCGACACCTAACATGACAAGGAACGTTCTAAACTGGAAAGTCCTTGACAACGAACCACTCTCCCCTCATACAAATTGACGTACAGAGCAACTCCAAACCACAGACACATCTAAGAGACAGGGTTTTTATTAACAAGATTGAACTTAAAAGTAAACTTGAAGAGCTAGACGAAACTGACCTACCGACAGACCACGGCACACTGGCTGCAAAACTCAAAAACCTGTACAACTCAGCATCCTCAGTGCAGTATGGGCCTTGGGCCTTCCAGAAGCAGCGAACCATATTGGTGGACTGAAGAAATAAACACGATCCGCGAGCAATGCATTAGGGCTGGAAGAACACTCTGTCGAATGAATAGGAGACATGGAAGAACCGACAACCAGAACAATACGACACTAAACGCCATCAAAGAATATAAGGATAAAAAAACGGGCACTTCGCAACGAGATCAAGCGACAAAAACGCAAGATGTGGGTCGAGCTGTGCAATGATCTGGAAAATGATATCTGGGGCCAGGCTTACATGATCGTTCCCAAAAAGGTTAAATGAATGACAACTCCTACCAGCATAACTGAATGCAGAAAAATTGAAATTGTTGACGTACTTTTCCCGAGACAGAGATACAAACACACCAGGATGGCAGGAGACACTCCACGCCCTCTCACTACAGAAGAAATTCAGTTAGCAGCCGAATGCCTCAAGAGCGGAAGAGCGTCAGGCCCAGACACTATTCCATCAGAGTTAATCAAAGAAATAGCCAAAATAAAACCCGACCTATTAATTATGGCGCTAAACACGGCTCTTGTGGAACAGACTTTCCCAAGACCATAGAAATTAGCAAAACTTGTTCTAATACATAAACCCAAAACACACTGGACCAACCAAACTCATATAGACCACTGTGTCTCACTAACACAATAGCGAAACTGTACGAACAAGTAATAAAGGCCAGAATCATAGAGGAATCGACAGGGGAACGAGAAATATCAATTAGCCAATACGGTTTCTGTAAGAGAAAATCAACCGTGGATGCATTTTGCAAAGTCCTGGAACATGGACATAACACCAGACTAGGAGCTGGCGGAGCTGGCAAGAGAAGGTGGTCGGTACTAGTAACGTTGGATGTAAGAAACGCTTTTAATACAGCTTCTTGGGACGCCATAATTAAAGGAATGAGAATACGAGCTTTTTCCCCTTACTTAATTAATATTATACAAGATTACCTTAGCAACAGAATCCTGGAGTACGATAAAACAAAAAGAAAGCTGTCGGCAGGAGTGCCCCAAGGGTCGGTTTTAGGCCCTACCTTGTGGATAATTTTGTTTGATGAGGTATTAATATTAGTTTATGGACCAGGGGTGAAAATCGTGGGATACGCGGACGATTTGGCGCTCATAGTAGCTACAAGAACCAAACAATACGTGATTGATGTGGTGAACGCTGCGCTACTTAGATCAGCGAATGGATGGACAGCAGAGGACTATCTTTAGCACCATAGAAAACTGAGGCGGTTATCCTGAATGGACCCAGAGACAGAAGGGAGGTTCAGTTCAGACTGGGAAATGAAACAATCACACCATCTCCACAAATAAAATACCTTGGGATAATTGTGGGCCAAAACATGCATTTTGGAAGTCATTTAACCGAAGCAACGAAAAAGGCTGAGGCGGCAACAGCAGTACTGGCGCAAATAATGCCTAACATTGGCGGGCCTAGCTACGAAAAAGGTGGGCTACTCCTTACAGTATCACAGTCAGTACTATTATATGGTTTTCCAGTGTGGAGCTATATGTTGAACTTTAAGAAGTACAAAAACATGTTAGAGGTAGTTCAACGCAAAGCGCTATTAAGGGTTGCAAGGGCATACAGAACGGTGTCTAGCCAGGCGGTGCAAGTGGTTTTGGAGTACCACCTCTTTCTGAAATTATTAAAGAACAAAGTAGTATTTTAGAGGGCGAACTCAAAGATGTAGCTAAACGAAACACCATAGATCGCTGGCAACAAATATGGACTAACGAGGAAACAAAAGCAGCATGGACAAGGAGACTCATTCCAAATTTAAATTCGTGGGTCGAATGTGAGCACCAGAAAACTGATTATTTTCTGACACAGGCACTATCCGGACATGGCTCCTTCAGGAAATATACTTATAAAATAAAAAAGGCTTTGGATGAATCATGCGTCTACTGTGGGCAAGAAGACAGTCCGGAGCACACACTATTTCATTGTGAAAGATGGATAACAGAGCGTTACAGGGCAGAGCTCGATCTGGGTTTTCCTGTGGGTTCCTGAATGGGTGGAGGATAATATACACAATGATGAAAGCTATAATGAGCCGCAAAGAAAGTGAAGAATGGGAACTAGCCGAAATGGCAGGCTAAACAACTTAAAAGACTTACTAGAACGTTCTGTAGTATTTAAATTTATTAGCTATTCGTTTTATTTTGTCTGATAAATGAGGAATATATGGAATAACGAGCTTCGTAATAGGTCTATTTTGATTTTGTCTAATATTTGGTTGTTCAAACTCTATAAAGCATTTTTGAATGAAATCAATAGGATAGTTATTATTAAACAAAATATTGCTTGAAAATAATTTTTTCTTTAAGATGGATAATTATTTTATTGATGTCATAAATGGAAGTTTCCATGAAAAGAGCGCATTTATGCTGTACAATTTTTCATCTGGATAGTCTATTTTTGTCGCATTGAAGGATCATCCATCCAATGATTGAGCAGATGGTGCTTGTGAGAAGCTGTCTCAGTATGTGGACTTTATTCTAGGAACTCGGGGTTCCGTCCCTCCAAGTGAAGGAAAATTTAAGGGAATTTTACTAGTGTCTACAGTGACAGAGCGGGTCATACTTATACAACAATAAATTGCAATAAAATCGGATAAAGGTACACGTGAAGATTGTTTTTGACGGAGAACATCGGATGCTCTTCTATCGGTTATCATCGACTTTTGTACAAATCTAAGTTAACCTTCACTATATTTATTTTATTTGCATGGCATAGTCAAATTCAATGCGCATACAGATTCCTCAAAAATATAAATAATACAATATTTTCTGAAATGCGTATTTTACCAGCAAAAAGCTAAATAAGATTTCTCCATCGCGAAAATAATTACCAAGGTCGAAAAAGAAGACAAATATATTTTATCAAAATCCTCAATTTATGCTCAATTTTCATCATAACCGACGCTCATATAAAAAACTTTTATTTATGTTTTTACGTTTTAATTTATCTGGTTCAGTCGCATAAATTCCTAAATCGAGTTACTCTGGTACATAGCTCACTCCTACCCTAAACTTAAGAAAACTTAAGGTAAGGATAACGCGACTTTAATCCCTAAGATTTTGCCATTGATTCAATGCGGCCAAAGGAAAGTTTCGAAGAGAGGCTTAGAGTTAAACTATTAGGACTGATTTCGGGGCTAAGCTCGATTCTCGCGTTGTTTCAGTTAGTCCTTTGGGAGAACGTGTTAGGGTGCGATCTCTTGACATGGGTTTTAGATTAGGCGTTTTAAAACAAGTGGATATTCGTTTTGTCCCGATATACCTATTCCATAAATTCGGTAACAAGCTTACGACGGAATATAGGCATCATGTTCGAAATATATTCTGTATGTATAGCTTTGATTTGAAGGTAAATGATTGATTTTGCAGGTGTGCATACATGTTTTAATGATATGTTATTAAGTAGTTATATTATAGTAGTAAACATACAGGGCGGCCCAAAAATAGACGATAAACAGGCGACAAAAGAGGGTTGCCTTTTTTTAGATAAGTATCATGCCTCATATTTCAAAAGAATTAAATTAAATTTACGCAACTTGCCATGTAATACCTATATAGGATCATCCAGGCACAAATGTAATTTGTTTTTGAGTCATCTCGTAGAGTAAAATTGTTTACGAAATTGCTATCATCAATCCATGTTATAAATATGTCGAACTTTAACTATATAACCGTTTGGCTGAAAAACAGCTTTATTGAATTTTTCATCCTGTATAGTTACAAGGTGCAAAATAAGATCCTCTATCCCTTTATCTCAAAAAATATAGAAAAACAAAAGAACGAACAAGCAAACACAAAAGTTTAGTGTTTTCACTCATTTGTATTTTAATTCCTGTCATGTGTACAGGGTGTCCAACAATACGACACCGAGCTTACTCTTCTCCCTAGGGAAAAAACTCACTATCGACCACTTAGTCGTAATAATAATTTTGCTTGCCTATAGTTTTCCTAAACAATAGGTCCAGAGTATGCAGGACATAATATGGATCCGAATATTATTAAAGCTTCCCATCACAGGGTTTTTGTTTAAACCTCTCGTAAATACCCGAAGGCATTATCGATTGTTCGGAACGTTTACCTATATTTGAACGGGAGCTTAGGGGTAGTTTTATGATTGTTTCGAAAGGTCCTCATCATATATAGCTGTAGCGAAAAGGACCGATGCAAATCTTTGTCAGTATCTAGCCCCAAAGTTTTTGGAGGAATATGTTTTGCGCCATTGGTCTAAAATCAAATTTAATATCTATTAATATAGCAGGTCTCACTTGAGATAACATATTATATATTTAGGAAATATTTTGCTAATAATTGTGCTGTGTACTTAATTATACAGTGTATTTCATATTAGTGGCCCACTGGAATTTATATCATTACTATTAAAACCAGGTATGTAATATTTTTTTGACGTCACCAAAGATCAAACAAAAAAATCTGTCTATTCTATATGGACGTGAGAGCAAAATAATTTTCATTAAATATTGAAACATAGCAGCGCTGTAAGAGCTCCTGTTAGATTTGACAAGAATTCTCCTAATGTTGCCTGAGCGTTTAAGCTGATACGATATGTCCCATTGATAGGGTTTCAATTTCATTCAGCAGGACAAATTTTAAAAGCACTTATTTTCACTAACAATTTATTTAGACTAAATGCTTATCATTAGTTGTATAATTGTCCTGAAATGGCATCCATATATGTATGTATGTTTATACATATTGCAAATAACTGTACATATTGCAATTAATTTATGTCTGTGACCGTCCATAAATCATGCCAAAGAAATATAAAATGAAGTTTTTCACAAGCTTTTCTCCATAATTAAATTTCTTCTATTACTATTCCACCCTCAACTAACAGCCACAATCTATCTATAGCCATCCATAGGTAACTAAAAATTTAAAAAAAAACTTGAAAGGATGTTCCTACGTAAATTTAAGCTAACTAATGGCAGGGTCACGAATCTGCTAGAAAGGCAATCATACAACATTGTAAGGGCGGGGGCCACTTGGCACGTTGCCTGGCTCCATTGAGTCCATGTGGGCCAGGTAGAGGCTAAACTCAATGTATGCAGTAGAGTATTGTTAGTTTAGTAGCATTAGGTCAATATGTAATGTTAACAAACAATAAACTGGTAATTATTATTATTCCAATAAAACTTCACTTAAAAATTCTTTTTCGCGCTTAATTTGGCCAACAGTTCCATGCAGCAGATATTAACTGCAAATCATTTGAGCACTATTACTGTGTGTTTTCATTTAAACATAGGGGCGATAAATATTTTTCTCTTCCAACTTGATCAATATAACACAAGTCTCAGGTAAAAAACTGTTTTGTTGCCATATATGGCCAATAAACTATTTTATTTCCGAATATAATCGACAATTCGCGAAACCGCCTATTTCCGCGCAAAAACTGTAAAAAGCGGTCCACATAAACACTTTATGGCCGTATGTACCGGCGAAAATTGTGCACAAAAATATCCCTTGGCGGTTTTCTGGATGATTTATACGCAAATCCAAAACAATATCCATAAAAGAAAAGGTATAGGTGAAGCGTGAATGGAAGAAAAGAATAAAAACACAATAGGTATACGTATGCGAGGGGATAAAAATATACTACCGGTCGCTCACAAAAGCCGGACAATAATTTGTTAGTGGAATTTGCACCACTGGTGGGAATAACTGATTGGGTTAGTTTGGATTTTGTTGCTAATCACTTATTTATGTAAAGGCTCCCAAACTTGTTGACCCCCCTACGCATATCGACGCAGTGACTCACCACCTCGATTTGAAAAAAAAAATTGCATGATCACAATGCGAATGGCTCTCATTAAACCAGGTATCGAATACATCTATAGTATTGTTCATCGAGTCACATTTTACTCCCATCTCTTGTTGTTTAGGCATGTTCGTGGCCAGGTTGAACTTAAATATTCTCTTAATAGATTTCCGGCATGTGATTCATAACTTAGTACCTATCCGACTAATAGATATGTAAGAAGTTATCATTTTTCATGAGTCGTTGATGTACATTATTTGAGTAAAAATTTTAAGTGAAGAGCACTTGCATTTTTTGTTTTAATGTATTCCATAATTTTTCCCATACAAAATTGAGAGAAGGCTTTCGTTCGATTGATCTTCCACAAAAAGGCTGTCAAGAGTGAAAATATATTAATGCTCATTTCTTTTATTTATCATATTTTACGTTGTCATCAAGAATAAGTCTCCAAAAGTTTGGTAGGTTTAAGATTTTCTCTCATAAAAAATTGGGACAATGATTTCAGTCGATTTAGAGACTGAAGTTCTATTCCCTTTAAACAGAAAGGTCGTTAGGAGTGTAGCTTTCTATAAATTTTAGTAGAAGTGCGCATTTTGTCCCAATTGTTTTATTTTACACTGTTATCTAGAATAAATCCCAAAAGGTTTGGTAGGTATGTGGTAAGATGTTTAATTTTCATCTGAGTGACCTTTGTTCGATTCTCAAAGGGTACTTTTATTTATACATTTCTCTAATTTGTTAGTGTTTCATAATTTTTCTCGTAGAAAATTAAGGAAACAATTTCAATCGATTAGAAACTAAAGTTTTATTCGTTTTCAATAGAAAAACTGACCAGAACGTAGTTTTTAAATTACAGAAGAACAACGCATTTTACACTGTCGATGTCTTCAAGAATAAGCTCCCAGTGGCTTGAGAGGTGAGTGGCATAATATTCAATTTTTAGTGCGACGACCTGCGTTCGACTATCGAATCGCACTTTTATAACTTATTTTTGTTAATTTGAATAGGTTATATGAACGTTTAACACTTTAGCTGCCGTGAGAGACATAAGTTTCTTCTCAAGAAAAGAAAAGGGTCGGAATAGCCGACCATGTGTTTCTCATGCAGAGGCATATATCCAACGCCGCGAGAAGGGACTACTGATTCTCATTGTCGTTATAATCTTATGGGAGTCATTTAGCATGGCTGGAAGGACCTAAATCTGTAAATGGCCACTCAAATTGAGAATCACATGTCGCTTCACGTGCCTAATGGCCAACATTAATAAAATTGCGTCTAAAAGATCAAAAGAACATCAAAATTGAAAAGGTAAATCTTTAATTATCATACGAAAAGGAAATAGGGTCTCAAGGAGAACAAATAATATTAAATATAATAATAATAAATGATATAGAAACTATAACACAGCAGAAGCTATTTGGAACATTATGAACATGAAAAAAGCATTCAAAGCAATAATGCTTTTCACACACAATACATCTGTTCCTACTTGGGGACACTTTTTTGAGCATATGCTCGATTATATTCTTGTTGTAATTTCCCATAACATACAACACATCGCCTTCTGGAACGTATTCCTTCACATGCAAACCCTCTTGTACATGTTCTAGGTTAGTGTCCTGGTTTCTGAGCTTAAGAAGATCAGTGGCTACTTCTTCCTTAAATTTAGTGATCGCCGTTTGCTACTTCGTACTGTAATATACAGGGTGGGCCATCGAAAACGTACCGCAAGGCATAACCGGTAGGGAATTTTTTTTTTTTTAAACCAAAAACACGTCAATTTTGTTCGTGCCCCAGAAAAGATTGCAAAATCTTCAACCGCCTAAGTGAGGGTTGCTGCTTATTTTTTGAAAATCGGTCAACTCGTTTAGAAAATATGAAGGATTGAAACTCGAAAAATACATTTTTTAAAAAACGCATAAATTAAATCAATTTAAAAAAAACTTACCGAATTAATCAAGCAAATACTGAAAATATTGCCCGCCAACTTCCACTCAGTAATCGAACATTCTGAAGAACTTATTGAACTCTACAATACCAACGAAATGTTTTGGTAAAAAATGCAAATAAGTAAATCGATTTTATTTAAAAATGTATCGGAGTATTAAATTTAAATGATAAGGATAAATTCCTTTGACCAATTTGCTGTAGTGTTTATTAAGGCTTAACCAGCAGGTACGCTAGTTGCTAGATAGCTGTTCTGTGACTTGCAGTGGCGTAACTACCATAAGACAAGTAAACGCAATGCGTTGGGGCCCCCCAGGCTTGGGGGCCCACTCGTCCAGTGCCTAATATTGAAGGTTTCTGTCAACTGAACCTAGGAACACCTTTCTGTCAAGCAAGGATTCTTTTTTATTAAGTTTAGCATAATCTAATACCTAATGAAAAGTGTGGCAACATCAGCGTCGCGACACTCGTCAGTCGCCGATCAGGATTAGTCCTGATTTGATTCGCAGTGAGCACCATCGTCTTTTGGTTTGACATCCCGGGAATCCCGTTTTGTTGACATATTTTAACCTGTTGCCAAGAGCATTACCTTACCATTATCTTATAGTTTTAGTACCTGATACGCTAATTTTTCCTACGTTTTAAAAATGAGTGACCACAAAAAAAATATAAAAGCGCCCGTAATTAAAAGAAAACTAAAAAAATAATTGGAATTAGAGAAAAATTGCGAAAATGTTTTTTGTTCGACGAAATCGCAATCTGAGCCACATTTGCAACCATTTACGTCCAAACGCGATGACATTGGGGACAGTAATTATATTTCTTAAGACGAAGATCACTCAGAATATTTGATCGGTATAACACAACTTCAGGTGGCTAAGCCACAGGCATCAGCACAAGCGACCTAATTTTTCTGTGTGCTAAAACTAAAAAGTTCTATGAAGCTGAAATATCGTCAGACACCGTAATATCAAGTAAAGACACAATACTAGAAAGTGATTTAGGTCATTTTGTTAATAAATCATTAAGATGTAAATGTGAAAAAAAAACTTAAAAAAATTGAGCTTTCAAGTAAAATTAGGGATGAAAGAATAGAAGCTGGTCGTATAAAGAAAAATATGCTACATTTTGAGTTGAGTTGGTATTCTTATCTATTAGGTTACATTATGTGTTATCAGAAGTGAATTTAACTTCCAAAGTTTTATAAAAAAAAACAATTGCTTTGAACGAAGCTAGTTTTGTTCTACTAAGAACAAAAAGGAATGTGGAAAAAATACCGTCAACGCTTTAATGAGGTTCTAAAAGAAGCACGACCAACTGCTCTGAAATGGTGCATTACAACTAATTTTAGGAGTGAGCGACAAGTTTTAAAAAAAAGTATTTGATGAACTAACTTTAGATAATCCATTTGATTCCAGGGGACACTTTTGAAGTGAAAACTTCTTTAGGCGCGCTCTGCCCTTTTTTTCGGTGGGGGTTGAATGAGACCGAGCCGTCACGTAACGTAACGTATCGTAACGCTGCATGTTCCCGTATAGGTAGAGGGCTGAAATTTTCAGGGGATGTAGCCGTGGTAAAAAGAAGATCCTGAACGAAAACGGGACAACGTACCCCACCCCGTTTGGCCAAGGGAGGGGGGAGAAGTAAAAACTTAAATAATTAATTTCGGGAGAACGGGCAGAGGTACGGGTTCGAAATTTTTATGGTAAGTGCACCACACGGAGGGCCATCTTAGACCATACAGGGGGCCACCTTAGACCATACAGGGGGGACCGGGGCTCTAATTTAAGGTGGGGTTTTGGGGTATCTCTACAACGGAGGCTCGGATCGAAATTCTGACAAACGATGACCCCGCTTGTTGACGTTTTCACTTCTATCTTGTGGTTTAAGCACTCACAATTTTTTTTTAAATTGGTGTTTTTTATCAGCTATTGACATTATAAAATCTCAGTTAACAACTAGATAGGTTTAAATAAGATAAGTGGCATCGTTTTGTTTTTGCAACCTAAAAATCTCATAAATTCAACAAAATCTCATCAACAAAAATATTCTCAAATCATATTGCAAAATTTCTCTTACAATTTATAAAAACAGAGTTACATCAAGAAATGACTCCAAAAAAAATGTTGATTTAAACAAATTTACATTGACCTATTATTATTTTTTACCATGCCGATTATATATGTGTCAGCTGAAGAATCTTTTAGTAAACTAAGTATTTAAGGAATCAAATAGGGCATGCAAAATCGATTTCAATATTTATCTTTAATTTCCGTCGAAAGTGAAGCTCCCAACAAATTAGATCTTAAATATGCATATGAATTAGCAGTGTGTAAAACGAGAAAAAATCGTTTTAGAATTTAATAAGTTTAAGTCGCGTGTAGCTTTAAACTAGGGTAATTTCATTAATATTTCCAACTTCGTTAATAAATACTACTTGGTTAAAATTTAAAGTTATTTTAGGGTTTTGCTTCTTTTGATAAAAAAGAAATAATTTGATGTCATATGTAAAATAAATAAAAAAATTAAAGCTGGTTTAATTTTTATTTAGTATTTGTGATTTGTGACTGAAAGGGGGGCCTCCTTATGTATTTTGCGTTGGGGCCAAAAATTTTTAGTTACGCCACTGGTGACTTGTGCGTTAAAATTTCTCATTAAACTTTTTAACAATTATGGTGTACTCAATTGAAGAAAGAGTAGAAATAATCGAACTTTATTTTAAAAATTATGAATGTGGAAATCGGGTTGCGCAGGTATTTAATGAATGCGATTCTGACAAGCACCTCTACCGGCGTGAGTCGTACAAGGTCTCAAGAATATTAAAAAAAAACAAGCTCCACCCGTACAAAATTCGGTTGGTACAAGAACTACACGAGGATGATTTTGATCGTCGCTTGGAATTTTGTGAACTTATTAGTGAAGGAGCGGCGAATAATAACAATTTCCTATTTAATGTGTGTTTTTCGGGTGAGTGTACGTTTTCTTTAAACGGTGTAGTTAATCGGCACAACTGTCGTTACTGGTCTGACAGCAACTCCAGGGTTGTTCACGAGGTGCACGCACAAAAGCCTCAGAAATTGAACGTGTGGGCTGGTATTTTTGGAAATTCTATTGTGGGTCTTTTCCTTCTTCCTGGAAATTTAACAGGCGATATGTACTTGGATTTACTGGAAAATACTATAGATCCAGCCCTAACTGCCATAATAGAGAACAAGCCTGGATACGTTGAAGAGGAATTGTTTTTTCAACAAGACGGTACACCTCCACATTACTCTCAAAATGTGCGCCATTATTTAAACAATCCAGGTCGGTGGATAGGTCGAAGGGGTGCAATTGAGTGGCCTCCCCGGTCACCCGACTTGACTCCTTTAGACTTTTTTCTATGGGGACACATGAAAAGTAAAGTGTATAGCACTCCACCTGCCCCATTAGAAGACCTGCGAAGACGAATGATTGATGTTTGTCGCGAAGTGACCCCGCAAGTTCTTCAGAATGTTCGAGAACAGTTTGAAGATAATTTGTATTACTGTATGGAGGTAGGCGGGCAACATTTTCAGCATTTGCTTGATTAATTCGGTAAGTTTTTTTTAAATTGATTTAATTTATGCGTTTTTTAAAGAATGTATTTTTCGAATTTCTATCCATCATATTTTTTAAACGAGTTGACCGATTTGCAAAAAATAAGCAGCAACGTATAGGCAATTATTAGCACTTTTTAATAAGGTATCATTAAATCCCCATTCCCATTTGAAAAAATTTAGGGGATGACACCCCCACTTAGGGGGTTGAAGATTTTGCAATCTTTTTTGGGGCAAAAGTTGTCCCCCTTACAAACAAAATTGACGTGTTTTTGGGTTTTTTGAAAAAGAAAATTCCTTACCGGTTATGGCTTGCGGTACGTTTTCGATGGCCCCCCCTATCAAGAATTCGACAGCCAACTTTCTATACACTATACGCCTCGTCGCGTCGTAGTGATGTAGCATAAGCCTTCATTTGATCAGAAAGATTGATAAAGGACAGGTTTTTGTTATAGTCCAACTTAACGAGTGGCTTCTCAATTTCTTTACGTTTATACGTCACCTTTCTCATCTCATCTGTATGCTTCGTGCTCAGTGTACAAACATCACTCTTATCTTTCCATTTCTGCATGATCACACTAGTGGTGCTTTCAGCTGCTACTGTTTCTCAAATTCTCAATTTCTTTTTGACTAAATTCTTTGGATTAAGTTTTCGATTGGAACGCAATATACCTACTAAATGTGTTTCTTTTATCTAGTAGATTATATGGCAAAGGAACACTAGTGTAAAAGTTGTTGGTGTAGATAGAACGACCTTTTTGCAGCAAATCTTCTGCAAGTGATAATACAATTCTTTTTGATGGCGGTAAGTTATTAACCTTATTCTTGCCACAATAAACTTGGAAGTTGTAGGTGTAGCCTTTCCCAATGCAGATTTTATAGAGTTTAATGCCAAACTTATGTCCTTTATTCTTTATGAACTCCGAGATTATCAAGAATGTAGATTTTAGTAGAACTACATATTTTCATATCGATTGTTCTATTTTGCACTGCTGTCAAGAATAAATAAGGTGTTCGATAGATGATAGGATTGATAGGTTATTGTCTTTCCTCAAATATCAGTTAGCATTGTATGTCTTTTGTATCCTTTTGATATTTTTATTAATATCCGTCCACTCAGTTATGGAGTTTAATTCGATCAAATTTTTTGGTTGTTCCTATTGCCTATTGCCCAGATATTTAGGCAAGTTTAAAAACGTGTCTAGCTAGATGTAAGGCCTCTCGTTTGACATAAAAAGTTAATACTAGTATTTCAAAAATAAATTAACAACATGTACACATGACATTAATTGGAATAAAAAATTAGTGAATACCAATATATACTATGATAACTTTACGAAATCATGCCTTATTTGTGGACTCCATATTATAGTCAGTTATATATTTATTGTTAATATTCGTTTAACTTCGGCTCGTTTTTAGAGCAGAATAGCCAAGGTGATGTGGGCATCGGTGATTTACAAAACTCAAGCAAATAAATTTGCGATGGCGATGGCCTAATGAATAATATCAAGATCAGATAACTAAGTCATTGTGGCAAATAATTAGTCATTAAATAATAAAAACCTTAATGGTTTCTCAACGCAGAATATTCAACGTATATTATGAAGATAAAGTTACCTCGTCACCACCAGTATTTCTCGTTAGGTATTAGTTTGATGATAATAATATTGTTCAGATCAGTGAATTGATAATAGAGGACAAGTTAGATGGCTTCCTAGATCAACAGATTTGTCTAATGGACTTTATCTACAGAAAAGCATGAATACTGAGAGTTGTGTTGTCTATTTGGATAAAGGGAAACGCTCTGTATTTATAAATGCGCTATATACTCATGATGTTTAGGATTACACGGCGATTACATTAAATATGCGTTAATTGCGAAATATCGTTTTTAGATGAGCGTAGAGAAATTGAAAAGTCGTTGATGTAATTTTAAAATATAATATACGTATTTATTATCAAGGAAAATCGTAAACGATGTTAAAGACGTCGTTAAAATACCATGTTTCTGAATTATGAAAATTCTCTTTGAAATTTACTGAAACGCGCTTGCCTATAAATTTTCTCGCATTTTGTAGTATACTTTTACTGCTTCTGTGCAACTTTGTTTTCCAGCGGTTTCATTGGCAATTAGCTCGAAAATTAAGTGGAACAAATGGGCAGGATGAGTCAAATTAATACATATTCAGACTATGAGATATAAAATTAATAGTATGTTATAAATTATTATTCTTTTTATAAATGGCAATCTTAATACAAATGCATACGTTTTCTTAATAATTATTATCTAGAAAACGCGATAAGGGTCATCCTTCAATTGTTAAAGGTTGTGTTTTATAAATGATGTTCGATGAATAGATCTAAAACCCTAAAGGAGTTAGATCATGTGATATTGCCGGCTATTCTACCGAACCTCTTCGTCCAATCGATTATCAGAAGATAAATCCCTGATTAAAAAATAGTATATTATTTTATATGGAGGAAAAGTAATACTTTTCATGGCGCGCTCGTGTTTAACAGCCGAACGGAGTGAGGCTGGTAATAGAGAGCAAGCCATGAAAAGTAACTTTTCCTCCAAATAAAATATGCTGTTTTTTCTTCAAATGTCGACAAATTAATGCAAAAAGTCTCTTTTTAATAGTAATAATAATTATTATTAAAGATAAGTGGGTCCGCAAGGCGGCTTAGATCGATGCGGTGTCGGTGAATAGTCTCAGGTTGTTGCTATAGTAATGTAACATAAAGCTGTCAGTGGACACTGTCAACAATAATTATATTTTTAAAATTGCGTTTTCGATTGCATTTTAATTCCGTATTGATAAGCAGTTATTGAGTAAGTTCGATTAAATAATAACCAATTTGTTCCTAAATTAGTGATTTTTAGAAATGCAGTCACACATTGAGTGATAAATACAAATTTTAGTTTAATAACTCTTGAGTTGTTAACGCTTATTTTGATGTTCGTTTGTATTGTATCTAGGTTGCTATGACAACACTTTTACCTCCGCCGGCGGAAAAGTGAAAAGTAAAGCTCCGGCGGAGGAAAAACGAAACTTCCCTGCCGCCTACACAGTCGAGTAATGACGAATTTACTGACGTTTGAAGAAAAAAACTTTTTTCTTAAATAGAAATATGTATATAAACTGCTGAACAATTCAAGCAAACCAAGTACAGGGTTATCCAACAAGGACTAGACAAGGCGATTTTTTGACATTCCCTGTACTTTTATAAAAAAAAAGAACTGAAATAGCCATCTTAAATAATTTTCTCCCGTGAAATCGGATACGTTTACCAAAAAACAATTGAACATCAAATAAAAGTGCTAGGGGTCACTTTGATATTTTTTTAAATGGAACACCATTCTTTGAATCTCTAGAATAATCTAAACACATTTTGTGTATAATATCCTATATCTATCTTTAGTCGTATACCAAATATTGACAGTTGAGAGTCGGGCATTTTGACACTTTGACAGGCTCTAAAATCTAAACCGCACTAGATCAAAGAAAACGGTTTGCACATTCCTAACTTGGGTTTTCATAAGCTATCGAATGATAGTAACTTTGAATCTAACCGTATGTTTAAAAGTTCCGGTTACTTTTATCCGCAAGTTAAATTCGACATTCGATAGTTTAAGATTTTAGAGCCTGTCAAAGTGTCAAAATACCCGACTTTCAACTGTCAATATTTGGTAAACAGCTAAAGATAGGTATAGGATATTATAAATAAAATGTGTTAAGATTTTTCTAGAGAGTCCAGAAATGTAGTAATATACAGGGTGTTCCATTTAAAAAAAAATCAAAGTGACCCCTAGCACTTTTATTTGATGTTCAATTGTTTTTTGCTGGACATATCCGAATTCGCGGGAGAAAATTACATAAGATGGATATTTCAGTTTTTTTTTTATAAAAGTACAGGGAAAGTACAAAAATCGCCTTGCTTAGTCCTCGTTGGATAACATTTTTAAGTTAACTTTGGATTCAAATATTTTGCAAATGAATAAAGGTAGCGATATGTGGTTTTTACAATTTGAAAGAAAACTAACACATTTTTCTTTCTACAGGATGAAAAGAAGAAGTGTGTTTTAACCAAAATTTCTATGTATTGGGATACCAGCTAAAAATATATATAACTTTTTAAACGGCATTTTCTTATTATTTTGTTTATATAGAAAAACACTAGTTTTTCAAACTTTAATTTCCTTCTTCATTTATGACATATCGACTTCCTTTTCTTAGACTGTGAAAATTTTAGTTTTTTGAGTTATTGTATTTTGTAAGCACAGACTTTGGTAGGTCTACCTCTTTGGAAATAAGTACATTTACGACTTCTTTACTATTGACCACTGGCGTACCCATAATTGATGAATCACTTTGATTTAGTTTTCGATGTTATTGTTTTAGTGAAATAAGAGTTAAAAAAGTATGCAAATAAATTAAAAGTGTTTTTAATAATCTAGCAATAATTATCTGTTCATATTTTTTTATTTATATATTTTTTAATTTTTGATAAAGGTCTTTCTACTTTTTTAAACTTGACATTTCTGGTTAATTATTATTATATTTACTCCAATGGGGAGCAAAGCCAGAATACGCTATTTTTTAAGAAGAATGAAATAATCATACCTTTGTCAACAAAAATCATAATGTTCAAAAAGTGTTAGTACTTGATTGTTTTTATTTCTATTTTTGATAAACAATTTTATAAATATTATTACAAAAAAACAATTTGATTTTATTTGCATCCAGTACTTAATTTTACGAGCCCTTTTCGAGAAACTTGTGCACTCTGATTTTTCGATATACATACACAGATGTCCATTTGTGTTCTAACTATGGGCTATCTTTTCTATTATTACAGATAGGGGGGTGCGGTTTTCCCGACGCTATGCTATATTTTTCAGAAATGTAAGGGGCGATAAACAGAATTTTCATAGTTCTTCCCATTTTTAATAAGCAGAATGAAATAAATAGGAAGTATTTAATTTTCAACCACCCCTCGTGTGTCAGTTGCCCTGATAGCTATTTTGGAAAGATGTAGATAGAAATATTTACATATTTTTATATTTCTTTATATTGATTTTATCTGGCACATTATAGCAAATAACTATTGAAAGTAATTGTATTTGATTCTAAATTTAAATAAACAACTCCCTTGGTCTGCTTGAATTGTCTAGCAGTTTATATATTTAATGTAAGCACATTAGTCTTATGTTAATCAAGTACAAAATTTGCTTGAAAAAATATTCTTAAAATTTTAATTGTAGTAAGTACCTACGTATTCTTAAACCAAACTAGGATTTGGCTTTTTAAAACTGTTTACCACAATAACTGTGTATTCCTGCCTTATTGAAGGTCCCGGTATTAAATTCATCGCCTACCAGAGACACGAAGCTATATATACATGAATATAGGTACATGTATGCTGCACATACCAAACTTTTCGTGTTATTACGCCCCATGAAGCAAGCCGCAAGTAATACGGAAAGTTACTTTATAAAGTTATTCTGCATCTGGGAAATATTTTGTGTACTTAATTTCCGGCCGGCAACGTGTTGGAAGACAAACTTACCGACCGGTTCCGTATATAAATGGGCCGCTAATAAGCCGCATACGCAAATAACCCTTTAATCCCGATACTAGCCGTTTTAGTTTAATTATAGAAATAGCGGATAAAACGGTGGAATTACGGGATGCAATTTATGAATATAAGATCGGAATAGCATGAATCGTAATGAGATGATTTGAAAAAGGGTTACAGTGTTCTTTTTTATAACAACAAAGTGAACCAACAGGTAATTGCGGGTTACACCTACATAGCTAGCACAGAAAGCATGAACCTAAAAAAACCACTTGCATCAGTAAATATAAAAATATTACTAAACAGACCCTATCACCATATAATCTAATAAGCATTAAATTATGAACCCTATCACTACCGGTCTTTTCGTTGATGGAAAGAATTGCCGCTTTTATGCACCATTGACCTATCCTGCTCGTAAAAAAAATTAAAAAAACATAATTTTAGCATAATTTTTAAATTACTAGAGGTTGAAAACGATTTCGCGGCTTTTGATGAGATTCTCTGATTCTGATATAGCATTTCAGTGAGATTTAATATCGGCGTGATGCTTTGTGCTAACAAAGATATACAGGGCTGAGAAGAAAGTAGTCTAAAAATTGAAAAAATTAAAGCATTTGCGTCAGTACTTGTTTGTTGTGTTACATAATAGTCACAATTTGAAGCCCAAGTTAATACTCTAGATGATTTTGTTAGTTTTTTTTAAAGTAGGGAATCAGGCGGCCGAAAAGCCGTCTCTAAAACATGAAGGTGTGCTCTCGAAAGCGTAGTATTGAAAAAAGTATGTGTCTTGTCGGGAGAGATCTTGTGGATGTATATCTGGATATTTTCATGAAGTTCGCGATTGGAAAAAGTATAAAAAAATATTTTGTCTTTGTCTTTTAAATTATAATATGTTAAAAAATATATGTTTAACTCGCGATTGTGAAGCAATTTTTCAGTATATTTCTAAAAATTGTTTACGGTTTGAAAGCTTAATGTTTCTAGTGATAAATTGTGTTGGAAATGATGTTAAATTTTTCCGGCTTCGGAAGTTCGTGTCTCTTAAGATCTGGTCACTGGTGCCATGGTATTGCCAAGCAGCCGCTCTATCATTTTATTGTTGGTTGCCGATTATCCAAATTGCCAAAATAAAACTTAAGGGCTCGTCTACATAGAGCGAGAATTATTTAAGAAATTTTGAGAGTGAATTACATTGAGCGAATTGAGTGGCCTGTTAGAGCACTCGATATAAAGGTTATATGGAATTAAGGTCAATTCAGAGGTCAGAGGTGGTATGAATATAATATCCTGGATGAATCATCGAATGCAATTAGAGCAGAGCAGGAGGCTATTCCCAAAATCTTGTAGAATTTGGTGTGTAGCATGCGGAACGCGACCGTAAGTAAAAACAACTTACACTACTTCAAAGTCTGTGTTACTTTCTTCTCCACTCTGTATAATATGCAAATATTCTGCTTCCATATTCGGCTTCCATATGTGAAGCTGAAATGGGACGATTTTTCAGCATCTGAAGAGTTCACCAAGATCCGTCAATTCGTTTACAAAAAACGGCATTTTGACGTAAAATCTCAATAAAAGGACCTTTAAAGATCTGAAAAGCTCATAAAAATACGCAGATTCTTGTTCAAACGATAGCAATATAAATTTAATACTAAAATTGTGTTTTTTTTATTTTTCCTCGGGCGAAAGTGTATTTACTTGTTTCATTAGTGGACTAATCGGGCTCATACAAATTATTGAAAAATAAATGTTCAGATATTATCGTCCTATTACATACTTATCAAACGTCTCATCATTTAAGGATTTTAAGAAGCTTCATGCTGTTTCATCTCCAGTATTTATCTTTGATTTTCCATCTGTTGCAAAAAGGACATTCACTTTTTGGATCTTTTTCTCCAATAAACTTACTAATTTCTTCTTTATAGCCCATTATAATGTACGATAGTCTTTTTTCAGAAAGTAGTTAAGCAAAGTCATCTAAAACAGATTCGCTTCCCTTTCCTTGCTCATACAAACATACCAAGTGTACAATTTACACAAGGCAGTTTTACAGCCATACGCCACTATGCTATTTTAGCCGCTTCTGGTTGGTGGATTAACGTCACGTTCAGTTTATTTACGGTCCAGTCAGTTTGGGTTAGTTTGGGTTGGAAAAATGTCTTTCCCTTCATGTCTTGAACGCGGGACGCCTACCTCCAAACGCAGAATCTCACCACTAGACTAACTAGACTTGGTGGGAGTCTAGTTAGTCTAGTGGTGAGATTCTGCGTTTGGAGTGTAGGCGTCCCGCGTTCAATTATCGTTGAGGGTAAGACATATTTTGCTTATATTTTTAAGGTTATGGTTATCTACAGTCCAGTCAGTTTGTTCCACCAGGTCTAGTTAGTCTAGTGGTGAGATTCTGTGTTTGGAGTGTAGGCGTTCCGCGTTCAATTCCCGTCGAGGGAAAGACATGTTTTGTTTATATTTTTAAGGTTATGTTTTTTCTTTTTGTAAATTTGGGTTAGTTTCAGTTAGTTTTCTCTGATTTCACCCCGGAGCACGGGAAGCTAGCGGAGCACCATGCGTGAAGAGTTAACAGTACTCTAAAGTGGCGTTAACCCACGAATCAGAAGCGGCTAATATAACATAGTGGCGTAGGACTGTGAAGGATCGTAAACCCACTAGCAACACCCCACGCCACGCTAATGGCGTACTGTCGACAAGCACACTATAGCGATCAATCCAAACATTTTCTGCAATATGAAACTTTACATTCAGTGTTGTATAGTTCATTGTAAGATATGCTGTAGCAAATCCCACTTTATGAAGAATGTAACTAAAATTGTCCAAATACTACTTCTTTTACCTCAGTTTTGTCCATTGTTTCTGCGCCTTTGTGTGCTCGTATCGCAAGTTTCTCCTGGTTATTATCATATAGTATAGTATAGTGCGAAATTTCCATCTGACAAAAAAATTCTCACCACAAATTAGAATATTTAGAATCATTTGCAATATTTTTGCATCAACCAAATGCTCATTTTCCTTAAAAGTCTATCGATGTTGATATTTGTCAATTGATAAGGAATTACACAGTTATTTTGCATAAAATATAGAGGTAAAAGCGCATATTTTGTTCACATACTCAATTAGTTGATCTATATTTTTAATCCGTAAAATCAAAAGACGGGTCCAACAAGAAATATAAGGTATTTAACAACTAGTGTGGTGAAAAAGAAGTGAAGAGCTTAAAAGAGGAAGTTTACTGGCGTATTTTGCGGAGCTTTCCAAGAACATCAAGCCGAATACACTTTGGTCCAAATATTCGATGTTGAAAAGGATATCAGCAGGTATTTTAAGTTAACAGCATTTCTTAAGAAGAATAATATTGGATTTCAACTAAAAGAAAAACTAAAGTTTTTACCAATGAAGAAACTACTAAGGTTAATGATTAAAGTGGCAGCAATATTTGGGTGAGCAGAAGGATGCCGCAGGGAAGAGCTTTGTTTAACTAATCACAGATGATGTTATGGATAAAGACGATTTTGTAATGGTAATCATCTCTCCCTCTAAAAATCATACATCGTTTTACAATTTCAAAAGAGGTACAAAATGGTACTTACTTGACACTATACAGAAGATATACAAATGTAAAAAAAATCGCACTAAACATAACGTATTTGTTACTCAATAGAAAAAAGGGTTTCCTTAGTACAGTGTTTGGGCATAAATACCTTTGGCAGGATGCCGGAGGATAGCAACAATTTTGAGTCCACCGTCACTATATATCCAAAACTTTGTCATCTACCATAAATTTGCAGAATTAAAGCAACAGCTCTTTTATATGTGCCAATTTCCTCACTTGTTAGGAAAATAACTATATACTTATGTTGTCTAGTCCAAGTGTCAAATAAAATATGGTTTTAAGTTTACTACCTATATCTGCCACCTCTTGAAATAAAGTCGTGTGAAAATAATGATCAATATGTGTGTATAATTTTTTTTATCATGCATGCTTTTATAAGGCCCTTTCTAGTCCATTAACTGTGCTCTTTCTCCTTATTGTCATAAGTGTTCGTAAGAAAAATGATTCACCTGTTTCATAGAACTTGATATTTAAACGGACGTGCATGCTTCAACCACACATTTTATAGAACCGCCAGTTTTTTTCCCCATTCAGTTACAATATTTGCTCTCATATCCTAAAAATAATTTAAATACGTAGCTTGTAAAATTAAACAATTTTATAATATCAAGGTGCACTCCATTGCCTATTGAATCAGTACGATTACAAATAGGTACATGATTTTTCCTTGTAGCCAGTATATATTCTTCATCACAACCAGGAGCTCATATCAACTTTCTGTTCCCCATAATGTTCATAACTTTCGATTCTGGAAGAACTAAATATTAGTAGTTTTAATCCTATTTTGTGTCTTACCTTCAAATGAGTTTCCATGTAATTATGTTATTATGTCCATTTCCATTACATAATGGTCAAATAGTATATGATCTCCTAGCATCTGAGTTCTGCTGCTTGTTACGAATATTTTTACACGTTTATTTTTTTGCTAAAACACTTGGAAAAATTTTAATTGCAGAAGTTTGATTATTTCCATACTTAACTGACGAAGACCAAACCTATAAATCTTAAAATATGCCTCAGATGATTAATATTTGTTCTTCTTATAAAGGGTTACCATTTACATTTTTTTTTCTGAGATATCATGACAACACTTGTGGATAACTGCAGAATGTTCAAGGAGACCTAGCGTTTTACGGCGTTTATTCTTGGTAATCAATCAGACCAAGTATCGTCTTCATATATGCACATTTTTCAGAACTTAATGAAATATTGTTTTTTCTACTCATATACTTTAATTGAGTAATTAGTATCATAATGAAGCTCATTATGATACTGATTACTGACGTTTCATTTTTAAACTGGGTTGTAACCAATCAAAATGCAACATCACAGTGATCAAGTCAATATCAAAGACAGCCATGATCATGATAGATTGAAAATTTATCAATGTTGACAATTTACTTAGTAAATTTTAAAAATTAAAGATTATTTTTCATTATTATGACTGGTCGTAGAAAAATTTGTGTATGCAACTCACATTAAATGGCTATTGCGATCCTCATATTCGTTACGATACGAGCCTTAGCCTTAATATGCTATTACGTTGTGTATAGCCATGTCATTATTAATAACTTCAGCAATCCGCTCAAACTCTGATAATTTGTTACATATTTCTTGAATACGGTCCCAGGATTAATGCTATGATACTCCTTGTCTCAAGCATTTTTGAGATTTTTTTTTAAAGCTGTTGCAGCATTCTTATAGCATATAACCACGCTATTGATGTGTTATTAATACACTCAAAAAATTTAACAGACTAGGAAAAATGATCAAAACTGCCATTTCGAATATTTTCTAAAGAATCTAATGGACTGTAATCTCCAACAGAAAAGCTAGTTTTAACCACTGGAAAAAATGCCTTGATTGAAAGAATTGTTAATAATGCAACTTTCACTTGGGACTTCCGTCTAACAATCAAGTAATCAAGGATTAAATCTGAAAAAGTGGAACGCTACCTACGGTCTTCATTACGGCCGTCGCCCGTGGCCATCAAAGAAAAATGCCACGTGGGGGGCAAGCTCCCGAGGTCACGTGACCCATTCATCGGTAAGTATCGTCGCTGATTGACCGTTGGTTACCGCCTGAGGTAAAATACAATGGACCGGTAATTGTCAGACGGGGACGCCCTATTCTGAAGAGGACTTTGTTTATCTTGGCCTATTGAAAATCGGCCGCCCGTACGATATTATTTGCTTCGATTTCAGATATGATTTTTCCAAGGAGACAATCGAGTTTGTTACGAACGATTTCGGACGACTTATCTATAGAAAATTACGGCTCAGATAAGGTAGCATATTACGATAATTTGATAAAGAATTTCATGGCTATTATTACATGATGTGCGTGAATACAATAATTCTAGAAATACTGGGGAAATTTCGATTCTCTTTCATAGCTATATGCGTTTAGAATGAATTCAATGATTTTTGTTAAAAGGTTTAGTTAATTTTTAACTGACCCTTATCAACTTCTTACCAAAGGTAACCAGGTGCTATTAAAACTAGCAGAAGTTAAAGCAACACATTCATCTTTATAATAAAATTAAAGCACTTTCTTTAATTTCACGTTTTTAGTTGATGATTCCTTAGCTAAAATATTTGAAGCGTTCCATTGTATTCTGCGATTGTTATCAAATGCATGTTGACAAATGTGTGATTTGTAGAATTGTTCTTTTATACGTTTTGATAATGGTCTACAGATTTCTCATATATAAAATTTGTTGCATTCACATGATATCTTATAGGTAACCTTTTTAGTAATTTTATTTTCATTGAGTGGTTTTGTTTTTGTTCGTTTGGAACTAAGTCTTTCTGTTTTGAAAATGGTACGAATGTAAAATTTTTTACCTATTCGTAAAGGAGGGATAAAGAGGTTTGTAATAGATCTATTTTAGTTTTGTCTAATATTTGGTTGTTCAAACTCTATAAAGTATTTTTGAATGAAATCATTAGGATAATTATTATTAATCAAAACATTGCTTTAAACTTCTTTTTCTATGTTTAAATTTTGATTATTACTAATTATTTACATTCGATCATATAGACTTTTTACGACCTCCTTTTAACCATTATTGGGTGATTTGATTTAAAATTTAAACGTTCAGTCCCTTTAATTTTTATCATCTCATGCATTCATCAAATTTTAAGTATGTCGTACGTAAATTTTCTATAAAGTAATAATAATAAAATAAACTGTAGGATAATGTAAAAAATACACAGGTTCAGCCTAGGAGTAAACATACCCTAAATACGGCGTTTACCCGGACCACGTAGAAAATATATAATATCAAATATTCCAATCAAAAAAGGGGATGCTTGATGCTTAGGTATTTCACTTCAGACATATAGATCGTTATATTATCAGAATAATTTTTAGATCTACACAGTGTCCGAAAAAAATATATGAAATAAAAAAAGTTCTATTCAAAAAACTTTACTTGGCGCTTATTTTTACATGGCTATTAAAATATAATTTACATACTTTTATATGTATGATAGAGTAGCATACATAAAAAGTAAAGAGTTTTTAGCTGGTGGTTTATTTATTATTAAATAAAACCGCTAAAATCTAAACTAATTTCGGTATCATCATTTATGAACAATTACCTAAATACCGTATTTCATGCATTTTGCGTTTTTAAAGAAGAAATGTATATTTTAAGAACTATTGCATATCCAAGCATGTTTTGGGATATCTGTATTATTTTCTTACGATATATGGCCTACCGCCGCAGTGCCGTGCCGCCTGCCTGAATGGTGCGGCGCCTGAACACCTGAACTCTGGTGTTGGTCATTTGCGCGCCGCGGTTAGAAAAATATGAAGGTAGTCCACCTATTAGATATGGGACAATTGCGCGCCGGAGCTTATACGTAAACTGCAGACGCGATCGAATCTCGCCATAGGGCGACTGTAATACAAATGTAGTTTCTTTTCGTTCGTTGGGTTAGTTTTGGTTAGTTCTGGTAGTTGCGCCCTCCGGAGCGTGCGAAGCGAGCGGAGGGCCAGGCATGAACTTTTCAAATATTTGAGGACGGAACGTATCGGGAGTATTATATCTATCTATCCCTATCTATATCTATGACATTTATATTATAGTCGGTACCATTCCGTAATCCCTCATTTACGTGCAACCGTTTCTATTACCAATCGGGACAATTAATCCCTAGCAAAAGGTGAAAGTGACCGCGACCCGCAAATGACCCATACCCCCTAAACCCGATCTAGATCGGGATTTCCCTAAGAAGGCAATAAATAGGCTAATAAAGTACATAAAGTAATAAACTATTCTTCTACTGAGAAATTGCATTAGTCTATGCCTTTTTTTTGGATAGATATTTTAACTAAAATTTCTTTACCTTCGGCTTATACCTTCTATAAAATATTTATGTTTGCATTTGTTACAGTTTACTAGTGTTATTGAGGTTGACTTTTGCCGTAGCTGCAGTTAGTATTGTACGCCCAAACAAAGCGAAAGTGAAGACGCAAGTGGTTATTATGTCGAAAATACGATGACTTTATTGATTAAGCCTTATCCAGAACTTGTTTTGGACGGTGATCATGTTTTTGCAAGAGTTGTTCAAAAGTTGTTTCCTACTCGAAGAAATTGCAAATAGACGGACACATTAGGCCGCCGTGTCACATTGCTAATGTTAAGAGGATGAAGTCCGGGACGATTCGCTTAACGTTGAATCAGTCTTTTGAGACCTTTAAAAACGAAACTATGGCCAGTCAGAATTTAACGAAAATCTGTGTAAAATATATATGGCTGCTAATATTCCTTTAAACAAGCTGACCAGCTTGCCAGACTGGTTGAGGATGCGACTAGAGGACTGCAAAAGCGGGCATCAACCGCAGTTGTAGTCCTCGACATCGAAAAAGCCTTCGACCTTCGACAAAGTGTGGCATGAAGGACTCAATCACAAACTATACACACAACATAACCTGCCACTACCCATAACACAACTCATTGCATCGTTCTTAAAACAAAGAGCATTCGTCACCCAAATAAACTCTGAACTATCAACCACAAGACACATAGACGCGGTAGTCCCCCAGGGCTCCCCGCTATCTCCAACACTATACTCGCTATTCACAGCGGATGTACCCAGACACCCACATGTACAACTCTCAATATCCGCAGATGACATCTGCATATATTCAACACTCAAAAACACATGTACAACAATACCTAAATTCCATAGACGACTAGGCAGAAACTTGGAACATCAAAATTAATAACGATAAAACACAATCAATGCTCATTAGCAATAAACGTGGATTACCTGCAAATTTAAACCTAGGAAACACCGATATAAGGTGGAACAAAACTAACATATAAAAACAAAATTAACATATAGGCATTGCAGCAAAGCAAGCCTTCTATCCTTTAATTAACAGAAATAGTTCAATGTCAATCAAAAACAAATTACTACTCTACAACCAAGTTATCAAGCCAAAAGTCCTCTACGGAGCTATTGCATACATACACACAAGCAAAACAAACAAGAAAAAACTACAAGTTTTCCAAAACAAAACACTAAGACAAATTACAAATGCACCATGGTACATTCGCAACACTAACATACACGCCGACCTAAAAGTCGAAACAATTCTCGAACAGCTAACAAACAGACATGGTAGATTTTTGAAACAAGTTCTCAATCACACAAATCCACTAATAACATCACTTTTTGATGGGGAAGACCGGCCAATAAGAGCAAGGCTCAAAAGCCTACGAGAACCACCGTAAGAGGGCCACCATAAACACATAAAAATTATATAAAAATCATAAAAAAATTAAAAACCACCAAAAATAATACTAACACTTACTAACCCATAAAAAACTGTAGCTAAATACTACAGAAAAAAAACCCAAAAATAACTAACCCACTAACACACGCTCCAAAACATCATATCACAAACACAACTTCCCGCCTAGAATCATCAAGAACAACAGGAGGCCAACACGCTAATGAAGGATGATGTAAGAGTGAGAAGAGTCACTAGCATCAATGGAAGATGGTGAAGTTTTAGTGGGTATGCCCAGAGAGGAGAGTTCCACACTGCCCTCAACTGAGGGTGTGCATAAGAGAGCATTTTTACACCTCAACAAAAAAAAACCGCAAGGAAAGGATTCGTGTGGTCGTTAGATAGTTAAATTAATGATCGGAAAGCCCACAGAAGAAGAACCTGGAAAAGCTTACCTCATAGATTTCAAAGAACTGGAAAAACATACAACCTGAATGTGACCCGTTTTATTTAAGAAATATTAACACATTTCTTTTTGCTGAATTCAGTTCCTATAGGCAAAATTTTTGTCCTGCTGTCCGATGCTGCGCCGTATATGGTAAGGACAGAATATAAATTAATAATGTAATATGAAAATTTAATTCATATATCTTGGCTAGCTCACGGATTAAATAGGGTTGCGGAAATTATTAGAGCTTTCTTCTCGTTAGTCAATGACTGCAGCTTTACAAGGCGAAATTGCCCGGAGTACCATTTCCACTTGAGCCTGTCCTAACCAGATGAGGTTACCTGGATTCGTGCGGCAATATTTTATGCAGATAATTTCCAAAATTTGGAAAACTTAATTTCATAAATGTCTGATGATTCACAGTGCATCCAAAAGTGTTAAGAAATATTTCAAAATGTTAAAGTGGAACAGGAGTTAATGTATATTAAGTGTAGCTATGTATTTCTTGCAACTAGAAGAATCGTATACAAGTCTACCAGAGTCGATGAATAAATATAGTACCTAATAGAATACAAAATTGCAATCAAATACGAGGGGAGGTAGGAAAAACGAAAGAAAGTTTAACAGAAAAAACACAGGATTTAAAGTTTTAAAGCAGGAGGCAGGTCATAAACGTAATGTCAAGGAAAACTAAATAATTTGGCTACTGAACCTGCACTAGTTCCAAAAAAATTTTGCCCTATAACTTCCGTAGACGTAGAGAGGTCGTTTTCTTTGTACAAACATGTCCTTAGTGATAGACGCAACAATTTTTTAGTTCAAAACCTTGAAGCACATGTAATAACTAGTGTGTTTTATCATTTTTCGTATTAATATTTATATAAGTTTGATATAAATTGATATGGGAGAAAATGTATTTGTAATTTACTAAAATATATACAACTTTAATTTATTTTTATTCAATACTCAATCCCATAATTTAGTGAAAATTTAATTTAGAAAAATTAAAATTTAGTTGTTTTATTACTGCATATTTATTGCATATATATGTTCTTTGCATTAATCATGCATAAATTCTTAAGGTTTTTGGTTACATATAATGCGGTCTTTAATAATTAAATTTCACATGGATGATAATAGTTTTTCCATGGCGAATCAACTATGTTATATGATATGTAATACTAATTTTGAGCATCTTACACACTGGTTTAATGATTTCATGTTTAATGCTTGGTGTTTAGTGTTTAGGATTTGATGTTAAATATTTTGATATTTAATATTTTACATGTTTTGACCACGTACAATTTGTACAATTGTATAGTTTTGTATAGTTAGGTTTTTCTTTTTCTTTTTATTGTATATTTCTATTTGTGTTTTTATATGTTTTTTTTATATGTTTTGTACACTAGCTCTTGATATTTAACATTTTAAATAATATTTTGACCTCGTACAATTTGCACAATTGTATAAAGTTTTGTATAATTAGGTTTTTCTTTTTATTGTATAATTCTATTTGTGTTTTTATGTGTTTTCTATATTTTGTACTCTAGCTTTGTCTACAAATTGGAAAATTTTTTGACAATAAAGCATCTATTATCATAAGCAAAATTACGCTGTCATACATGCATATTGGCATCATATTGTGAATATTGGAATAAGTGTTTTTATGCTGAAATAAAATTCAAATTTTATAACAAAATTCAAGTTTTGAATTTTATGTGATCGCTACATTGAAAGACAGCAAATATTCATTCACATTACTCGATTATTCAACTTACATGTTGGAAAACGATTTTTTATGCCTATACTTTCCAGTTATTTTTAGTAGGATAACCACGGCAATATATTATTAATGAAGGTTAAGGTGATATTACATAAATCTTTTTTACTGTGTATAAGAAGGTCGGGTTTTACGGTCATGGATAATACTCGAATAACTCCATCTGGCTAATTAGATTCTAATTTAAGGTACAAAAAAACTGGTATACAAATATTAATAATATTCTTATTTATCCGGCATCAGGGAAAAAATCATTTTGTGGGGCTGTGAATTCATTTGATATATAAAATGATACCATTTAGTGTGACCCAAGATAGTTACATATTCGTTATTAATAGTAGCCATGGCCTGAATAATAATGATGGAAAAAACCTGTAATATTAACACGTAAATATATCAAAATCAACGATTGACTGTTATAAATGGGGATCCTAAAACGCTGGATTAAAAAATAAAACAGAATTAAAAATTTAAATATAAATGTTCCTGATGTGCGATTTATTTCAGCCGCGTGTGTGACCCATTTACCGGTTCTGGACGCCAGAAATTAATTTTTGAATAAAAGGATTTCCAGACCAATAAACATCAAAAAATAAAATCCAGGTTAGCTTTCTTGGCTTAAGGTAAACATTTTTGCGTGGCCGTAAAATTAAAAGTTAATTTATTGTGTTCGCTGTAACCTGTGCTTTATATTAGCGACGCCCGTCCATTTGAATATAAAAATAGAAAAAAGATTACTTCCTGACGTTATTGGCCGACTCCCAGACACCTAGATTATAAAAAAATTGCTAACCTATGGCAGGTTACAAAATAAATATTTACTTTGTCTCGCGGTGACAATAACCCCATTATTATTTTTTTTTTATTAGAATATAGCGATACAATTTCGTTTGGGACTGTTTATAAAAGCTATTTCCGTACCGTTTTGGTTACTGATATTAGAATTAATCCTAAGTGCTAAAACTGCTTTTGATTTGAAATCATAAGCAACTTGCCCTCTCAAATAAATAATTTCCCATGGAATGTGATAGATACGTATGTTTTATATCAATCGTTTCTTCTAAAGTTATTTAATTGGGTAAAAGGAGATATTTTAGTTCCAACGTTACTTTTACACTTCTGTGATTCCTTAATCACATAGCAAGTGTTTTTAAATGATTTACTTTCAATTTCAGAAATTAGAATTAACGTGCACTTTAGATGAACAACTTTTACGATTTTATAATATATTATCAATCGTCTTCTTTTTCAAGTTTCCACGAAATCAAATTAGAAATTTGATACGCTACAAGGGTGGAAGCCCCGTGTATCAAACAGTGTACACACTAAACAAGTGCATCTTGATTGCTTTGATCTGGGCTGGCATATACGCAGATGCTGCTGTATCCGGTGAACGTTAATAGCAATAGGTAAAGACCCCTCAGTTACGGTGAGTCATTCGGCAATCAAGGGGTCCATGTGTAAAGGCTGAGGTATCGCAGGAATATGATCGTGATACACAGGCCGGAAAATTATTTTTCAATGCATTGTATTCATCGTAGTCATTTTACCCCTACTGCTTTTATCAATCGCCGTTAATGATTAGGTATTAATTTTCTTCATGTAACCTAAAGCATTTTAAGATCATATTAGCCGCGTCAGATTGATGGATTCACGTCACTTTCACTTTATCTACGCTCCAGTCAGTTTACTCTAGCAGGTCAAATCAGAAGCGGCTAATATAGTATAGTACCAAATGAAACACTTTGTATTCAATGCAAAATTTAATCCAAAAGGACTTCTTATAAAAGCATAACAGAGCGCTTTCGGCCTAAGCCATCATCAGTGTTACTTGTCATTGGACCTGAAGAACATATCGACGAAGAGTAAACAAACAACACCAACAAACAATGGTCAAATCACAATTAAAAAGTCAAAAGTCACATTTTAAAAGGCAACATAATTTTAAAAAGGACAATGCCCAACCACGCTTTACGTGGAACGACAAACATTTTGTTTTAAATCAGTTCACGTCGTTTAGAACACTGATTAGCTGATTGCTGAAAAAAACATCGTAGCCTTCATCCTATTCCTGGATAGTAACAGAGCATTGTTTAAAGTTAAATATTAAAGTTTGCAAAACACCTATTAACTTCATTAAATAATATTTTTTGTAACTTTACAATGTCGGTAGCTGCTTTTCTTAATTCCTAATAATATCTAAAATGTTATAATGATTTTTGACATTTTATAAGCTCACTATTAATTTTAGTGGAGCTCTCTCTCTCTCTGCTTTAGTATGTGATGTTAAAATTGTTGATTGTTAAAAAATTAATGTTTGCAGTATAAAGGTGTTCATTACTTATTTATTTTATAACACATAATGAAATTGTAATAGTAGAATATTAAACACTAAATTAGTACAAAAGATGGTAAAAATTGTCTGCTGCATCGAGTCGACGGCCTGTACAACAGTATAGAACATTTTCAGTGCAGATCTTGTATCTGATCACCTTCTAATGGCTGCTGGCTACCCCTGTATGACAAGTGGATTTCGATTAAAACGAAAAGAGGTTATAAATGAGCGCATATACATCATACTGGATTAAGGTACAGTTTTCCATTTGCAATGCAAACATCATTTCGCCTTAAAGGGTTCTCCTCCAATTACGTACATCAGTTCGGTTCGAAAATTTAAATATATATGATATCCCGATAGAAAATGAGCGGTACATAACACAGATGTTATATTTCTAGTAATTAGGCAGGTTAAAACTTTAATATTGTTTCTATTAGTGGGAGACATAATATGGGGGATACTTTTAACCATCAGGAGCAAGCTATTCCTCGACAGAATTTGATTATAATCTACCTCAAATAAAAATTGCGTAAAACGTCTATGACAATGATAAATAATAATAGTCTGCTAACAGTTATAAAAAGTTATTATAATCAACGACAGGTCTATTATGGTGCTCTATATATATAACTTTTCTCTAAAAAGATATCATCACGACACGCTTTGCTGCAATAAAACCAAATAAAGCTATTATTCCTATAGTTTTCCTCTGTATTTTAACAAATAGACCGCCATTCACATTCTGATAGTAATAAGGCAATAAACAGCGTGTGCTTAAGATGAATTGGAAACATCAACAAAGCTATATTAAAAACTAAATAAAATTAAAAAAAAAATTCTTAGAGGTGACGGGCATCATCTCGGTGCTTCCAGCGTGCGAAGAGAACAAACTACCATTTTAGCTACGCCACCTTAGTGTTAGTACCCAAACTTGAAATGACAAAAAGTTTAAATTCAACTAGCTCATCCTGTTTCAAAGGCACCATCATTTGTAGAGTGTCTTCTTATACGGTTTTTCACATAGATTCTCGCTAAGTAATCAGCTCTTCTATAAAAAAACATTTTTCTCGACAAAAACTGAAAACCTTAATTTTTTTACCTATAAATCGATGATTTTACATTTTTCCTCAAAGCATCATGGCACCGGGGCACCGGGCATCGAACCCGATACCTCTCAGCCACTACCTGACTAGAACGCTACTGTCGAAAACGAGTATAAATATACCGACCTGCATAATAGATATTTAATAGTTGATTATTATGTTTTCATGTTTATAAGTTGGCAATTAGGTAGATGATCATTCGAATTAATAAATAACAGAATGAGAAGATGAGCGTGGTTTAAATATGGCTTTAAATCTCTTGTTACTGACTGTTTCTCTCTCAGGCTTAGCTGAAGTCGACTCGAGTGGACTACCTCGAGCGTGATGAAAGAAGGCTCAATTTGATTTAATACCTAAAGTAGTTTTCACTTCAAAAATCGCATCTCAACTTTCTCAGTATGTATGGTGTCACATTACGATCAATTGTGGTTGATTAGTTAACTTAAAAAAACTCAGATAAATAAGTAAAATGGACTAAAGTCCGGACATTAATCACTTGAGACGTCCACTCCATCGTCCAAGAAAATGGGTATGAAGTAATTATCTGACTTATAAATATAAAGAGAAAATCGGCTTTGCTGATAAACATCATCATCTTCTTTTCTACTAGCTGCAATGTGCTAAACTCACCTAAAGAAGTTTTCCCTCAACTTTCTCGTTGCTTTGTTAACTTAAAAAAAACTCAGATAAATAAGTAAAATAGACTAAAGTCCGGATAACGCGGTGCTCATCAATTACTTGGGACGTTCACTCCATCGTCCAAGAAAATGGGTATGAAGAAATTATCTGACTTGTAAATATAAAGGAGAAATCCACCTCGCTGAAAAACTTCATGATCTTCTTTCCTTCTAGCTGCAATTGCAGGCACAAAACCTTGACCCTAAAGCTCGCATTACAGCGCCTTCCTCAGTATGCATAAACAAGAGCCCATTGCGGATAACCCCGTATATTATGACAAAGCAAAAGAAGAACATGAACAAAAAATGTCACGGGTCTCTGACAAGTTTTCCAAAGTCCCGGTTCGTTAATTTTACCTACTTTGCATTCGTCTTCGGCAAACCTTTTCGCTCTCGCCCCCAATTTAAATCATCCTATTTACCATAAGAATGATTGACGTTTACAAAATTATTTCAAATTTCCTTTTAATTTCATACGTTGCGGAGACGCTGCAGAATCCCTGGAATTGTAAATAACATTAAAAAGGGAATTTCCCTATGAATGGCTTTGACAAGACCGGCGGCGGAATCTCTTGTTGTGTAGCACCTGCGAAAATTAAAACCAAATTGCTCATTCACACCATCTGCTCTTCCATTAGAGACGTCACTCAGAACGTCACAGACAGAAAGAACTCACCTCACCTTATTTCTTTACGGAAAAATTTAATTTCCTGGATAAATTTTCGCTGAGATACAAAAGGCGACTTAAAACATTATCACCTCGTCGAGGCGAGAGTTTTTATGGTTTACGTCAAACGCAATTTGCACCGTGCAAAAGTTTTAATAGAATATTGGATTAGATATTATCCAATTGTGAAATGAATTCATTTACGTGAAACGATCAGCACGAGCCGGTGTTTTTCACTGGTACGTTAAGATTTTAAGCTCGTATAAAAACTCTATTTTTATTTTCTTTGGAAGTTTATTATTAGTGTGCCAAGATAAAAATCAAAATTTCGGCGTGTTATGTCGAAATGTCGATATCGAACCTTGTTATGTCGAAATGTTGACATAACAAAATGCGGATTTATTAAGTCAAAATAAAGACATATCGATTATTTCGACTTACTGTCCCGTAATGTTTACTTAGTATCTGTAGGTACCAACAATTTGACTGGATATTTTTACTTTTAATCTCGTAATCTTGATTTAATATCGTTGCCTTTTATGGTCAAAATTTTCGGTTGTTATTTTAAAATTTTATAAATTGGTAATTCAAAATTCTAATATTCCGAAATGTTGACTTAAAATCTCTAAATTCACACTTTTTCACTTCATAACTTTAACTTATTTCTCTCGAAATTTTGACGTACTATCTCGAAGCGCCGACCTATTATCTCGAAATATGAACTTATATCGAAATTTATATTTTTTATCGGCCTGTTTCAATTCTTAGAACCAAAAATATTACTTACCATATCCATTTAAAATCTCCAACCTAGTATCTCAAAAAATTAACATAATATCTCGATTGTTTATCTCGAAATTTGTAGTTATTATCCTCAAGTTTGACTCATAATTTGAAATCTACTATCGCAGGTTAATTACTTTCAAATTTCTACTTAGTGTCACAAAATTTCAACTTAAAATCTCGAAATCTCAATGTATTGTCTCGAAACTTCCAATTCCAATATATTATAGGATATTTAAACTTATTATTTTGGAATGGGGAATTATGAACTTGTTACTTTAAAACTTTTACCAATTCATCACAAATTTAATTTTTATATTTTGTTTATTACCTCAAAGTACGGTATTCTCAAATTTCGACGCTCTCGAAGCATTCACTATTTCACTAATCTCAAATGTCTCTCTTGTTATATCAAAGTGAATATTTTTTATTGTGATACTTCGATTTACTTAATTGAAACTTTGATTTTCAGTTTATTATTCAGAAATATTTAGTTGTTTCTCGAAGTACCTATTTAATATTACCAAATCGAAATTTGTATTCATTATGTCGACTTTTAAGCTCTTAATTTCGATTTATTATCATTCATTACTTTCAAAATTTTGCTTGCTATTTCAAAATTTCTACTTGGTATAACCACTTATCTCCAAATTTTGACGTATGATTTTAAAATTTTAAATTATTATTGGAATTTGACATGCTGTCTCGAAATTATGCCTGTATTTTAAAATTTTAACTTGTGTATCAAAATTTTGACTCACTAATTTATTTCAGCTTATCTCGAATTATTTTCCCGCTATATTGACATACGGTAGAAGAAGAAAAAGACATGATAAAAGCTTAGCGAAGTAACAAATAAAAACATACAAAGTACACTAGTCAAAATAATCAATAAATATAGGAGAAAAAAGTAAAAAACCTTGTAAAAAACAAATAATCACAAATGATCTTTGCAGTGATGTGTTTGATAAAAAGCAAAATTACTAGTAACTGGATAAGTCAATTGTTGCTCCTTGTGTAGGATAAATCGCTATATTTAGAGAGAAGAAAGGTAGAGTCGAACAACATAAAGCAGCTAATAAATTATTGTTTGTCTCGACTTAATACACCTTTACACGAGAGCTTTGTTTTCGAATGGCATTTGATGGGACACAATTAGCAGAATTGCCTCTCATTATGAGGCAGAAAGTCATTAAATTAAAATAATATCTTTGTATACCGTCCAGTTGTCACAAGATAATGACAATGATTTAGCGAATCTTTTACTTCCTTATTTTTGACACATAATTGTGCACTTTGTGTATCTTCTTTTGTTGCTTATGTGGATGACATTTGGGGCATTGGCATGGAATAATTAGATTACAAAATTTATTACAGAAAAAATAAATTATATCGCTATGAATATTTGGCAAACTTTGGTATACCAGTTGAGAATTTATGCACGGAACAGCAACTGCTTAAAATTTTCAAATTGGAATTTCAACCAATAATTAGACAGATAAGTTCCTTTTATGAAAGCCCATTGCACCTAGAATAATTTCAATAATACTGAAACAAACACTTGAAGAACATAAGCAAGATGGCTTAAAATAATTTTAGAACAAAACGACATAGAGAACATGATGATAATTTTAGGCCAACATAAACACATTTTTTAAAACATTTTTTCTTCAAACGTCAGTAAATCCGTCATTACTCGACTGTGTAGGCGGCCGTGAAGTTTCGTTTTTCCTCCGCCGGAGCTTTACTTTTCACTTTTCCGCCGGCGGAGGTAAAAGTGTTGTCATAGCAACATAGATACAATACAAACAGACAACAAAATAGGCGCCAACAACTCAAGATTTATTATACTACAATTTGTATTTATCACTCAATTTGTTACTGCATTTCTAAAAATCACTAATTTAGGAACAAATTGGTTATTATTTAATCGAACTTACTCAATAACTGCTTATCAATACGGAATTAAAACGCAATCAGAGACGCAATCGTAAAAAAATAATTATTGTTGACAGTGTCCACTGACAGCTTTATGTTATATTCACCGACACCGGTCTAAGCAAGGCCACCTACGACCGTGGTCTAAGCCGCCTTGCGAACCCATTTATCTTTAATAATAATTAGATATTATTACTATTAAAAAGAGATATTTTTGCACTCCGTTCGGCTGTTAAACACGAGCGCGCCATGAAAAGTATCACTTTTCCTCCATATAAAATAATATACTATTTCAGTTCGCTCCTCGAAAGACATTTCACCCTCTCCGGCAGAATAGCAAAAATCTTACTCACCCACTAAATCAGATGTGTTTTAAAAGATGAAATTTCCTCATTATTATTATTATTATTATTATAATTAAAGCTGTAGTCATTAGTCCGTGGATTTCCAAACAACGTACATTGTGTATTTCATATATTTCATATCCAGTCATTGAACAAGAAATACAAGTCGCGAGACACGACCAGAGACTCGATCCTCGCCACCACGACTTTCAGAGCATATTCACTAAATATGGTGGTATCATTAGCCTACAGTAGGGTTGTCTTCACAGTGACATGAGCCAGTTCGTTGGTATTTAGGACGAATAGTAATTAACTCCTGAGGAACACCCTTCTCTTTGTTTACTTTTTGAGAGCACCTTTTTGCCCTGAGGATTCGCCCTCACCACAGGCTCTAAAAGCCTGAATACCATAAATTTCCATATTTTAATCAATTTGTTATTGTTTACATAATCAAAGGTTATAGAAAGATCCAATCACAAAACCGCTGTTTGATTTGTATTGTCCAATGAGTTCAGAATTTTGATCAGCCTCATCTATAGCACGACTGGTCGACTTGCTCTTTTTAAATTAATTTTGGTATTTATATATAACCCTATTGTTATCCAGAAATAAAACAATCCTACAATTCAAAGCATTTTCAAAAATCTTGCTAATATTAGGCAGTGTATTGATTTAATATGAGCATTTTACATTCTCCGAGGAAAACAACCTGGGGTAAAAGTCAAATTTGCAACAAGGACAAAGATTGCGTTGTGATTGTGATGATTGTGATTCGCTACTGATGCGGCATCCAAAGAAGACCATTGGTCTGTTCACGACCGCCTCGTACTCCGAAGAAGGCATTCCAGGGTTTCCTCCCCCTCTTCACAGAACCGGTATCTATCTTCGTTTTAAATTTTTATTCAGCCCAGGTGTCTTTCACACTCTAAGCACTCTCGTTGTTCTGTTTACAGTTTATACATATAGGTTTTTGATTTTTGGCGCGACCTTGCCTCAAGGCCTCCCTCACAACATTTAACTCAGAACCGGTGTTGGAAGCAATCTCTCGAAGAATGGCCAAACCCATTCCAACTTTAGTATCTGTAGATGACTATGTATTCAAAGATCCTGCAGGCTCTGCAACTGATAAGCAACCCGGAATAATGTGCGGTCTGCAAGCTTTCAAAAGATTCAGGATAGCACGGTAATATGTCGAAGTAAGTTCTGGCCATTTTCCTTACAGTGATTATTTTAAGCCCCGAACAGTCCCCAAAAACAGTTCTACTTTGAGCTTGCACGGCCGAAAAAAGCTATTCATCCGAATAATGTCACTCAATGCCGATAATTTTGATGCTAGGATTTTTCTTGACCGGTACTGTAGGCACAAAGTTTTAACTAATCGTTGGCTCCATATTTGTTTTTAATTTTGCAGCTTCTCTTGTGTTTCTGCATTTAACCACTACATTGCCTCCCTTATACCTTTAATTCCTATCCCCAGCACAGCTGGATCTAGAGAGTGTTTAAGTTCATTCTTTGGCTTTTTACTATTACACTGCTTTTTTGGTTTAACTATAGCAACACATCCCACTAATACATCTGCTTAATTATTCGTCTATTAACCATACACGCCCTTGGTACAAATGAAAGAAGGATATCAACATAAGTGCTGAGAGAAAACGAGGAGTGATTGCTCAAAGAGTTTTTTAAAGTTACTTAAAAATTACACACTCATTGTCGACTTTATGAATTTCATTGATGTAAGCCAAGAGAATGGACTACCAACTGGCAATCGGATTAGATGAGCCAGAACAAGCATAAGGGCATTCTCCAGGTAAGTTAAGACGTACGCTTAATTTTTGAGTAGGTTCTACGGACAACCGATAAAAAACCGCTTGTTTTATTTGCATTGCTCTACTTGCGAAAGTGATGCGGATGATGTCGAAAACGGAAATAAAATGCGACAATATTAAAAACCCTCGTGAAACTGGGTAGAAAAAATTTTAATTTTCGCCGACACGATTTATCTTCTTTTTCTAGAGTCTTGTCAATTTTGCTGTCATCTCTAATATATCAAGGTAGGCGACGCTAAGATACGTGACTGAAATTAATAGAACGTCGAATATCCAGACAGAAGCAAGGCGTAAAAGTAATTTCTAGGATAAACAATCTATTTACATTTTTCTTTGCCCGGAATATTAAATATGCTACAAACATTAAGGGGGGCGGCATGGAATAGTATTTTAATTCCGTGTTTAGTGTTTGGATATGTCTAATAAATATTATATTGAAGATGCTGTAGTCCCAATTATTTTGAATCAGCATCTAAAAGGAATTAAGATATACTTGATAATTGTTGTTAATATTAATCCGAACTTCCAAACTTTTTTGCTATTTTTAACGGCCATAAGTTGCAAACATTAATAGAAATTAAACATTTTGGGTAAAAACACCTTCGTTTCTTGATTTAAACGTATTTTCGCCTCATTTTCGTTAAGTCGACATTTCCAGATAAAAAGCCGAAATACCGAAATATCCACATACGCCTCAATTTTTCTTTTCCATTGTTTTCAGTATTCTTACAATATATGTATCAAAAAATGGTTCACAGTTACTAAAAGATTTATTTATTTTTTCTTTAGAAGTAGTTTATCTGATGTGTTTTAAAAGGACAAGAAGAAGATATGCATACAAACTTAAAATTATATTTTGGTTTGGTAGAGCATAAGCAGTTTAAAATTTACAGTTTGGAAGTAACAATAAAACAAATCATTTTATATGATAAGCACGAATAAGTTAATATGCAGCGCTACTTTGAGGCACATAGTTTTCACATTGTGATTGAGACAGTGCATTTTATTTGCTTCTCATTCTGGTCTACCAAATGATCTAGCTGATCCTAGCAGGAGTCCATATTTTCAACAGAAGCAGGTCTTCCTCTTTTTGAAAAGAAAGCTTCTTTGGCGTCGTTGGGTGTGATTTTTAAGAAACGTTCTTTAAACTATCAGTTAAAGAAAATGGAGTGTCAGGTAGGAAAAATTAGCATTTCCGACAAATCCTTTTGTTTCGGTTTATCCGTGGAAAGAAAGCATCGGAGGCCGTTTGAACCATGTGTGCCGTGTATGGGGAGACCGCTATCGGAGAAACTACGGCAAGAAAATGGTTTGCAAGATCAACCGATTTTAACGAAGCTTATTTAAACGCTTTAAGTCATGACGATGCCCGTCAATCAACTCGGGAATTAGCTCATTTGATGGATTGTGACCAATCAACGATCATACCAAATCTGCATTATATGGGTAAAGTGCAAAAATTAGGTGTATGGGCAGTGGGTGCCGTACGCGTTTGGCGATAAAAACAAAAATCAGAGGGTAAACGACCTTTCCTCTCATGCATTGTGACTGGTGACAAAAAATGGTGCCTTTATGTTAATGTTAAAAACAGAAAGGGAAGGCTAAGTCCTAGTAAAAAACTAGCCTTCATCCACGTGAAGTAATGTTGTGCATTCGATGGGACAAAGCAGGCATCATCTACTATGAACTGCTCCCTAGCAATGTAACCATCACTGCTAAAATTTATTGCCAATAGCTCAATAATCTTGCAGCTGCAATTCGAGAACAACCGCCAGAGAGAGAAAGTGATTTTACAGCATGATAATGCTCGCCCGCATACTGCTAACATTACGAAAGCTGCTATCCAAAAACTGGGTTGGGAAGTTGTTCCACATCTCCCTTATTCTCCTGGCATTGCTCCTTCTCCTGGCATTGCTCCATCAGACTTTCGCCGAGGTAACCCCTTTGATAATGAAGCTGATTTTCACAATTGACTAGATGATTTTTCAACTCTAAACCACCAGCTCTTTTCAGGCGTGGAATAGAAAAATTGCCAGAACGTCGAGAAACAATTATAAACAATGGAGGATAATACTACTGGTTAGTTTTTGGGTTTTGTTTACCTTTGATTCAGGGTAATTCCTTATATATTATACGTTTGGTGTTGGTTTGCCGGATCATTGTTGAAAGTAATACTGACCACATTGTTGTCATGCCATCTCAAGGACGATATGCTTATCATCTAAAAAATTATATTAATAGAACTCCCTCTCATCTTCATTTTTGCTTTCCTCTATTGGACAGGGACTACGATTTCCTCTGTTAGTTCCTGTACAATGCAGAGCATTTCGTGACAATGCTTCTACCAATAATATTGTGGTGAAAAAGTTATGGAAAAACAAATAGTATGGATAAACTGCAACGGAAGTTATCATAACAAAATCATGACAGATGGTCCAAAGCCAAAATCTGTGTAGGCAGTTTTTATGACGGATTTGGGTCTTGGTATAGCTTGCTCTAATTTACATATCGACCAGTGGTACAGCTCGTACATAATTTTTAATCAAATATCAGAGGTTCGTTCAATATAAATTGCTAACATCCACGCTTTCCAAAGAATAGAACCATATATTAGTCTATGCTGAGATTCGCTGTTGGAAAATTCAGTCAACTTTTTATTTATGGCAGAAAACAAAGCCCCAGCTTTAAGCAATTTATTTTTTTTTTAGATTATCATTACCACAAAACTGTGAAGATTTGATATAATAAACTCAGATCGATTTCGGAACATAGTGCTCGAAACTAGTTCACTGTGGACGTTAGTTTACCGCTACATCATTCTTCTTAGCAGAGGCACGTAACCACTGAGTAGTAATATGGCAAAAAGTTTTTATTTCATGTATCATTACTTCGCCATTCTTTTCAGATGCAAAAAATTAGTACAGTGTAGGAAGAAAGATGCCAGTAAATTTCATCATCGGAAAAAAAAGTCTAGGGAAGGAGGAGAAACGTTGGTCCGTCAATCGAGACCGATATGTTTTCTCTTTTTGGAGTAGAAAATGGTATATTATCACCATCTTCTTCATGCAGAGAGTTCTTGGCTTCGGCTTCAGATAATAAGTCGTCCCTTCGAGATCGTACGTTGAAAAATCGAAATAACAATTCGAAGGTACGATAAATATGTTTCTTTTAATAAGTTAAAATTTCCAACCAATGTGTCGTAATTTCGAGATAAAAGTTAACGTTCAGATATCTTAGGTTAGGGTTTTTAATAACAGGTAATTTACATTTAAAATAAGGAGCAAATATAGCGTCTTAAAATGCAAAAAAGGAAATCTCATTATAGCAAGTAAAATTTTTGGAATAACAAGTGTCGAATGACAAATTAAAAATACAACTAAATGAATCAAACATATCTAATTCCAAATAAATAAGTTAACAATACATTTAGGAATAACAAGCCGATATTTTGAGATAATAATTAAATATTTCGATATGAGTAGATATTTCGAGGGAAATTTGCCTAGGTTTCAAGAATAAATAAATTTAAATTTTCGCTTAATAGGTCCCTATTTCTAAACAACAGGTCAACATTTCAAAAGAGCTGGTTGACATTCCAAAATAATAAGTTGAAATTTTGAGTCATTTCGTAATAAATAGTCGACGTTTCGAGATAATCAGTTGAAAAAACACATTGAAATAAATAAAAAGTTACAAGTATAAATTAATAAACAAATAAGTATCTAGTAGGTTCACTTTGCACCACTACATTAGTGCAAACATTATTTGCTACTACTCTTCATACTTGTCATTTTTCCTATATTTAGTGCTTATTTTTTTTATTGCGTGTAAATATATCTTTTTTTATTTTTCATGTGCAACTTTGTTTTTTTTTGCAACACATATTTTTCTGTATTTTTTTTAAATGTTTGTACTTAAAAGAAGCAGTCTTTGTCCCATTACCTGTTAGATTATTATTACTTATTACATGAATGTAAATATCAAATGAACATTAGCCTGTATGTAAATAAACAAATATGAAGGCATAAATATAAAAATTACCAAACACAAGTGATCAGCAGTCTCGGCGTAAACCATTTACATCAGCACTACAATTTATTTCTAACCATTTATTTTCTCTTTCTTCAATATTTTGTCGTTTCTCTTGTTTTCTGCTACTTTGCATTTTTTTTTTATTTTTTTAATCCGCACTTTTTGTCAAATTTATATTCTTCCACTTTATTTATTTTGAGTTTACATGTATCTTTGTCTTATATTTTAAAACTTCTTCGCTTGTTAGATAAATGAAGTGCAGAACTGAGACAAGCCAAAAACGTTATAAGATTAATTATCAAGTTAAAATTACGTCGTAGTTAAAAAATTGCGCAAAACGAACCAGAAATTCAGTAAAACAAACCAAGATTTCTTTTAAATAAAACTCGCAATTCCAGGTAAACCTTATGCGATTTAATAAAATAACTCCGAATTTTAAAATCCCCATTGTAGCATTTTCAAATTTTGGCATGAACAAATGCTACCGCTTTGCTTGGTTTATATTTATTTTCATTTACAAACACAGTTTAGTTTGGATTATTCCAATATAGGTACAGTGTATGAAGTACATTACCTTGTTTTGTCTTGAAAGTTATTGAACATACCGTCTATACTTACATTTATGATGTACTAGATACTCATGATATGATCATAACAACAAGGCTGATTTTTATCCCTTACAGAGTCGTAGATACTTGACTAGGTTCGGAAACATCTTTTAAAAGTTCTGGTCGGGCAATCCAATTTGCTAGGCTATTAATTTCATTGATTTTTATACTTTAGCTCTCGTTTTATTACTCTGGAAAATGCTCATAACCTTTTCTCTGATCTAAAAGTTGATAAAATCTTAAAAATTTGTTCGATACAAATGTGACCTTGTATATATTTTATTATTTTAAATCAGTTGTGTGCAGTACCTACCTCAAACAATTAGGAGACCATAAAAGTTGTCTAATGATTTCGTGTTTTCTTTTCTTGTGTCAAAGTGCCATTCACCTATGAGTGAGATTAAGACAGACACACCATATGATTTTGACAGTTAAATTAGACATTAACAAGTAACGGTTCCTTTGAAGACGTATTTACTTCCCGCTTGGCGAATATGGTGTAGAGCAGCAGTTCAATTAACCGAGCTGTGACGTGGATAGTTCTGCCTGCGCTCGGACTCAACTAGGGCGGCCGAGACTGCAAATCCGCCACTGGGTTATGATTTGAAGTGCTCTAGAGTTGCATGGACGATACATATACTAATACTGTTATAAATTTGGAGAATAAATTTAACTTAGATAAACCTAATTCATAAGTTGTAAGTCATACCATTTACTATTTTTATTTGTAAGGCTGTCTCGGCAAATTTAGATTATCTATAGATTGAGATTATACACATGTTTTATCTTATATTATTGCGGCAGAAAAAAATTCATGAATTTTAAACCCTGTGCGCTATTTACCATCATTCTAGTGACCTATTAATCAGTACGCAGGATATTTGCCTAACAGTTTGTATCTCACGATTGCCAATAATAGTCAATATTATATAAGCTTCTTTTCTATTGCTTTATTGTTTATACATGTGACTGTAATTTTATTGTACTGTATAATTGTTGTTTTATATCGACGGATCTCCTCATTAGTAGAGAAAGAATAAAGTATTTATTTTGGGGAAATATTATGCCTTATTGAAAAGCTCCTCCAAAAATTACTTTTCAGCATTTAATAATATTATAGATTTTTCTTAGTTGAGTCAAAGTTAACTAAGTGATGCCCAATATCTTTATTAAAATGTACCGAGGATCCATGAACCTAGCTCTCCACTGTATGACTGGCTGCCGTTCGCATCTATAGGTAGGTTTTCTAAAAGGACTTAGGAAAAGTTGCCCTAACATCAGACTGAAATTGCCAGTTAATGTGCAATTTCGTTTTTTTTGCAACAAAACTTTTCTGTATTTTTTTTTTGAAGCGTTTTACCTAACCTAAAATAAGCAGTCTTTGTTCTATTTCCTCTTAAATTATTATTATTTATTACATATATGAATATAAATATCAATTGAGCATTATAAATAAGTAAATAGGGATAAATTTAAAAATTATTAAACACAAGTGTTCAGCAGTCTCGGCGTACACCATTTACAATTTATATTCTCTCTTTCTCCCATATTTGTCGTTTGTCTTGCGTTTCCCTTAAACCGTAATTTTTGCTAATTTGCATTTTTTAATTTTTTTGATCTGTACTTTTTGTCAAATTTATATTCTGTCATTTTAATTCTTTCGACTTACATATATCTTCACATTATATTTTAAAAATTCCTAGCTTGTTAGATAAATGAAGTACAGAATTGAGACAAACCAAGAATGCTCTGAAATTAACCGGTAATTTTAAGTTAAAAATAAGTCGTGGTTAAAAAACTACGAAAACGAATCAAAAATTCCGGGAAACAAACCAAGTTTTTTAAAAATAAAACTCTTAATTCCAAGTATACCTTATGTGATTTATAATAACTCCGAATTCTAAAATCACCATATCGCACTAAAATTCCCAGTTAATATAATAGTTTTTCGAGTTTTTCTTCAGGTAAACTTTTAAAAATTAGAAATTTCGATATGAGCAGATATTTCCAGAGAATAAATATGTCGAGAAAATGTGTCTAATTTTCAAGAATAAATAAATTTAAATTTTCAATTAGCAGGTCAGAATTTCTAAATATGAAGTCAACATTTCGAAGTAATAAGCTGAAATTTGGATATAAAAAGTAGTAATTTCGTGATGGATAGTTGTCGTTTCGTGATAATCAAGTGAAATAACACATTGAAATATACACAAAGTTACTAGCACAAATTAATAAATAAGTAAGTAGATTCGCCTTTCACCACTACATCAGTACAAAAATTATTTGCCACTACATACTTATCTTTTCCCCATATTTATTGTTTCTTCTTTATAATACGTGTAAATCTTTGTTTTTTTTTAGTCTGTCATTCTGTTTCTTTGCAACACAGGTTTGTTTGTGTTTGCTTTTTAAGTGTTTTACTTAAAAGAAGTAATCCTTATTCCATTTCCTATTAGATTATTATTATTTATTATATGAATGTAAATATCAAATGAATATTAGCCTGCATGTAAATAAATAAATAAATATACAAATTAATAAACACAAATGTTCAGCAATCTTGGCTGGCGCCATTTACATCAGCACTTCAATTTATTTATGACTATTTGTTTTCTTTCTTTCTAATGCATATTTGTCGTTTTTCTTGCTAATTTCCTTTAAACGGCATTTTCTGCTACATTGCATTTCTTAATTTTTTTAATCTGGACTTCTTGTCAAATTGTTTTTCGTCCATTTTAATTCTTTTTTACAAACAATAACGGCATTATATTTTAAAACTTCTTACGTTCTTAGATAAAGAAGTGCAGAACTTATTACAATGTTTCTGCTTATTGACATTATTATTAGTATTTTTATTATTATATCATAGAAGGCATATAGATTTTCTAACGGACATCGGCTTGTAAATAAATAGGTAAGTAAATCAGGAAATGGATGGATGCTTGGATAAATAGATTAACGAATCAATGAATGAATGGATGGCTGGATGAATGTATTAAAAAATAAATAAATTAATAAATATTAAGGTTCGCTTAAATTTTATGAGTATTGACGAATTATCTGACAAAGTACCTAATATTCTTCCTATATCCAAACGTGCAAATTCCTAGATGATTTCATACAATTGCCTTGTCGACGATCGACAATTCATCTTAACAAAACACGTCTTAATTTTAATCATAGTGTATTTAATCAGTGATACCCTGTCAACGCGAAAGGGTACGTTTTGACGTACTTGAATAGCATAATTAGGTATAACCCGAAGATGGGGATATAAGCAAAATTAAGCTCGGTAATTGAAAGCGGCAGTTATCTTATAGAGGTGAATTACTTACTAGATTAAAGGTAATGAGTCTGTGGAAACCATGTCATGCAAAGCTAAGTACACCTTACGTCGCGGAGAAATAGAGGTGAATACGGAGTTGATTGGTAATTATAGGGGTCCTGATTTAGTTTAGTATGGGGTATTCTCCCCTTAAGACCTAAATTTTACTACAGTTATATGCTCGACTTTATGAGGAAAGGCCATGTTTTAATTACTAATAATAGCGATAAAAACCTAGTTTTCTTAATGAGAGTGATGACAGCACAATCTTTGAGAAAATGATAAAAATTATCATTTGATTGACTCCTTTGGCTTCTGTTTTTTTAAAAGCATACTGTTCAAAAATAGCTCACCCAAAAACCGAATTTTGAATTTGTGTTATGACCTTCTGTAAAATATGTCGACATTCCCTGAATCTGCTAAGTAGACCTGCAACTTTCTGATTCATGCCATAAAAAGTAGTAGGTAAAAGAAAAATCCTTAAAAGACACTTGACGAATTAGACTAAGAAATTTATAAAGCATGCCAGTAATTCCGAGTTTTCATTGTAAAACCAAGTAAAATAAATCGCAATTCTAAAATTAGCAAAGCAGACTTGTAATTGCCAGTTCATTTACGGGTTTTCGATGACGCACATCACAATTCCGTAAAAAAGTTGGAAATAGTAAAGTTCAAAAGACTGACAAACTAGGATTATCGTAACACAAACAAAGAATTTCATAAAATAAACTCGTTAATTCCGATACATTATACAGTTCCATAAAACAAACAAGACTTGTAATTTCTATTTAATTTTTAGTATTTTCAATGTTGCCCATTGGAATTACATAAATAAGTTAGTTGTTATAAATTTCACAACACAAGTTAAGAATATTTTGAGACAAACCAAGAATGCTGTAAAATTAACTCGCAATTTAAAGTTAAAAATAAGTCATAATTTAAAAATTACGCAAAAAAGAACTAGAAATTCCGTAAAATAATCCAAGATTTTTTTAAATAAAACTGATATTTCCAAGATGCGATTCAACAAAATGAGTTGTAATTCTAAAATCCCCATATCAGGTTTGCAATTCCCAGTTAATTTAATAGACTTTCGAGTTTTTCTTCAGAATTCCAAAGTAAGTTAATCAATCTGAAAATTCTAAATTTCGTTAAATAAACAACTGGAAACTTTAAAGTTAGTAGTTTGTTCTCTTACAAGATCCACAAGTCCGGAAATTTCCAGTTAAACTTTTCCGCAAAATTCAACCTATTAAAAATTTCGTAAAAACAAATCTGGCATTTTGTGGAATGTACTCAAAAATTCGTGCTTGTTTTACGGAATTTGAGAACAACCCAAACTTGTGCAAATTGGTACAGTTTGAGTTAATTTCAGTCACTTGGAAATTCTGTAAAACAAGCTCGGATTGCTGCAAATATACTCGAAATTCAAAGTAAAAAAGTTATTTTAGAAAGAAAAATTTCAAATACTTTTACGCACGCGAAGCAGTCGAGTGACATATTTATCAATAGATAACATTGTTGATAAGGGCAATTTACTAGTAATCAAAGTTTACAACACAAAATCTTATTCAAGTCGAACCTTTGTTATATCTAATGACTTAAAAATGGTATGTACCTAGATTATTATAAAAGATATTCTCAATTACGTCCTTCAACCACACCACACAGAAGATTTTTTGTTAAATATATTCATGGCAAATGCACTACGCAATGTGTTGGTATTAATATGATTGGCAAGATACCTTCGGAGATTGCTGTGTTCTTGCGTCTACCTAATCCTGAAGAATATACAGGACACAGCTTCAGGCGGTCCTCAACGACCATGCTTGCCGATCATGCGCGAATATCACAAGTACAAAGAGGCACGGAGGCTAAAAATCCAGTAGCGTAGCAGAAGGGTACACAAGAGGAATCGATTGAAAACAAAAAACAAACATCAAATAAAATTTTGGCAGTATCAGAAGAAAGCAGTTCCATGCAAAATACCAATACCATTAATAATGCTGAAGAATCTCATTCAAGTTCATTAATGGGAGATACTAATAATGAAAGAACATGCCTTAGTTCGCAGTCAACGTGGGACTTTTTTGCATCGGCAATAAGTTTACAAAATGCAAACGATTGTATTTTCAATATAAATGTAAATAATAAGTAATATTGTACAGGGTGGCCCGTTTAAGAGGGGCCTATACCTTATCTCGAAAACTACGGGGGTTGGAAAAAAAATTTAAATACAAAAGTTATTCCTAATAAAATGATCTTTATTTTTTATATACAGGATGGTCAAAGAAAGTTACACTTTTTTAAATGAAACACCCTATATTTTATTACATTTTTTGATTCTACTTAAAATTCTAAGCATATTTGTTGCATGATGTTATATCTCTAGAGTTAGTAGTTTCACAGCTATAAACAGTTGAAAATCGGTACTTTGGCTACTTTTCACCTTGGTAGCAGGAAGACCATTAAAGATGGAGTAAAATTAATTCCACATTCCTATCTTAACTTTCCAAGAGCTATCTGATGGTGCTAACTGATGGTACCTACAGAGGTACCAGATTTGGTACCCATGGTACCACCTGCCAATTAGTACCGTCAAATAGCTCTTGAAAAGTTAAGATAGGAATGTGAAATTAATTTTACTCCATCTCTAATGGTCTTCTTGCTACCAAGGTAAAAAGTAGTCAAAGTACCGATTTTCAACTGTTTATATCTGTGAAACTACTAACTCTAGAGGTATAACATCATACATCAAATATGCTTAGAATTTTAAGTAGAATCCAAAAATGTAATAAAATATAGGGTGTTTTATTTAAAAAAGAGTAACTTTATTTGACCATCCTGTATATAAAGAAGTGTCGATTAAAACAATACAAAAAAGCAAAAGATTATTTTACTAGGAACAACTTTTGTATTTAAATTTTTTTTCCAACCCCCGTAGTTTTCGAGATAAGGTATAGGCCCCTCTTAAACGGGCCACCCTGTACATTAAATTCACGTTATTTGTTATTGCTTATGTTGCATTAAAAAATGGAAATAAAATGTAAATGAGTTCAGTTTTTTTTCCGCACGCAAATACTTTCCGCACTGTTGAGCGTGCGGAAAGTATTTGCGTGCCGAAAAGTGCAACTTTCCGCACAGTCATGCGTGCGGAAGTGTGTACTTTCCGCACGCTTGGAGAAAAAATTATTTCTTACTTTCCGAGCTTACTTTACGATATATCGAATTCAACTTTCGACGTAATTTTCAAATATCGGCGAAATTAAGTGGTCACATAACCTAAAGATTTAATTTATTAACTTATCTCAAAACTTCTTTAAATCCGAGTTTTTGTCTTGTGAAGTGAATCGGTTTTTATTAAGAGAAACTCAAAATTCCGCCTTATGTAACATAATTTTAAGTTTACGGTATTGTTAAATTCCTACATTTTACGCAACTTAGTATTGGGATACAATCAAAATTCTACATTTCTTTGGGGGTTTTTTTTAAATTCCAACGTAATGTCGAATGATATTTATGTAAATTAGAGTCCAAGTCTAGGTAGTTTATAGAATTCAGACTTTGGCGGAATTTTTATTTGCCGACTTTTTGGGGAATTCAGTAAAGTGAAAAAAAGGGTCTCCAAACTTAATTTGTGGATCTGTTTTAAAGTAGACTCAGAATATCGAGTTTATTCTGCGTTATTAGAATTAGAATAGAATTCGAAGTTCCGGAAACCATTTGGAATTCCGCCTTGATCGATTGAAAAATTGAAAATTAAAAATTCCACGAAATTTCAGAGAGTGATATGGAGATTTCTAAATATTCTAGAAAATTTCTATTTTGCTTATCAGAATTATGTACAAAAAGTCTGCACTGCAATTAAGACTTTTTGCACATAATTCTGAAAAGTAAAATTTTCTAGAACATTCTTGAAATCTCTATATCACTCCTTGAAATTTCGTGGAATTTTTAATTTTCAATTTTTCAATCGATCAAGGCGGAATTCCAAATGGTTTCCGGAACTTCGAAATTCTATTCTAATTCTAATAACGCAGAATAAACTCGATATTCCGAGTGAACTTTACTGAATTTTGAAATTCTTCAAACTAAAATTGGAATTCTGCCAAATAAATGTGAATTTCCGAGTTTTCAAATAATTTTTCGAATTGCTACTATTTAGGAAATTCAGTAAAAAATATAAATTGAGAATTCCAAATTTAAGTTGCGGACTTTTAACTGAAGTGTTTTGTACGACTTTTGTAGAAAAAAACGAATTTCCCTAGTTAAAATCCTTAGTCTTCGTTGTGAAATTTTGAGTTTGTTTCGAAAAAAATCTTAAAATTTCGTCTCTTCTATCGAATAGCGAAGGAAAATAATCACGAGATTGGAAAATTGGTTTGGGAAACTTTTGAGCTCCGACTTTTTGTTTGCTATTCTGTGAACTAAAGTCGAATTTAAGTAAGATAAACCCGAATTTCAGTCTAATTAACTGAATTTCGATTTTCGTCTACGGACTTTCTAAATTTTAACTTTTCGTGCGGAATTCAGTCAAACAAAATTAAACTTGGAATTCCAAATATGATTTAAGTATGAAATTCTGTGTAGTAAAATAGAACTTCAATAAGTTTGCATTTTCTTTTATGGAATTCGGTGATGCTTAAGTTGGAATTGAAAATAAAATTGAAACAATTTTTGATTTTAATTTTTTATACGAGAAATGGGATTTCCGTCATATGTAATATCTAATTTCCGTGTTTTCTTTGCAGACATTTAAATTTGGATTTAGTTTGTGGAGTTTCGTAAAATAAACTCGGAGTCCCATGAAAAAATTTATTTGCGGAATTTCCAGTTTATTCAGCATATGTTTTCATTTGTACTCTTTTTCCGGAAAGCAAACACGCTAAAGCAAAATTTCGTATAATCATGGTTGCCCCTTTACGTTTTCGGTATATCAAAGTTTCGTCACCTTTTTTGTTAAGAATTATTTCATTGAAAATTAAAGGACGTATTAAAAATGTTCCACAACACATCATCATCTTTAATTTTGAAGGCAAATCGTCTCAAAGAAGATCCGTTCCTCGTTTCGATTAATAAATAACTAAGCAGGAACTGAAAAAAGTTAACGCTACTTTTCTAGAGATTAAAGCAGAAAAACTGCGAAACTTGAAAGCGTTTTCATAAATAATTCATCAAAGACCCTACCTTAGCTTCTTTATGTAAAAGACTAATTAACCTCTGGTTAAAAGTTAGATTAAAATCGAGTTAATAATTATGCCTAAAATATTAAAGGTGATGGGGAGTGTATTTGAAAGTCCGTGATAGTCTTCGCTCATTGAAATATCCTAAAAATGTTTTATAAATTTTCCGTAATATAAGCAATTTCATCCATGTACTACACCGTGTGTTGAAATAAGGTGGTAAGGGTTGAAAGAAGAGTTTTTTTTTGTGATAGAGCCTACATAATTTTGTTTTTTGATCTTACAGAAAATTGTCTGAAAACTGACGTTTTGTTCATAGAGGTTGGTGACATTTAACTTCACGGTTTCTGATATTTGTTACATTTAATTGATGTACTCGATAATGGCATTCATTGGCAGTCGCTAATGGCATTTAGTTGACAGTTAGTGACGACACTGATCACATTTCACTTCAGTTACTAATTTATAAAGTTATATGTTTAAATACACACTGACAAGCCATATATAGTATTAAGACGACCCAAAGCGCATATTTGTAGATTATATAATCATATTCTAGTTAAAAAAAAATCTGTTCAAGGTCCCAGGTAAAAATCAAATTAATGTACAATTCTACCTCTGTCACTCTAATTAAATTCATATAATTGAAAGCAAAGTTAAGCAGACAGTAAATAAATTCGTCCACAATACATAAAATTCAACTAACAAGTCGGGGACAAATTGAGCGAAGCCTACTATATCACGAAAAACAATTCGAACAATCGTATTTTTGTGCATCTTTGTTATTCAGGCAATTAATATCTCGCAGGGCCAACGGAAAATCGAAACTGTTTTTAAATTACCTATTTTTTTACAGAATTCGTGTAGCTAATTCAGAAATTCTTATAATAAATTGTTTCTTTCCTATATATAGGAAATATACAGCTTGGTTTACGGAGTAACGACTTCGACTTTAGACGGAATTTTCAACTATTTGTTTTTTTTTACTTAATTTATTTTTGTCTATCCGATCGGATTTCAGTAAAATAGTCCTCATTAAGTTAACATATTTTCCAGCTTCTTTTTTTGGATATGTTAAATTCCCACTTTTCACGCAACTTGATGATAAGGAAACTCAGAAATTCTTAACTTTATGGAATTTCTTAAATCGGACATAATGTCGAATCGGATGTATATAAAATAATAAAATAGATTCAAGGGTCAAACTTTAGGTACTTTACGGAACTTAAACTGTGTTTGGCAGAATTTTTGGTAATTTTTCCTGGAAAGGTATTCGCTGAGTTCCATAGGTCTAAAGTCATTTGAAAAACCGTTACATGTTTATACATATTCAATGAATAAAGCTTTAAGAACCCATGGTGAAAATGCCGAAAACACTTTAATATTTAATATGTCAAGCAATCGAAAGAAAACGAAACTTGAACAAACCAAGAGAAGAGACAGCTGACAGAATTTTCTCCAACTACTAAAATAATAAAGTTTGGTTTTACAAATTTCTGATTCAGGGCAATTTTTACACTTGTTTTGTACAATTGATATTGCGCAATGAGTTCTGAGCAGTAAGGGAATTACTCCAAATACATGAATTAAAACAAAGCTTTATAGTACCTGAATATTACCTACATTTATTTTGTAAATATAGGAAAACATGAGTACAAAAAAATGCAACATACAGCTCAGGATGTAGTGCTCTTGACCAGATTATTTTGCCAGTAAGTATGACTTATCTCCCTTGTAGTATAAATAGCTATTACACAGATTTTATAGTATTTGGATGGCGTAGAATTCTTTTTCTTGTCGTACCTATCGGATTGTCATAAATATTATACGTAATCTGTGACCTGCAGCATAGTAGGTCCAAACCTAGACCTTTTCAGGCGGTAGGTGCTGCGTCCTACCGTTCCGAATAAAACAAGCAAATAGAAATGCACCGCCCCACGCGTAATGAATGTATTCGCCGGTTTTCGCAATTACATAGTTTAATTTGAATGTAATTTATAATTCCGCATTGTCATGCACGTGATGTGCGCCCAGTTTGCTAAATGCACCGACATTTTGTTATTAGCAGAACGTAGGTAAATTGTAGGTATGGACGGACGGAGCCATGCAACAAAGGGCAGGTTTGTCGAAGCGTGAAATCGGCTATCATAAGTGCTCTGCGCCATGGCGTATAGAATTTACTTGTTCTAAGATTATTAAATTATATCAGGCTATAATTATTATTCCATTCGTATCAATTATTTATGATGCGTCAAGAAAGGGAGCCAACATTGTAAACTTCCTCAATACAGGTACCTAGTCATTTATGCAATTTGAATTATTTCCTATCGTCTAAAATGCTAGGCTACCTAATAATACCATTACTAAATGATGCACTGTGTCAAAGTGCACGTGCACAGCAGTGACTGTTTTGCTATTCTGAAAAGTATAACTCTTTTTAGGTTTTTCAGAAACATTTATAATTATTTATAAAAATGTATTTATTTTTTTATGTATCGGAAACTTTTATAATTTCAAATTTTATTTAATTTATGTTTTATGGGTTGTTATTATATTCAATAAATAGCAAAAGCAAAAAAAAATATTATTTTTTCAGACATACCTACGCAGGAGGGTGATGGGTTTGCTTGTGAACAAGCTATATAGAAATCTATGAGTGGCCGAAAAAAAGTTGGATTTATATTTTTGGATATTCCTAAGTACATAGACATACACATGTCTATTTTGATTGGCTGGTATTTCAACGGCTGTAGCTGTGATTTGTTTGAACCACAATGATGCCATAGCTGCTTGCACATTTCCGTCCCCATCCGCTTGCACATTTCCGTCCCATTTGCAGAGATTTACCCTCATGCCGCCGCGCAAGATGTTTACACATCAAAAACTACGTATTTATATTAAATAAATTTTATGAATCACCTACAAATCAAATTAAAATAATTGTTAAACAAATATTTATACTTATACGAAAGAAATATTTATTTGGGACAACTCCATTATTATTTAATGCAAACAAACGTCCAGTAACTTCAACTTGCTCCAGTCCAAATCTGCTTCTATGTAATATGGATTTTTCTCTTTTTTTTTCAACATTACCCTCATTTTCTTCAATAATGCGCATTTCGCGCACTACAAACATAACAATAATTATTAGTCATAACAAAAAATATACACGATTTAAAAACATACACTAAAACAGTAATATCGTATAACATTACAAAAACGGTTGCTTCATGACAACGGCAACAAAAACAAATAATAAAAAAGGAGCACACACAGACAAATTGTATTGTCTACAGAAGAATATGTTGCGGATATATAACAAATCCATTATCAATCTGAGTACAAGAAAGTTACTAAGTGGTAAGCGGCCTCTAAGTGAAACAACGATTTAGTACAATTAGATCACTGTCTTGCTACACAAAAACGTAGCAAAAGAAAAATGCTTTTATTGACGTAAATAACAATTTATAGGAGTCAATATATCTATCGTTTATTATAGATATTGAATAAAATTTGCAATATTGTTCATTACCCTGTATGTAATCTGTGTAAGTCTTTTTAACTTAATTATGGATTACCTAGATGTCTACCTATATTATTTAATAAATGATATAATGGTCTATTTCTGAATATTATGATCGTGTACAAAACCGCGACATATAGAATCATAAAAAATCATAGTATATACTATGAAAGAGCATTTTAGTGTCATCCAGTATATCCACAAAAAAACTTACAGAGAAAAAATGTTTGGAATGATATAAGCTACATACCCGAAAATTTCAAAAATCGACCGATGCCTAGGATTACACGTATCCAGTGTCATGTCCTTTAAAATATCATGATCATGGCAATCTTTAATATTGACCGAATGTTGCTGCCATTTATCGTTTTGATTGGTTTTAACTCTATATCTTAATGAAACTTCAGTATCATAATGAGTCTCATTAAAGTACAAGTAGTAAATATCTAATAAATCAGTTGAAGTGGAGGAGTAGAAAAATTGTCATTATTTCATAGTGCTATAAACTTCTCATGGGAATTAAACAAGTGCTCTATGTTTAATGCATTTGTTATACCTACTTAAAATATTCTTCGTTTAATCAAAAGTCCATTTTTCTTAGTGTTTTTTGGGTTATCCGTTCTAGAAGTAACCCTTAAACACATATAGCATAGTTGACAAAATATAACCCATAAAGAAATAAAAAAAATCACAAGGCCCTGTATAACAGCTCTCTAGTGTCATTTAGTATATCCACAAAAAAAGTTACAGAGAAAAAATTTTTGGATTGATATAAGCTACATACCCAAAAATTTTAAAAATCGACCGATGCCTAGGATTGATTACACGTATCCAGTGTCATGTCCTTTAAAATATCATGATCATGGCAATCTTTGATATTGACCGAATATTGCTGCCATTTATTGTTTTGATAGGTTATAAGTCTGTATCTTAATGGAACGTCAGTATCATAATGAGTCTCATTAAAGTGCAAGTAGTGAATGTCTAATAAATCAGTTGAAGGAGAGGAGTAGAAAAATTGTCATTATTTCATAGTGCAATAAACTTTTCATGGGAATTAAACAAGTGCTCTATGTTTAATGCATTTGTTATAACTACTTAAAATATTCTTCGTTTAATCAAAAATCCATTTTTCTTAGTGTTTTTTGGGTTATCCGTTCTAGAAGTAACCCTAAAACACATATAGCATAATTGACAAAATATAACCCACAAAGTAATAAAAAAAATCACAAGACCCTGTATAACGGCTCTCTAGCGAGCTGTACTCTCGAATGTACATTATTGATTAATTAAACCGTTATTTTAAGTTAAATATTATATTCTATGTAATTTGTGTGTATTATTGGTAGTATCTAAACTAACCGATGTAATGTATGTGTGTTCTGTGTAATATTTGTGTATTCTCTACAATCTATGAAATTCGAGCACTCTGTGAAAGTTTGTGTATTTCGTGTAGTCTTACGACTTTGTGTATTCGCATGTAGAAATATTTGTCTGTAATTCGCCCCTCGGAAATAATACCCTATAATATATAATGCATTATTGTCATAGTCATAACAAGTTAACTCTCCGAGAGCGTAACTATACAAACTGCTTACATTAGCTTATGGCTTTTTCCTCAAACGTACATAATTAGACAACACTTTATCTAGCTTACTAAACTTGATTTCAATACATGTGTCAAAAATCATTGCTGTTCCGTATTATGTATGTGTGTGAAATCAATGCTCTCAGGTATGACTATAATTAATTCATGTTCGATTTAATTAATTCGTATTGTAAACAAGTCGGTATATAACGCTATATCTCCATCGAAGGACTATTAAAGGATATTAGAATATTGCGAAATTTCTCATTTCACTTTGTATCCATCATAATTTTATTATTTTTACTTGTCCTTATTGTTGTCCTATGTATGTTTTTTGTCATTATTTTCGTAATAATATTTATAAAATGTTATATTAAAAACAAACTGCTACAGAATTTTATGCGTTCTCTGCATGTTTTTTCATGCGTGAAAAACATCATGTCTTTAAACAAAAAGTAAATCTATGGATTTTTATTCTTCTTAACTTGTATCTAGCGCTATCTGAGGAAAAATCAAGTAAGAGTAGAAACGTTTTACTGACGGTTCTGGGTAATGAAATTGCTCTCGACGACACCACTGGCAATGAAGGAAATCAATAAATTAAATCTAGTTACATTAGAGTCAGTAAGTCATTTGATTAACAGAAAAATATCAAGCTTAAAGAAAACTAATTTGGACAATTTATGAAAAAAAAATGCTTTATTTTTAATAAAAACTTTAGTATCCTATATCCTGAAATACACGCATTTCTGCTGACTTATAATAACACTTTTTTCAGTAAAACATTAAAACCAGAAACTAAATTCAAAAGATTCAGCTACTCGTCAATAAATAGGTGCCCATGATGGTTACGTCACTGATCGCCACGAAAAGAAAAAGTTGAAATATACTAAATGCAAAATAAATACACCTAGAACTAGGATGTTATAATCACCTATTAAATACAGTACGGTCTACTAACACCAAAACCTGAAATATACAGCGTTTAAAAAAAAGACATTTCCTATACCAAGAGAGCATCAAATACTAGAAATCAGTTTTCCCCAGTGTTTAGAAAATTTTGGATAAAATGCAGACTTCTTTTTATACACACTATAGTCAGTAACATGCTTCAAACCAATCCAATTAAACAGGCGTGTTCAGAATTAAAAGTTAGCCTTTAAATTGTAAAACCGCGCATCTATATTTACATTCATTCGCAAAATATTTGACTATAAAGTTAACCTAAAAATTTACTTGGTCGGCTTGAGCTTGCCAGCATTTTAGTTGACACGATAAAGAATGACAATAATGATAGAATATAAATCATAAAAACTAAATTTATTTGAAATCAGAAAACACAGGTGAGTTGTTTTTTATTGAGTGTCGCCATTTTGTGTGTAAGTTCAATTTTGCGTAGATAGTTGTTAATTCCTTTCGTAATTTCGCTATATGCCTCATTCATACTAGAAGGCAACTATCTGATTTTGATGCCAACAGATTTTAAGAACAAAACCTTACAGGAAAAATATTGATTCTTCTGATTTTTCTTTGGTATTCTACTTTATTTTATTTGCCTATATCTTGCCTTAAGTTGTCTGTATTCAAGGATTCAATTGTGCTTTTCTGGCAACATGAATTTTTTCTGACTGTTTTTTTTTTCATCTGCGTGAAGAGTTCTTCTTTAACTCGGGAAGATTTGCTGTTCGTAGAAGAGTCTTTATTCTAGTCTGAGTTTGTTGTATGCACCGATCGTATATGTTGATTTTTCGTTCACCTACCTATCTATTTCATTTGGTATCTTTAGTATTATTCCTCCACAAACGAATAAGTAGTAAGAATAATTAAATTAATTATTTGGGCTCCACAATTGAGTCGTTTTTTATAGTTATTTTGAAGTGACTGTTGGTTTTATTATTTATATTTTTAAATTGGCAAATTTCTGGCTTCCATTTGCATGTTGCAAAGTCTACCTGGATGTTTCCGGTCTTGTGCCGTCTACTAGTAGGTGGCACCATTAAATTATTAAACCCCCCCTACTCTCCAGCATTCGAGCTAGGGCCTAATTTGCAAGCTTCCAACAACTCGTCCTGGCCTACTTATCATTAATTGCAAATTCTGTCAACTTTATTATTTTTTCTTTTAACTTTGTGCACTCTCAGTATATTTCAATCTGAGATGAAAATCACCTTTTGCTTAAATTCAATTGTTTCTCACTTATTAACACAAGAAAATATTTGAAAACCGAAAGATGTATTACTTTCGGATAAAGTGGTTCTTAAACTCACAAAAGGGCTATTAAAAACTAATTTAGAAAAGCGTAATTTATTGGGTGGTAAGTCAAACCTTTTATATCTTACAGCCTCTCAAATTTACTAAAATGGGAATTTTGAAACGTGGATATCTCAAAAGAAGTTGATTTTAAAAGTAATATAATTATAAAATTTACTTGAGTAATTTCGCAAAATTGAAAAATTTAATAAAAAATACGGATTTTTTAGATTTTTTCTTCGAAATGCCTTAAATTAGTTTCGGCTTGCCAAAATTTTAATCTGATTTTCCAACACCCTCTACAGAAATTCATTACGGGAATCGTATTTTACAGCAACAAAAACTTTCTATGAAGATTAACCTTAATATCGCATTTAGTGGTCCGATATATTGTATGGACGGTGCTAGTGGATACATAAACGAGAATACAACTACATAAATATTATTATCTTAGAATATTTAAAAGAAATCGAAATGAAGTAAATTAGTCCACTTTTACTAAGACATCATAATATATTGGGACCCTTTAGGCATCCTGCACAACAAGAATTAATTTTACCTTCGTGATTGTGTTTTTTTAGAAGATTTTTTTATGAAGATTAATGTATTAATAAAATTACCATATTAGAGAGTTTTTACTCTTGTTCAATTTCATATTGCAATAGACGGTTTGAGAACCCTGTATAAAAATATTTTTTTCTATGGAAATTATATTTTTTAAAAAGCAAAGTATGTATTTTTCTCAATCCGCGGATATCCTTAATAAACAGGAGCTACATTTTTAAACAAAAAATAATGAGTGCTATCATATTTAAACTGCATATGATCAAATTGAAGTTAAAAGTTTTCAATTAATGTATTATGTAATAACTGCGGCAAGTGCGTGCATACGTGCATGAAGTTTTAATCGTGCAAGTGCGACAAAATTGCATTTTACTGGTCGTATTGATATCATATTTTTTTCTGCAAGCGTGAATGCAAGTATTCTAAAGAAAATTGGAAAGATTCAGTTTTATTTACACTGTTGAAAAAGTATTTAAAAGATTTTATTTTTAATTTCACTGTTGACAAAGTATTAAAATGATTCAGTTTTCATTTTCACTGTCGAAAAAATATTAAAAATATTCAATTTTGATTTTCACCGCTGAAATAAGCAAGACGCATTATTTTTTTCTTCTCAGTCATCAATTTTTAAACGATTACATCTTTAAAAAAATTATAAAGAAAAGTATAAAATATAATTTAAAAAATCAGTCGATAATAGAGACAGACACTATAGGCGAAAAAGACATTCCTAATTTATTCGGCACTTCTAAAGAAATAAGGCGACGAAGGGTGGAAAATACACCTTTATAAGGAAATTATGGTAACCAGGCCAAATGTGATTAATTAGACATTCAAGTATCGAAGTCTTTTAACGTTTTTCGTAATACGGTTTGAAGACACAAGCGGTGAATACCTAATCTTCGCGGATGCGGTGTTGGTGGCCTCGTCAGACTTCTTTTTAAATTCCTAATAAAATTTGCACCGGTACTGCGATGACGAGCATCAGCCCTTACACGTGAGCCCTTTTTTAGCGGGACTATTATGAATGTAAAGTAAATTTGACGAGCTTAAGGAGAGCTTGTCACTTGAATAAAAATATCTCTATTCTTTAAGTGTATTTTTATGAAATATATTATCTAAACTGTTGGTTATAAATGTATAATCAATATGTGGTATAAGATATTATTTGTGGATTTGGTTCTTAGGGTATGTATTGCGTAATGAAATAGTATATACAGGATGTTAAATGAAACCTTTGCATTTTTGCAAAAAAGCTCAAACAAATTAACATTTTACTTTTTCCTCACTACAATGGTGTCTAACGAAAGATTTAAAAACATTTTAATTGTTTTTCAGTATACGTGATTATATAAGGGAAGTGTTAACGTGTATTCTGTATATGAGACAAACATTGGGGTCTAATTTATGATGAGTAGTTAGGATCTTAAATCTAGCAATACTGTACCACTATGTACTAAGTTTTACTCCGTAGAAGTTTCTATACAAGAACCAAGATATTTAGATGTTTTTGTGTTAAATTGTTAATACTTTTCTGTTTTCTACCATTACACTAAAATTAGCTCATGAATACGTTCACTTGCAGATTCCGACGCATAGCATTTTTGTAGGGTGTTCGGCAGCGGTTATATTCGTCCAGATTCAGCAAGTCCATTATATTAATGAACTGCTTCGAAACTTTGATATTTATTCCCAAGTGAATACCTTTGACATATTTACTTTAAATTTTATAGCTTTGTATCGTTTTCAAACATTATATAGAAACTTTCATTCAAAAACTTAAAACTGCCTTTTTTATCTACAATCAACTTGCAAAACTACCAACTTATTTTAGTAGAGAATTACCAAATCCTCAAGGCATTCAGCTTGGATAAGAACAAACATCTATGTGGATAGATAATTGAAGCTTTTCCTCCATCTGAACCATCTGGTCTTCGCTGACCTGATTGTTTTTAGGAAGATAAGTGAATCCTGAAATTGTCGAAATATGGTTGTGTACTAGCATTTCGTTGATGCAGTTAAAACTTTCTTAATAGGCTCGAAAATCTAAATCGTTCTTTTTCTAATTCCAGGGATTCTCTTAGATAGCATTTGTGGATTTCCAACATTCATGGTATAGAAGAGTAGTAATACACGCCCGGGTTTAGCAGGAAGTAATACTGAAGTAGTTAATCTGCCTGTGAATGACCATTTCAAATGCTTTGGAAAACCGTCTAGACATTAGACATAATCAACCAAATCATCCAATAAAACCTTTAAGAAATATGTATTCTGTTCTAAGTCTGTGGTGGATCGTTACAATCTGCTTTGCTAATACTTCTCGTAAAGAGTAGAGTTTTTAATCGGTCCGAGGAGAGGGTAATCTGATGAGTCGATTTGAAAACTATACGACGGATCTGTTACAGATCCTAAATTCGCTTTAAAGCTAAAATTAGCCTATGAATCCGTTCAAAGAGGAAATAAACGAATGTTGTGTGTATCCGTCACTAGAAAATTTAATCTAGTAAAACTTCCTTCATATCATCTGCAAAGATCAAATAATAACTACTGGCGACTGCCACTTATTTTCAATCGCGATCATTTTTCGGCTGTAAAACTATTAGTCTATTTCACTAGAGAACCATTTGGTCTCCGCTGACCTTTATTAAGAGATACTAAACTGTTCAATATTTTTAGCATATAATTCCAGGGATTCTCTTAGATTGCATTTTTGGATTTCCAACATTCATAGTATAGAAAAGTAATAATACTCGCCAGGGTTTAGCAGGAAGTAATCCTGAAGTAATTATAGGTTTACTGTAGAACGGAGCTGCACCAAAGGTCGGACAAATTTATCCTATATTGTAGAGCCTGATAAGTATTAAATATTGACTTCCTCCACCAGTTTAAATGTTCCAATGCACCTGGTAAAAGGAAGTAATCTGCTTATTTTTACTTGCTGTAATTTTTTACCAGCAAAACTATCAACACAGTTCGGCACACAGACTCACCAAGTTCAAAAACACGTAGTCTTTGGGCAATAGAAAATTGTGCATGATCGTTTCAAACGCTTTAGAAAACCCTCTAAAGACACAGTCAATCAAATTCTCCAATTAAGCCTATAAGAAATATGTATGTAGTCTATGGTGGTTCGGTACAATCCGCTTTGCTAATACTTCTCTTAAAGAGAAGAGTTCTCAGTTGGACCGAGGATTGGATACTCTGATGAGTTGAGTTGAAACTAACTATACGAAGGATACTGCTTGAGATCCTAAATTCGCTTTTGTAACCAAACTTTCATCTGGTTTGATATGCATATTTCATAGCCGTTATGTACAGTAGGTGTTGGAGTAAAAGAGTCACTATTTTCAATGTGTATTCTCTTAAGAGCAAGCTTAAATTTGACGTTGTTTCATGTAGGTTAGATATTGGTAATATTTGCTTATGTGCTAAAGGTGGTACGTAGATAATTACGCGCCGGGAACGACAATCCAGCCCGTATTGAAATTTATTGAAATTTGAATTTTGCTTTGCTGCTATTACATTCAAAATATGGCTCGTGGAAGTAAAAGGCATAGAAATTTTGATAATGTTGGGTTGTGGAGATAAAAGTATAAGTCATCGGGAAGCCCGCCCATTAGCCAATCAACAGGGTCTGGGGTAGGAATTAAGTGAAGAAGTTTCCGTAGTGTGAATGCTAGTATTAATAGTGGTTGTCCTATACCTGAGGACATATTATATTACTATACCAAGTTTCTCATAGCTCAAGCAAATAACTTGGATATGAATACCATATTCACCAAACCACCATATTTAAAAGAAAAGAGAAGTTTCATCTCTACAAACCAGTAATTGTACAAGAGTTATTGGACGATGCTCCTGACAGACGAGTGCGGTTTGGTGGAACAATGATTGGTCTAACAGATAATCACGCAAGAACTGCCCAAATAACTTGTTTTTCATATGAAACAAAGTTTTCCCGGAATGGTCACGTTAACAGACAAAACTACTGATATTGGGCACAGCAATCTCATCACTCCTTCATGAAAATCACACTCAGTATAAACTGAAGATTAATCTTTGGGGTGGCTTTGTTGAAATTAGGGTAATCGGACTATTTTTCTTTGATGAGTGCCTCACTAAATAAAGATATCTAAATTTCCTTCAAAATGATCTGTCACTCTATTTCAAGATGATAATGAGTCTGATTTAACAAATTCAGCCTTATGGTTTCAACAGAACGATGCTCATGTAAGGGAGTACTTAAATACGATTTTTCCACTACGGTGGATAGGTAGACGAGTGTCAATAGAGTGACCACTCAGATCGCCCGATCTAAAGCCACTGGATTTTTTTTGCGGGGTTATGTCAAAAATTTAATCTAAACCCAACTCGGCAGATACGCCTATGGACTCCATTCGACGAGTAATACGAGAAATTTCTCCACAAGCAGTACGAAATTTACAACAGGAGTTTTTAGGTGGAATCATCTACTATAGTAGTACCTTTGTTTATATATAAAGACAATGGTAGTACAGAACAATAAGTGGTGAAGGACATTTTAAAAGTAGTCGCTTTTCATACTTTGTCGTTTGTCCATTTTATTTTAAAAGTTAATGTTTCGTTAACGGTTGAATATGAATATTATTTATGAAAAATGTTTAAAATTTATTGTAAAATGTAAAAATATACTATATGCTTCATTACAAAAAAAAAATTGATACACGTAGCACTTTTATGATCCACCTTGTATAAATTTATTTGACGGAACCAACTGATTCTTGATTAAGTGAGCTGTATAGTGTATTCCATATAAAATGCTGATGCGCTTCTTCATCATAACCGTGTATATCTCGTATCTTATGTATTATAAGTGAATAATACAAATATAATGATTATTCTCTCGACCAGATAGGAAACATTATCGGCTAAATATATGACATCGAATAAAACACAAAACCACGCTGTCAGAAAAGCGCCAAACTATCGAATTAAACTATAATAGATACAGGTTACACCATAACAAATATTTCATGTACCCATAATTGTCATTAAACTTTTTGAAAGATATACCCCGTAACCAGGTAAGCTGCATATTATTATTGTTGTAATAAAAGATAACTTACCTGATGTGTAATTAATCATTGTAATAGACAGTAAAATCAAAATGGTGAACGTTTACAATTTATTTCATACGCATTGGTAAAAGAATCGATAACGAAACGTAACTTGTTTTCCACAAAGGTTATCAAATATCTAAAGGACGCATAAAGCAAAGTAACATCAAAAGAAGCAGTTAAGAATGAAGGTAAAATTACCCGACTGCACAAAGTGCCGCGCAATCGAATGAAGGTAAAGAAACGTCGCTAGAAGGAACGAAAGGAGACTCGAAACTTAAGAAACTTTTCTTTCATCAGCGGTAATGGTTTTCAATTCTTCTTGGCCGAGAGCATGACCCGGAGACCGAAATGGAACGTTCTGCGACACAGGTGGGGAATAATCTCTGTTACACTTCAAGAAACATATAACTTTTATTATAGGGGCAGCCGAGGGCCTCAAGTTTCCATTAAATTGCTTGCGAAGGAGCACTTTACATTCCTAAAATTTTCAATTTGCATTGTTGCCATTCTAATTGGCTATTCTCTTTTAAGTTTGGATCGTGATCAACTCGGTGTGTCTTCCATTACGTCAGTTAACGGCAAGCAAAACATACACAGAATAACTTTTCAAGTTTGAATTGTATAAATCAGAGATTAGTTGTTTGTGATGCAAAAAAAAGTAGTACAGTAGATATAGGATTTTGGATGGAACTAATTCCCATAAGGACGGGGTTTAATTTTTGTAGTTCGTTGTTGGCATCTTTTTTAATAATAAAAGGCTATACAAATTTTAGTATACAAAATGAGCTCTTTCGGCCGCTATATTCGGTAGTATCAATTTGCAGAAAATTCCATGTTGAGAAATAGGATTTTGGTTTTAAAAATAAAAATAAATAACGCGCTAAATCCAGGAAAATCTACCTGTGTAAAAATATTTAAAGTCCAAATGAGAGAATTGGAAATAATGTGGAGATTTTTATAGCTTGTTGAGTGCTGGTCATTTCGCCATTCGTAGACACACTAGTTTATGGACTGGAATATCGAAAAATATGTTCATCAAACAAACTTTAATGCGATCAACAAAAGCCGCGGTAGGTGAACACGTGGATTGAGCATGGTTGATAATCAACGAGCTTCCTAGATATTGAGCCACCCTGCAGTCTTACTGATATCTCCCGTGTTAGCGGTCAACAGCACATTAAAACATCTGATGTAAGAAAATGTAGGGAATCAAAGATTTTCTTACGCTACTTCAATTTTTGGAAGATCACAATCCATTTTATTCACAATGCGATAAGCAATGCAATAGTCTAAGTGCGTTAGTCAACGTGAAGTAACTGCAGGTGAAGCTAACTTAATTGGACTTTTCAATCCAAACTGACTGAAAAAGCTTCCGTCTCTGTTACCACGGTAAAATGATCAAGATGTCACAATGAAGATACTAGGAAATATGTTTGTCATCGACAGAGCTATTCAGTATATTGATTCGGGACTCCTCACTTGGTATGTTTGCCTTAAAATCCAGACCTGCAAAAAATAAAGGACAAATTTAATTATGAGTTATCTATACGTTCCCTATCTCTATTTGATCTAGAGACTTAGTTATTGAGAAAAAGTGACAACTCTTTATTGGCAAGAAAAAGTAGGAGACTAACTATAGTCCATAATCTTTTATTGCCCCGTATCCATGATTTCCACATCTAAATTATCCTAGACCACACGTCAACAAAAGATTCACAGAAGTGAATATATTCAAAGCAGCCAGTGACGGTCGCGGCATAATTCGAATCGTAAATCCGAGGCTGTAAATCCTCAAGGTGTATTACTCCTAATAAACTTGAGACGTCAAAATTGAGTTTAATTGCGCTCTAAATTACACGTAGGACGTCACCGGGCCTGTAAAGTAATTAATTTCGATACGTGTGTGTGGTCAAGTATGCACTTTTTATTTATATCGTTTCTCAACATGGTGGAGTGGGTTGAAATTCTTCCCAAATAAGCGCTTCTAGGCGAGAGAAAATAGAACGCTCGTTGCGGCGTTTTTTAACCATGGGGATATTGATATGTGACTAAATTAAATAGTATATCAACGGATAGATTTTGATAGCGCTATGTGTAGCTGCTGAGTGTTGCAACACGTTTTTCTGATTGAATTTAAAATAAAAGTAAAGATTTTTTTTCAATTAATTAAAAAGTAACCTAGCTCCAGAGAGTTGTATTGCAAATGCCCGGCCCCTGTAGTGGGGTCTTTTGGCAGCCAACTAAACGGAAAAAGCTCTGCTGGTGTTGTGCAGGATGGCTAGGTCAGCTTATTAAATCAACCGGTACTTAACTTCAAACCAACAAGAAACCGAGAATATAGGCTGGCTTATTAAATCAATAATTAATCACTTAACTTAACCTATCAAAAAATACAATCTAAAATTTAAAGAACAATATATTTGCTACTAAGTTTCTTTTTTGAAAACACAGCAACAATCTATCTGGAGTGAAATATTAAATGGAAAGGCGGTTAGTTAAGACAAAAGAATGTCAAATGACTATTAAAGTAATTGATGAAATCAACAGAGCGCAGATTGGGCGGAGACCAATTCAGTTGTTAATACTCGGTTCTGTATGCCTTACCACTAAATGAACTAAATACTACTAACCAAAGTGATCACTTTGATGTCAACTAAGCTAATTGCATCTAGGTATGCGTGCGCTAATAGATGCACCGATTTTAAATGAAGCGATAATAATATGTAGCAATGAACGGCCACAATCATTAAATCAAATGACTCGATAAATTGATAAAAAAAGAATAAAATTAAAGTAAACTATTGAAAGCTTGGCTATCAATGCCTGACTTATATTATAAAGAAAGAAAATTTAGAGCGGTTATGTTACTCGATAAATGAATGAACGGAATAAAATTATAGAAACTGTTTCAAAGCTCGACTGTCAATGCTTGATTTATATTAAAGAGAAAGAAAATTCGGAGCAATTAATGATAATAAAAGAATAAATAAACTTGAGCTTCTGTACGATACCACTTAGATCCGGCGAACTCTGGTATAGGCGCCCGGCACCTGTTGGTGCTGCTAGGGCACTGGCCCTGAGAGAAAACTAGCCGAGGCCTCGAAAGCTCGGTATTTGGATTGGCTGTAGTGGAGCCTGGTAGTTGGAGTGGTGACTCTCTAGTAACCCCTGCTTCTAGCCTGCTCGTAAGAGCAAAGCTGTGGCCTTCCAGGAAAAGCCCTGAAATAACCCAGTGCGCATTAGACGAAGCCCTCTTACTTTATTAGAAACCATAACCCCCTCCCCCCCCTCTTGCATAAATATATCTTCTTTATAAAACAATTTCCCCCAAAAAATAAAACCATGGTCTTGCAATGCCCATTAGCAAATAAGGGAGATACTAAGGTTCAGACAACTTGAATATAAAAAAATATATAAACTTCCCCATACGATCAAAACTCAAGTTACATTAAAATAAAAATTCAAATTTGAAAAAATGGAGTAGATGAGATAACATATGCAAAGCAAATGGCGATATAAGCACAAAAAAAGGTAACACAGATAAAGCAATTAAATCATTAATTTAGGCAAAACTAGAGCAATAATTACCTCTTTAGTGTGTGTGAGGGCTAGGGAAATTCGACGGTCTCGGTCTTATCTGACGAACGTGGAAAGACTCTAATACAGCAGTATTCGGATCCCGATTAATCGGTCGTGTCAAAACACAAACAGAAAATCAACACAATATATCCCCAAAGAAAGGGTAGAACTGAATCACAATAAAATGTTGAGTCTCTACGACCGCACTATCAGCAAACCTTCTCTTCGCCTCGATGGGTATTTTCGAAGAGCCAAATCCTCAGTTTTCAGTCAATTTGTCTTTTTCACTTTTACGATATTAGATGGGGGGAAAATTGTAGGGCGGAGAACTGCCGTATCGTATTCTAACGATTCGATACGAGGAATAATTCTAAGATAATAAACAACTTAGTTATCGTTTATAATGGTTGTAAAACGACTGCGGAAACCACAATAATTAATTCACCAAAATCGAATGATTCAAGAACTACCAGAGAATAATCCCTAACAAAACGATAAACTTTTAAAAATTTAAATCGACAGCTGGCGTTTAGAAGAAATGGTACATTCCTATTACTCAGTCGAATGTTACAAAAACTACAGCCTGCCGTGTGAATATATTTAGAAGCAAAGGTCCCAAAACAATCCAACGGCAATTGGTGTTCCGCAACTAATGGGTTCCCAAAAGGTTATGGAATATTCACCCCTTCAGTAAAATATGGACCGACAAGTCTACTGCAGCGTATTTGTGGGTTTTATTAACAGAATTCTTAAAAATATCAAACGGTTTACTGGCTGTTCCTTGATAATGTAATATAAATCAAGCCACGCTATTCTAATAATAATGTGCAACGTTTATCAACTAAAATAAATAGAGTCACAACGTGTTATAAAAGCTAATACAAATATATCGTTAACCTATACTTAGAATATAGTTAATTTATATTAAGAAAAGTGGCAATTTCAAGCGAATTGTTAGCAAATCAGGTACAAAATACAGCATATTTTTTCCTAAATGCGGCATATAAATGAAATTTTAAAAATATTTGACATTGGCAAAATCGAACTCTTACAGTGAAGCTTAGCAAAAGCTTGAACTTTAAAGTTCAACTTCCTACGTAATCATACCAGCCAAGTGTTATGTTTTTGTAATATCATTGTTGAAACATTAAAGCTGGCAAATGTTGTATTAGTTGATGTATGTTTAAGATCACACGACAAAAGTGAAAACTTCAACGATGCAAAATCAATTATCTCAAAATCTTGCACAAAATCGGCAGAGACTATCCTGGTCCATTCTTTCATCTTTAATCATCATTATTTCAGGCAAATACATCTACTAACTTACCACAAAGCTATATACATCGATAGGCTAAAAACAAAGTTTTACCTGTAAAATCCAACAGAATCTGCCTCTAATTACCAAAGATGTCTACATTTTCCTATCCTCACCTATTTTTTCCAGCTTCAAATCGTTTTCAATGAGATTTCAGCCAATTAAATGTATTAATCTACATATTTTGACTTAACTTCATGTCAAAATATTGGAGCACGTGGTTCTTCAAATTTCCATAATACATCAAAAGCAAAGCATTGCAAATTTTTGAAACTGCTTGCAATTTTCTGCATGTTTCAGTTTAACTTCAATATTTTCGTATTTCCCTGATTTTTATAGAACTTTTTTTTTATAACAGAGACCACGACGTTTAGGAATATTAGATTGATTTCTTGAAAATAGCTATACGTTGGCTAGCATGTAGGTACGCTTAAGTTGATACGCTTAAAACAGATTCTTCAAACTGAGAATAATTAAAAAAAAAAAAAACACCAAATCGTAATTTTTAATCGGATCAATGCGAGTTTTTGGTATGTTCTACTCACATCGCCCTCGAAAGTTTCATTGACCTAGATTATTGGGTATTCCAGTAATAAAATATTAAGTGCTGTCATGTCAAAACTAGAAATGACGAAATGTTTAAATTCCACTAGCTCACACTGTATAAAATGCATCATCATTTCTAAAATATCTTCTAATACAGTTTTTGGCGTAAATTATCGTCAAACAATAGGCTTTTCTAACAAAAATACTTTTCGAGGAAAAAAATTAACCTTCAATTTTTTTTTACCAAAAAATCGATTTCCGGGCTAACGTACCCTGTTCCTCCAGCTTCCAGTGAATTTTTTGCTTTCAAGGTGAATAATCGATCTTGCAAAGTAATAGTGAATTTGTGGTTTTGTTAGCGTTTTGTCAATATATAAGTATTTTGCGTCTGATTCGCAGATTAAATTGGAAATGTTTCTTACGGAAAAAGAGTTGAAAACTATGTTATTTGAATACGATGATAATTTGGAATATCCAACCTTTATCGACCAAGTGAACCTAACTGATTCAATTTCTTCGGATGAATCGGAAGGTTATTTGGATGATCCGTCGTTCTCTAATATACGAAAGTGTTGTTGTTCCAGATTATCCAGTTTTCCAGTAATAAAATATTAAGTGGTGTGTCAAAACCCGAAATGGAGAAAAGTTAAAATTTAACTAGTCACCCATCATAATCATTCTCAAAGTATCTTCTAATTCAGTTTTTATCGTAGATTCTCGTCAAATAATCAGCTCTTCTAAGAAAAATACTTTTTGAGGACAAAAAATTAAAACATTATTTTTTTTTACTTAGAATTCGATGTTCTTACATTTTCCCTTAAAAGTCCATTTTTCCGATATTTTCGAAACAGAGAAGCATTTAGAAAGTTTTTCTCTTAAAACTTCCTCATCGATTGGCGTCTCTGCTAATAGCAGAAAAGTGATATATATTTTTTCAAGAAGTTTAATAAATACGTCCGATAAAAATGTCACAAAATTTTTAAAAATCTAAAGAAATTACTCTGTTAGAAAGAGGAATACTGCTGTCGATGACCGACATGGATACTAAAAATAGAGAAGAAAAGAAGCGGCACTTACAAGGTTGTTTGAGAGCTTTAGCCCCATAATTTTGGTACTGGTGCCAGATATTAAAGACGAATTGGCAAACAACTAGAACAAAGGCATATCATTTCACCAGAAACTTCCAGAAAAGGCTACTTTGAAAAAGATAAGAAGAATAACGATTTAGAACAATGAAGCAATTTGAATTGCGAAATTTGCAATATATATCTTGGGGAAATAACACAAAAATGAATTATCGAATAAGGTAATTCCGGGAGAATTACCTTACCGGGACACATGTTCCAGGTAGTGCTCACGCGCAGAACCGTACACGGCGATACTAATTATACCAGCCAGCTAATTAGTCACCTATGAACAAACAGCACAACGTGCCGGCTAATAATTGTCTAAATCCCGGTTACTATTTTCGAAGAGTTTGAAGTTTGAGGTTGAGTTGAAAATAAACAATTTCTGTAATATTCAAATCTCTTTGTATATTGTGACACAAACTTATTTTCAAACGGTATTTATATCAAACATAGTACTTTTATGAGGTTATGTTTTAGAAAAACGTCGACTAATATTTCCATATGAGTATGGCAAGGTTTATTATTAAAGGATTGATGCCCTCATATGAAGGTAGATATAACTGGAGGATCTATCCCGGACTTATATCTGTATCATTAGGAACGATATATTTGTTGTTCTTTCTTTTTATTTTTATCAAGATATACTTAATATTTTAATCCGAAAAGTATTTTATGTAACGACCACAGTAAGCAAAATATGTACCTGAATATTCTAGGGGAAACGTTTATTCCTTTCTGAATGTTATACTGAATTCGAATTGTCCAATAAACCCGAAATGTCTTTAACATGGACGAAACAGGATTTCTGCTTAATAATGAAGCAGGCACTGTAATAGCAACAAAATGATCGAAAGACGATCATACTATTACCTTCAGTGAAAGGGGCGAAAACATTCTCATTATAGTTTTTGCAGTGCTAATGGCAGATTTCTTCTGCCCGTCTTAATTTTTAAAAGCGGTCGTGAAAATAAATAGTTTGTGGATGGGTTATCCCAGGCTCTAAATCTTTTATCAACCCGAAATCCTCTAATACCTCATCAGTTCTATTTTTTAAGTGGCTCAAAGATCATTTTGTTCTACAGAACCCACAAAGAAAAAATATTTTAATTTTAGACCGCCAAGCATCCGATAAAAACAACTTTGACATGGTGCAATCTACAGAAAAAAATTAAGTTGACATGATTGCCTGCCCAGCGACACAGTCACTACACAATAATTAACAGATAGAGCTTTTTGAAAGTCACTAAAATACAGTTTCAAATGTGAAGCAAGGAGGTGGACCCTCAATCATCCAGGGCGGAAACTCGGCATATTGCAGGCAGGTGAAATAATTAGGGAAGCCTGGATTAAATCTACCTCACATGAAACTGGTATATCTGTGCTTAAACCAACTGAAATATTTGCCCAATCACTTTTCTGCCATTATAGATCTGCCAACATCAGCTCATGCGTCAGAATAATACAAATACACAAATGATATCAATATCAATATTATATGGCCAAGATATCAAAATAGCTGGATCAGATTAGATCCCAATATTGAAGCATCGAAGCAGAAAAAGAAACACCAAGCAATATCCTTTCCGAAAATAATTCTGTTCCTGTTATACAGTCACGTCAAAAAAAAAAAGGAAGAAGCAATCAGCAGAAATATTAAGTAAATAAACGTTGATGGGAATAAAAATACTGAAGGCTTTAAAAAACGATCAGATGAACAAAACAAGCAATCAGAAGCAACAGACCAACCAAAGAAGTCGTCAACTGGCTAGAATGCATATTGTGTAAAGAGTGGTACCATGAAACATGTTCTTTATACGGATGCTAGTGTAGTCTTTGTGCAGAGCAGAAAAGCGAGTGCAAAAAGTTAAAGCGAATTTGCAAGGTAAATGATAGATATATGCGGGGCATCTCTACCAAATGCTACGAGCGACTCCCCCTCATGATCAGGAGAGATGGCCAAAAATAAACTAGGACTTTTGTCACTAGTAATAAACATAAATAAAATTATCTTTAATTAATTATTAATCTTTGTTCTTAAGTAGGGCAACTTTGCTGGAATTACCTTACTACAATGAGCGGGTGGATGAATGGTCTCCAAAAAGTCCACTTGCAATGTAGTGTTAAAAAGGCTAGCTATTAAAACGAAAGAAGAAACAGCAGGTAGAAGGGAAAATATGTAAAAAAAAGCTGATTTTGATGCTGAACGGAACGAATACTAGTATAGAAGTAGTCAACAGTATTTCAGGGGACAACGCTTAATTGTATAGAAAGAGAAGGCATTTGTAATGTGAAATATTTACAGAGCGAGTGTCAGTAGAAGTCAAGGTATTACTATGAAAACCAACTCTACTATACTCAGATAAAGAAAAAAATATATCAAAAACATCAGCTGGTGTTGCTGTATTCATTCAGAAATACAGCAATGCCACAAAAGCCAACAATTATGGCAAGAATTGTCCTGATATCAAGTTTATTTACTACTCCACTAATAGCCAACATTTCTTGGCGCATCAAATTGCTTTAACATCAAACCTATACGGTTTATAAATGATTGAATAATTCAATAAGGGTTACTAGATCGTTCTCTGTGTTTATATTGTTCATAGGTTAGCTCATTTTGAAAATAATGAGTGCTATATAACGCAACGCTCCGAGCTATAGATATTCTAATTTTACTTAATTATTTGCACCTCAGATAGTAGAAACTGAAAGTGAACAAAGTTAGGAAAAAAATTAAACTTGTACTAAAGATAATAAATGAAACAGATAGATAGGTGAACAGGAAATCTATTTATTAGTAAAATGGTTTGCTCCGTTACAAGGAAAACTCAAAGGTTTGATATCTAGTCCGCTCCGCAATCAATAAGCACTATGAACTCTGCACACAGAAACCTAGATACTTTTTCAGTCGAAGAAGGGTTCTTTACGTAATCAAAAAAAAAAGAACTGCCTCAGTCTTGGAAGGATTTTTCAGGCAATCGATAAAAAAACAGTGGGAACCACCAGCCGGAGAAAGACGCTGTGAAATATCAATATATTCAAGGTTTCTACTTAAAACAGTTGTGTTACTTGTAAATGTTCCTTACATTGGTAAAGAACATTAACAGGCATCATAAAATAAAATAAAATACCGGGAAATAACATAAAAATCATTATTTTACCCGTGAACGTTTTTGTTTTCAAAAACTGCTGACGTGGAAACCAGCTAGCTGTCTCAAAAGTATAGTCAACCTCTGCAAATAAGAAGGAAATTAAAATCCATCCACGCAGATATATAAAAAATCACAAAATAGCAGCACTACAAAAATCAAAAGCAGCTCACCTGATAAAAACAGTGTAAATCTCAGTACCGCAGTGAGTTCAGGAACCAAATAAGCAAAGAAACTGCCTTAGACTCCAAAAATAGACCGATTAAAGAATCCCACAGAAGTATTTCGCAAAAAAAAATCTTTCCACTACGATACCTTAACCTAACAGTATGGGTGAATACCCAGAAGTGAGCCAGTAGTTCTCCCTGATCAATATGATACAGACCAAGTTATGCGCAAACTCCTCAGGACCCCGGATATTCCTGACTAAACCAAACCAATTTCTACTAACCGCGATTCATATCACAAATTCCAAGGACCCACATAGCGCGAGGCAGGCACATTCCAACAATCCAGTCCAAGCGTAACCAACAACCTGCTTCCCAGTTATTTGCCCGCAAGGAGCAAAACCAACAACAAATTTTTATAAAATCCCATACCGATTCCATGCTGTTCCGATCATCCATCTGTACGAACAGAACCAATGCAATGCGACTCAGTCACAATAACTCGAAGCAAATGTCAATCCAAGACATATTAATCGACATGATTCCGAAATGAAAGGTCATGAAGAAAAGCAACGAAAAATTAATATTAGTTTAAAAGAAGCCTACGAAAACCAACATAATAGGACATTCATGATGGTATTTGGTCACAAATAACCCCTACTAGACAGTAGCAATTAAGATAAGGTAAGGCTAACTGTTCTAAAGTGATGTGTAGTGAGCTTATTTGCATCCTGTGTTTACACATTTTAAAGGTCTAATCAGCTCCATTTTTTTCTGGGAAAGTTAAAATAATCAAGCCAATCAAATAGGGAAGCCAACTAATAAAAAGGAACATCCCCTAAAACCCGACACAATCTCCGTCTATCAATCTAATCAATTACTTCAAAAAATATATAGAATGCACTTGAATTAGAGTCTACTACACTCCCACAAGGTATATATTTTATAAAAGTAAAGAAACATTAACATTAATACTTAATATTTGCTTTTGTTTAAGGCATGCACGTGTGTAGTCCTCTTTTCCCTTTCTGAAAGACAACCAAATAAAGGATACTATCAACAAAAATATGGGCATGGGGGTCATAATGGGAGAATACTACTATACCAGAGTACAAATAATATCGAGTAGATTCACTCAGCAAAAATCGTTTCATGTTTTTGGATCAAACGCAAAAGCCGCAGAACGGTAAAAAATTAGTTTTTACCCTACCTGCAGCGAGCAGTCTGTGAGGGGAGATTCAAAAAGTATTAGCTGATGCAAAACTATTTCCTCGGTTATTATTTGATACACGATATTTCAAAGGGCGATTAAGGTAATTTTTAATACGTGATTCAAATCAATAAAACTATGTAATAAAGTTATACAAAATAGTAACGTATACTAAATTCAAAAACATTATAAATAAATAAAGGTAATACCTATTAAAATAATTTATTTGACAGTTTGTAACTTGATTCATCTATTCAAACATGTATAAACCAGAAGGTTCAAACTACCTGACAAATATTGTGGGAATTTAAATATAAAAAGGACATATTAAGCTAGTAAAGTAAATTTATAGCTTCTTAAAGGTCTTAACACTTCATTACTCGCGCTACGAGTATTTCTCTCACATTTTCTACGAAATCGTCAGTTTTCGGAGATGGCTTTGCGAACGGAGCTGTCCTCCACTACTCTAGCTGACTTATTTGGCGTCCTCTTTAACATGGCCAATTAACCGGTTGCATTTCTCAAGTGATTGGCTGCATTTGTGAGAATTTCTCTCATCGCGCTACGTCTGCCGTAGTACTTTTAACATTGAAAATATTACTGTTATGGGGCATCAAATTGCGAAAAAGTGCATGCTACATTTGCGACACATGATGTCATATGCGTGATGAACTAGTAACCCAAACTAACCAAAAGTAATCAGAAGCACAAAAAAGAACTAAATGTATCGGAACAGATTAAAAATTTAAAGTCAGACTAACTCAAATTATCCGAACTTTTGCAGCTAACCAAAACTAACCAAATACATTAAAATTGGTTATAACGTCTCGGATCCGGTTCAAATTACTAAAATAAATTGGAACTAACTGAAATTAACCGAGTTGATTGAACAACTAACCAAAAGCACCAAAAAGGGCTAAACCGTATCGGGCAAATTAAAAATATTAAAATAAGTTAAAATTAACTTAAATTAACTGAATTTTGGCGACTAACCAAAACTAACCGAAAACATTAAATTTGATTGTAACGTATCGGAGTCGGTTCAAGTGACTAAAATGAATTAAAACTAACTGAAATTAAAGAAATGCCTTTTTAACATAATTATAAAAAAATAAAAAAAGATGCGGATATGAAGACCTAAAAAATTACACTCCACTTGTAGATAGGAAAATCTATTAATATATAACTAGTCATGACGTTGCGGTAGATAATAATTCTAACCTGTTCCGAATTGTTTTAGCCCGTTCTTTCGCTTTTGGTTACTTTTAGTTAGTTTTGTTTAGCCGTTTAATTAGCTTTCGGTTAGTCTCAGTTAGATCCTATTTATTTTAGTCATTTGAACCGACTCCGATACGTTATAATCAAATTTAGTGTTTTTCGTTACTTTTGGTTAGTCGCCAAAGTTCTGCTCGTTTTGGTTAGTTTTAACTTATTTGGTTTGTCATTCAATCAGATTTCTGTTAGTTTTAGTTGATTTTTATATATATATTAGAATTTGAACCGGTTCCAATACGTTACGAGTATAATTAATTTTAATGTTTTTGGTTAATTTTAGTTAGTCACCGAAATTCGGCTAATTTAAGTGAGTTTCAACTTACTTTAATATTTTTAATCTATTTTGATTTATGTTTTCGCTTTTTTGGTTACTTTTGGTTAGCTCTGTTGTTCAATCAGCTTTCGGTTAATTTCAGTTAGTTTAAATTTATTATAGTCATTTGAACCGGTTCCAATACGTTATTACCAATTTTACTATTTTCGGTTAGTTAAGGTTAGTCGCCAAAATTCGGTTAATTTAGGTTAATTTTATCTTACTCCAATATTTTTAATCTATTACGATTCGCTTTAGCCGGTTTCGGTGCTTTTAGTTTCGTTTGGCTAGTCATTCAATCAGCTTTCGGTTACTTTCAGTTAGCTCCAATTTATTTTACTCATTTGAAGCGGTTCCGTTACATTATAACCAATTTAAATGTTTTTGGTAAAATTATGTCAGTCGCCAAAATTAGGTTAATTTGTGTTAGTTTCAACTAACTTTAATATTTTTAATCTGTTCCGATAGGTTTAAGCCCTTAGTGCTTTTGGTTACTTTGGCTAGTTTTGATTAGTCGTGCAATCAACTTTTTGTTAATTACAGTTAGTTTCCATTTATATTAGTCATTTGAACCGATTCCGATACTTTATAACCACTTTTAATGTTTTTGGTTAGTCACCAAAATTCGGTTACTTTGGATTAGTTTCAACTTACTTTAATATTTTTAATCCGTTCCGATACGTTTTAGCTTTTTTGGTGCTTTTGATTACTTTTGGTTAGTTTTGGTTAGTTTTTCAATCAACTTTCGATTATTTTCACTTAGTTTCAATTTATTTTAGTCATTTGAATCAGTTCCGATACGTTATAACCAAATTTAATGTTTTTGGTTAGTTTTGGTTAGTCGTTAAAATTCCGTTCGTTTTGGTTAGTTTTAACTTAATTTTTCGTAACCAGTACCGGTACGTTTAAGCCTGTATTGGTTACTTTGGCGAGTTTTGGTTAGTCATGCAATCAACTTTCGGTGAGTTTCAGTTAGTTCCAATTTATTTTAGTCATTTTAATCGATTCCGATACCTTATAAATCAAATTTAAGTTTAAGTAAATAAACTAACACGATCTCACACGCGTATGATGTCATGTGTCAAATGTAGCATGCACTTCTTCACGATTTGAGGCCCTATACATACTATTATAATAGAAACATTTTCAATGTTAAAATATAAGAGTTGCTTTAAAAACACAAAAGGCCATGTGAAAAATTCGCAATTATTAAAACATAAACGGATTTTTGCTCACGCTAGTGGTGACCGGCATTTTATTTTTGCCGTACTTGTTTTCTTTTCTCACTATTGTCTTTATCCATATTTAGGTAAATAATAAAATTTTAATAAAGACATATTTGTTAAACCGATTATACGTGTAATTGAAAAACTGCATATTATTAAAAAAATTATTATAAATCTTAACTGATAGGGTTTTTGGGGCATCTAAAAAATGAAAATCCGTCACCCACTTTTGTAATACAATAATTATCTGCACAACAATATCTCGCCATATACTCCAGTGCAGTTAAGTCCCGTCGTGGAACAAAATCACCTAAAGCTAATTTTTTGGGAATATGTAGAATTTGTTGTCTAGATAAACATACTAAAAGTCCCCACTCATCCAAGGGTGCAAATAACCCCAAAACCACCCCAATAGGTACATTTTTTGCTTATGAGGCAAATATCTCGGGCACGACTGATTTTTGAGAAAAACTGCTAGATACCATAATTAAAGCCAATAAGATTTCCTACAAATTGATATATACATAAGTATAATTTGATCGATCCAGTGGCGTGCAGTAAATGTCTAAACTCGTTAATTATTTCTCAATTTCCAAAAAGCACGTCTCCCTTAGTGTAAATAGTCTTAGAATGTCTTTTAAGACAACCAAACTTGAAAGTATGTTGAATGGGTGTAAAAAGTTTAAAAAACTGTCAAAATAGATTAAATCAGTGGCGTGTCATATGTATCTATCGTGAGTAACTAGTAATATAATTATAAACATTTTCCTAAATAGTCCATATAGAACAACAAATATTGCTCAAATTACATAAAACAAATACTTAAAATTAAAAACTTCAGTAGATTCTGCCAGTGGCGTTCAACAAAGTCTAGAGTTCTTGCATAGCACGGACTGTTATGAATGATTTGAAAATCTGAAACTTAAAACGATTGTACGTCAAATACTGTTTTGTATTTTAAAAATAATGTACGAAACAGAATGTACAACATAATATATAATAGAAAAAACCACTTACAATCAAAATATAAGTCCACACAGCATCTATGGGAAATCGTCTTCGTCATCATCCTCGTTTTCAGCGGGTTGCATTAAGTTGCTGCAAGACTGTCCCTGGAATTGCCCATATAAACTCGAGCAGTTCAGCCCGAACTTTCTACAGCTACAAAGCTTCCCACAATCAGCCTTACAATATTGCAGAATGCCATTTTGAGAATGAATTCCGGAGCTATTGGTTTATTAACCATAGTTGGTAAAAGAAATTCTCCCTGTTTCCTCCATTTCCAAGACGTAGGCTCTAACTCATTTCCCAGCCATTGCTGAATTTGATGGTACGCTCGTAAACTATGCTGAAAGGCAGCATCTGAAGTTGGAGGAGGTAAGGAAACTAACGAGATGTTCGCATTTAAGCTCTGCCTCGATGTATTGTTGTGGAACTTTAAAAAACGAAGCTCATTTCCCTGCCCCATAAAGAGCTAAGAGAAACTTTTCTCCGGCAGTGGTGATGCCATTTCTCTCTGCGTTGGGATTAGGAAAACGGTTACATTATCCTGTAAGTCTGGTCGCTTCTTTAGAAGTCTATATGTGGACAATTTACCTTTTTTATAAATTGCGGAAGTGGTATCGCAATCAGAAACTGCATGGCAAAATAAAATAGATTGCGTCATAAGGCCTATCTTATTCTGTGTTGTTTTGTTAGGGCGCTGCCGGGCTTCAACATATAAACACTGTCCATTTTAACTTTAAATAAGACACCATTAAATCAGTGTCTTCGCCAACCAATGTCACCGATTTCCCTATATTTATTTTTCCAAGGACTTTTTCTACCATCGATGTATCTGCATCGCCCTCCGCCTGAAAAACTTCAATACCAGCTGTTTTTAGATGTTGACTAACTTTTGAAATAAATAGTTTTTTATTGTTTTTATTGGAGAAAAACTGGGAATGATTAATGGTTGCTATACTATCATCAGAAAACAAGGTGTCAGAGCAAGTGTTTCTTTCATATCGGCGTAACTGTTCTTGCATTTTCGTAGAAGTGGTTTTATTGTATCCGTCAAACACCACCATGCATTTTTGTCCATAATGATAACAGACATAATTAACACATCGGCTGTATATGAGTTATATGACCTTGTAAGTCGCTGGAAATTGCCAAATAATTTTGTAAAGTAAATATCATCCATCAATTACAAAGAAGGTATCTTCGGGAATGGTATATGATGGAGTACATTTTTTATCCAATAATTCAAGCAGTGCAGATTTCTTAGTTTTTTGGAAGATCCTATTATCAAAAAGAGATTGAGAGTATGCTGCCAACTCATAGCTAAAACATTCTTTCAAATCATCTTGGGACTTAAAAGTACAAACAATTCTATTGAAGAGTTGACTTGGATTAACTGGCAGAAATTGATTATAAATCTTTACCGTTTTGTGGATAAAAGATAAATTTTTCACTTTACTTGTTCTTTTCAGTTTCACGTCATTAAAATTTTGACCAACAACACATTTTAAAATAGATTCATCTACTTCACGAACTGAATCGCTGTTTATTTATTTTGTGGCAAGAACTCCCGATCCTAGTGACATCAATTCAGGTACATCCCTATTAAATGGAGAATTACTGTTTGTCCATTCTTAAGATCAGTTTTATCTCGCTGCTATCTACCTTCCCGTAACTCAATATAAATGGGACGACTTGGTATAATTTAAATGGCCAGTTGCATGGAAAATTGGAATCATAGAACGAACGCAGTACAAATATGTCGATGTCTCCTGATCTCTCTGCCCGAATAAACAGTCTCACGAGTTCAATTAAGTCCCAGTACAGAACCCATAGTTTGGCAGTTCTACTCTTCTCAATTTGGATTGAAAATTGTTTCAGACTTGATTTAGAAGTATAAATAACATCTGTAGAGAGTTTGACCGTTTGACCTATTCTATCTATTTTTTAAAACTACTAATAGTCCTAGTAAAGTAACTCGGTGACGTTTACACCATGCTAACGTGATTTTTCGGAACCCAAAAATAATTCACGACTTTGGACGTTTGCTGCGCGCCACTGGTTTAATAAAATTATACTTATATA